>CM027832.1:7245338-7600338 GCA_016097485.1 Eucalyptus sideroxylon x Eucalyptus melliodora | reverse complement strand
AAGTAGATTCTTTAAAAATTTTACATGGACAAGGCTAAACTTTACTCCTCTTGCTACCTACTTTAAGTTAAATACAAAGTAAAATCCCATGACTAATAAAGATAAGAAAGATATGGAAAGTGTTCCATATGCCTCGGTTGTAGGAAACTTGATATATGCGATAGTATGTACATGTCCAAACTTGATGCATGCAGTTGGCATTGTTAATCATTATTTATCAAATCCAGGTAGAATGTATCATGAGGTATTTTCAAAGACCTTCGAATTTGAAACTCAATTTCAAGATCGAGCAACTTGAGTTAGTTGAGTATACAACTTGGCAGGAGATATTAATACACATAAATCTACTTCTGGTTTTTTGATTTCTTTTACCAATGGGGCTGTGTCATGGAAGTTAGATTGCATAAGTGTGTTGCACCTTCTACCATCGAAGCTGAATTTATTATGAACTACCAAAGCTAATAAAGAGATGCTATGATTGAAGAAGTTCATTGAAGAACTTGGGTTCAAGCAAAAGAGGTATGCATTATTTTGTGACAATCAAAGTGCAATTTATCTTGGTAAAAACTTATCTTTTCATTCTAGATCGAAATACATTGATGTTAGATATCATCGGATAAGAAAAATTATAAATGGAAGTTGTTGGAACTTGAGAAAATACATACGAAACATAATGGTTAAGATATGATGACAAAGACTCTACTAAGGGAGAAGCTTGAACATTACCAATTGATGGCTGGGATGATAAATCTCTCCACATCATCATGAGGGGGAGAATTATAGCTATAGGAAAAATGCTCCCATATGGTTATGGCATGAACACTATAAATACTAGTGCTCGTCTATTGAAGAGCCCTCCCCCTCGACAGCACATAAGCAACCAAAGATGTTATCTTTCAATTATCTTTTAATTCCTACACTGTAGTTACAGTTTCCTAGACTCACATCATCAATTAAATTCTAGTTTTTTTTCTTAACTGTAGTTTCGTTGATTAAATTCTAACATGTTTCTTTACGTTTTCAGGCTTTGTTATCGATTAAATTCTAGTATAGTTCATATTCCTTTGGTTCGGTTTGAAGTAATTACATTCTTGGGCTTTGTCATCAATTATACTCTAGCACAATTTGTGTTTGACTGGTGTCATTTGAAATGAAGTTATCAATTCTTTTGTCCACTCGTGATATTTCCTATCCAGAGTCATCATAGAACTCGTCTCCTCTAATAAAAATCAAAGAACAATTTTCGTTGAAAGATATTTTGTTGTATAGTTAAATTCCAGCGAAACATATGCCAAACTCTATCTTATTCAATCCCCAATCCCCGCTTAGATTTTATCAATTATGACCGACCACTTTACTCCTCATCTTTAAATCAAAGTACTCATCTCCAAGCTTGATTACGTTGGCCGGCAACCTCTCTCCAGTTTTGAAATTCTTGATTTAAGTTTCATGTAAATTTCAGCCAAACTTCCACGATCCTTTGAATTGCCTTCCACTTTGTCCAAATTATGGCCAACTGCCACAAATCTTGGAATGTCATCCAATTCCAACAACCTTGGAGTTAAGACCGGCTCTCACAATACAACTTGCATGCAATCCCAAAATCTCCCAAAATCTTGGAATTTTGTCCAATTCCACCATCTTGAAGTTTAAGCTAACTCCCCCGATCTTGGAGTCAAAGCCAAAATTATTTCCAATTGATTTGCAACCTTCAGCCAATGTAAGGGAAATGTGGGTGGGGGGTGGTGTTTTACAATTATCAAATAAGATCTCATGATATTGTACAAATGTTAATTCAATTCTAAATTTTCCAATTTTGTTAATGTAACCCTAAACATTTTTATGAAATACCAAGGTAGTCATTTTAATCAATTTTGGCATGAAATTGCTCATGTGGGTCTAGTCATCTCCAAGCATTATAGGTGGCATGGTGGGTGATTTGATGTGGACAACTAAGTAGATTGCAATGTCAGCAATTTCTTAGGCAATTGATTGCAAGGACTACATTGCCAAAAGTTTATGATTATATTGGCAAAATTAGAAAGTCTAGGACTAAATTGGTATCCATGCAATTGGTTTATGAGTGAATTGGTTATTTTTCTAGGGAAAGGGAAAGAGATAGTGGCTGAAAATCCGGTAGAGGCGGGACTCAATTGGGGTTGATCCTAAAAATTCAATAGAGTTTAGGCACCTCACCTCTGAATTCTAGTTCATCTAGCATGCCAAGCCTTACATTAGGCTGATAATATTCGTAACCAAGCCCCTAATTCATTTGATGCTAAATGCTATTTCTATACCTAAATGTCCATAATATCTAAAAGTAGAGAAATACAGCAAGAAGAACGCAGAACTAGACAGAACTGATGTTTTGATTTAGGGGTCCAACTCTATTGATGTCGACAAATTCAATCACTAGCTTTTTTATGAAAGAAAGCCTTCAAGCGAAAATTTTGGTGTTGACAATTGGGATAGTAAATTAAGTATAATAAGCATGTCTTATACATATATATATGTATATTTTTATTAATTTTTAAAAAAATTTCAAAAACAATTATAAGAATGATTTAACATGCATTAACTTTTTTTTTAGTTATTATTACTATAGGTTTGGATATGTTGTCATGTAAAGAAATACAAACATAAAACGCCATTGCAATTGTCCAAGAAATTGATGGTTTTGAATCATGAGTACTTCCATATAGAATATAAAATTTTTAGGCGACCTTAGCACACCTTCTTCTTGGCCAAGTTTTCACCTGTATGAATTGCAAAAGAACAAAAGTCATTGCCGAGTCAAAGGTATATCATTTTATATCTGGTCATAGTTTTCCACAAGGGCTTTCACTGAACATTTGTATGGCATCTTTCCTGAACAATTTCTTAAATGTACAGCTAGAATGCTAATGGAACCCACCACCGAAGTAATCTTTGGGATATTCGTTTCAGCTACATCGCATATTCGTGTTGAAAACCAATCATTCATATCGACATTAGCCCTAAACAAAAGGCATGGTTGTTGTAAGAAATAAAAAAGAAGATTCTTGCTATATCAACATCATTTCTAAATAGAAGGCATGGTTGTTGTAAGAAATACAAAAGAAGATTCTTGCTATATCAACATCATCCCTAAATAGAAGGCATGGTTGTTGTAAGAAATACAAGTGAAGATTCATGCTTATGAAGCATGAGGACAAGTCAACGGAAGTTAGTCTTTGCTCATTTTGCAAAAAATGTGGCGTTTCTAAAAAAATATTTAAAAAAAAACCATTTTCTTAAAAATGATAATATTTGCTGTTGTATGGCTAACTTGAAAATGAATCACAAAATATTTTCCACCATTTGGTATAGAAAATTGGATTTGATTTTCCTCCATACACTCTTTTAATAATTTATTTTATTTTATTTTTTAAAATGAAAATTTAGTTTTTTCTTTTCTTTCTTTTTTTTCCTTTTTCTTTTTTTTTTTTTTTATTTTTTTCTTTTCCTCCTTCGTCTTCTTTAGTCGGTCATCGGCCACAGCGATGGTCAGCAACCAGCCAAAGCAAGGCTCACTTAAGCCCATGGCAAGGCACACGCTCATCGATTTCGCGAGTGGCCAGCTCAAGCTCACTGATCTAGCGAGCCTCAAGCTTGCCTATGGCTTGTCGCTAGCCATTGTCGTGGCCTATGACTAGTCGAGAATAAAGTAAAAAAAAAAGGAAAAAGAATTAAAAGTTCGATTTAAGAAAAATAAAAAGAAAGAAAATTGGGCTACTAAGGGAGTAAGATAAGAGAGAGTGAGTGAGGAAAATGTTTTCCCCTACTTGAAAACCGAAAACCATTTTTCCCTATTTCATAAGACATTTTCCGTTGATGGAAAATATTTTTCCCAACTAGTTCATTTTCCATGAAACAAATGCCATAAAATTCGAAAAATATTTTCTAGAATGTTGTTTTCCACAAATAGAATGGAGCTTTAATATTTGTTTTCTTTCATTATCCCGGGAGAAAGCTGAATCTCCTACACATCTTTAAGTTTTTGAAGAAGACTCGTATTTTTTTTTCTCTATTACCCATGGCACCCAACACTTTCTCTTCGTTGGTGAAAATCGATAGGCATGCCAAAATGACGTTAACGAATATCGACGAGCTCCAAAAGGATCCGAACATTAGACGATTGGAGACGCGCACCTCTCAAGACGATACCACTGCTATGAAATTATGGTTCCTCCTTTCTTCTTGACGACAGAAAATTGCTCTTGAAGTTTCAGGTGATAACAAACTTGTGCTCATTATTCTCCAATATTTCATTCTTTCCAGTTGGTTATAAAAAACAAAGAAAGAAATCTCTTGCTTTTGACCTAATATAAAATGATGACCAAAATTTTAAGTCTAGATTGACTAAGAAGTCATGTCACCTGCTACACTATAGTCAAGTGTGAACCCATAAATCACATCTCTTGCCATTCAGAAAATTTTCCAGTATGAGATAAAGATTACGTAGACAAGTCCATTTGGACCATTTAACATCGTCATGAGGCCCACATTATTATTTATTCAAGTAAGCGGTCTACATGATCTATATAACATGCAGTATTCTTGCACATTACCGTATATCATCGTCTTTAATTATAATTTATCATTGTGTATCTACTCAATTTGCTGCATTGGCGTGTCATCAGATTCACCAACACGTGCACATTAGAGAAGAGCAAGAAATTTCTATTTTTCTCCCTTGGAACAGAGAAAACTTCAATAATTGAAACATATATGTGTTTATTAAGTTGAATTTTGAGCGAGAGTAATAATAATGAGCAATATAGGCAATTGCAAATCTTAAAAAGGAAGAAAGAAGAACCTCGTTGATCTGAAAACTGGAAACTTTGCGAAAAACCAAGGAAACATAGGCCTCGATCAACTACGACAGCTTTAATCCTTAGACTTTAGAAATTTTCGCTGAAAAGGAAATTAAGACAGCTTTGGCATCGTCCGACGTTTACTTTCATGGCTAATTGCCAACATAAGATATTTTCTAGCCCCCTCAAGTTCCATATTAAAGAGAAACAGCTCATAAAGCATTCTTACTCATCTCAAATGGTCTCTACTTGAGAATCCTTTTGCCAAAAGACAACCCACTTTCACTTACACAGCATCAATCTTGAGAGCAAAAAGGAAAAGAAAACAAAGGGAATACATCAAAATCTGAAACCGCTGCCTCCGTATGATGACTCACGCATTTTTATTTTTATTTTTATTTTAGTTTCGGGGTCTCGAACGTGACTCACGCATTTCAGGATCCCATCTCTTCATGCGAAAAAGTATCTTTTTGAACATATGATGTCTTGATCATTTGACGCGTCTTGCAAGGCATGACTTGGAAATTTTGAGTCACTTTTAGGTGGCCAGCGATAAGTGATAGTGACTTTAAAAATATGTTAAGATCTCCTTTCTTTTTTGTGAATAAAAAGATAAAAAGATAATATTTTCCTTAAGGGACCTGTTTTTTTTGCCGTTATAAATGGAAGCTCTCGGGTACTTGTTGAAACAAAAACAATGGCATCTTACTTCTACACTAACTTCGTGCCTACACTCTTGTGTGCGCTCTTGCTCATTCAAACCTTGGAATTCGGTCATTCCAAAGCCTTAACAAATGTAAGATGCATTGCCACTGAGAGGGAAGCTCTTTTGAAGTTCAAGCAAAATCTCACTGATCCTTCGAGACGTCTGGGGTCGTGGACCGGCGAGGGTTGTTGCAAGTGGGAAGGAGTCAAATGCAGCGAGAAGACCGGTCATGTCTCAAAGCTCAATCTTCGTAATCCCTGTGATGGCCTAGAGAGTTGCAACCTGGGAGGTAAGATACATCCTGCTCTAAATGAGCTGAAGTTTTTGAAGTATCTAGACCTCAGTTTCAACGATTTCGTAACCCATAAAACCCAAAAGTTCTTAACTTCTCTTCATAAGCTGGAGTATCTCAACCTCTCATTTGCTGGCCATGGACAAATTTCCAATCAACTCAGCAACCTTTCCAGCTTAAGATACTTGGATCTTAGTGGGTGGGGTTTGTGGGAGCCCTCTTTAAGTACAGAGAAACTTCGATCACTATCGACATTTTCTAACTTGAAGTACTTGGACATGTCTTATACCTCCCTTATCAACCCCAAAGAGTGGTTAAGTTCTATCAATATGCTTTCATCCTTAGAGTGTTTACTATTGACGGGATGTGATTTGGAAGATGCTTCTGCTTCTTTGCCTGTCAATTTCACTACTCTTAGATTCCTTGATTTGAGTCAAAACTCCATAAATTCATCTATTCCTCCTTGGTTTCAAAACTTCAGCAAACTCGAACATCTTGACTTAAGTGATAATTATCTCCAAGGCATATTCCCCACTTTCATCCTTGAAAATAATCAATGGCTTAGATTCCTTGATGTCTCTTCAAATAGGATGGAAGGTCAACTTTTGAAAAACTCAAGCATTTTTTGCAATTTGCAAGTACTCATGTTGAGTTCTAACAAATTTAGTGGGAGGATTTTTTATGCCAAAGACGGTGCTCTGAATTGTAGACGAAGTAGCCTGAAGATTGTTGATATTAACAACAACAATTTTAGTGGTTACCTACCCAATCAATTCGGGAATTTCAAAGATCTCGAATTCCTTGATCTTTCACAAAACTCAATTTCTGGTCCTTTTCCCGATACTTTGGGCCAACTATTATCTTTGACAATGTTGAACCTCTCTTTTAACAATTTGAGCGGGAACATTCCAGAAAGTGTTGGGCAAATATCCAATCTAGAGGTGATGGATATTAGTAACAATCAATTGGATGGAATTGTCGACCAACTTCACTTTGCAAATCTCACCAATTTGATTGTGTTGAACATCTATTCGAATAGGCTTGTCATAAATGTTAGTGCATCTTGGGTTCCTCCTTTCCAAATTCAAGAGATTCTCATGTCAAGTTGCAAAGTGGGACCAGAATTTCCAAACTGGCTTCAAACGCAAAAAGAAGTTTCGATTTTAGACATGTCAAATGCCAGCATCTCAGATGAAGTTCCTCATTGGTTATCTAATGTTCTATCTAGCATTGAACAGTTGGATCTCTCAAACAATCTGCTCAGAGGAGACATTTCCCGAGTTATTGGGAAAGAGATGCTGATACTAACACAAGTGTCACTTTCTGGAAATAACCTTAGTGGTAAAATTCCAAATTCATTGTGCATGTCAAATCAATTGTCTTTTCTGGATCTCTCTAAGAACCAACTATTTGGGAGACTTCCGCGATGTTGGAGGAAGTCACAAGATTTTTTGGAATGGATTTCATTGGGAGACAACAAATTAAATGGTCAAATTCCAAAGTCACTATGTCATTTGGAGCAATTAAAAGTTCTCGGTTTACATGAAAATGGCTTGGACGGAGTGCTTCCAAAATGTTTACTAAAGCTTGATTTGAGAATCCTCGATCTTAGTGACAATCAATTCACTGGTAGAATACCTTTGTTTGGTAACCCTAGATCATTTGAGATAATCGATCTTGGGAAAAATTACTTCACCGGTGACATTCCTTTGCAGGTGTGTCATCTTGCTAATCTCAGTACTTGAGCCTATATCATAACAACCTTTCCGGAGGCATTCCTCGTTGTTTCAACAACTTCTCACGAATGTGGGCCAATTCCACTTTGTATTTCAGATCCACGGGGGGGTTTCCCATTATGGTTGATATAAGAGGAATAAGCATAGAATTCACTAGTACGCTCCCATATTTATTTTCCATTGACCTCTTGAGCAACGGATTAGATGGAAAAATACCATAAGGGCTGACGTGTCTTGCTCGACTTCAAAATTTGAACCTCTCTCAAAATAAGCTGGTTGGAAAAATCCCTTTTGATATTGGCAACTTGAAATATTTAGAATCACTAGATTTATCCAATAACAAGCTATCAGATGAAATCCCTCATAGCATATCCATTTTAGACTTTCTAAGTCATTTGGATCTTTCCAACAACAATTTATCCGGTCCCATTCCATCGGGCAATCAACTAAGCACTCTCAACGATCAATCTATATATCATGGCAACGATGGACTTTGCGGGCCTCCTCTTTTGAAAGTCTGTCCAAGAGATGAGCTCGATGATAGGGGCAAACGAGATTATCACAATTCAAGCAAAGATGAGCCTAATGAAGGTGACTCCATTATTATAAGGTTTTACTCAGGACTGGAATTAGGTTTTGCGGTGACATTCATGGGATTTTGGGGCATATTACATTTCAAAAAGTCTTGGAGGATCTCCTATTTTCTAGTGGTGGATAGGATTATCAGAAAATTGTCAATTGGGAGGATGATTACCATTCTATGGTTCAAGAGAGCTTTTCAATTCCAACTACACAAGTAAGCAGTTATTTAGTAAGTAAAATCTCCCCCTCTCCCTCCCTCCCTCCCTCCCTCTCCCTACCCCCATAATTTCTTTTCCTCATACTCATTTGTTTTGATGATAGATTTGCTAAACAATTCTATTGTTTGTCCTCACATATGTGAGTCACAGGTGAGACTTGGCTGCTTGAAAGCATAGATTGGCTTACCCAGTTCCGATCACAAGCGCCGCAGCAATTGCTATGAAGCTGATAGTTCCTTTTTCATGACGGAAGATTGCTTTTGAAGATTCAAGTAATAAAGAAGTTGTGCTCATTATTTTCCAACGCGTCTCACTTGCTTTCCATTTAAATATTAAAAAAATCTCTAGCTTTTGTCCTATAAAATAAGATGTATATGTTTAATGTAAAATCGGATGAGTCTATTGTTCCCTGGGGTACAAATCACATTGTTTCATATTAATAAAGCATCAATAGCTATCAAAACATTTTAGCCTGCAATTTGTTCAGCGGATAACACGCTAGTAAGTTACAAATACTTTTACAAATGGAAATCTTTTAAACTAGAACTTTCAAAAATGTTCAAAACCTAAAAATTGTCCTGAAATTGCAAACCAATACTTAAAACAAAAGTGCAATTAAATTCTAAAACGGAAAAACAAATATAATTTTTTCAAAAAAATTGTTAAAAAATCTAAAATTTAAAAAAAAAAAAATAGAGATTTTCCTCATCAAGTTCCTCCTCCTTAAGCTCCTCATCCGGGTCCTGAAATGGTTATTCAATAACCACTGAGACAACGTCTCAGCAAGTTCTACCCCTAAGACCCGATTAGTAAACTAATACACCTTAGGGCTGCCTATGCACAAAATGAGTCAGAGGACTTACCTTGGCCTCAGATTCCACCTGCATATTAGCATAAATCAAATAGGCACTCAAGCAATAACATCACAGATCGAAGCATCGATCTAATCAATTTAATCGATTACACGCCCACAAGACCACTCACGGTCATTTCCATTCAATCAATCAATTCGCAACATCAAATCAAGGCAGTGATCAATCACATTGAATCACATTCAGATCGAATCATCGATCAATCGACCTAGTCGATTACAAGTCAGTCGAATCATTTCTAGGTCATTCACTCCATCCCACATAACCTCCAATAGTACACTTAGTCACAGAGCTCCATCAATGCTCTCGGGCGTCGTTTCCGCCAAGGTGACATAAGTATCAGACGGTCTATGTGCGTTCTTTAAGGCGCCGTTTTCGCACAGTGATATTCCTCATCACCGAACCACGCCCGTCATAGGTCACAAATCACTGACAGTCTACGTGCGTTCTTTAAGGCGCCGTTTTCGCACAGTGATGTCTTTCATCACCGAACCACGCCTGTCATGATTCATAGGTAGTCTACGTGCGTTCTTTAAGACGTCGTTTTCGCACAGTGATATCCTTAATCACCGAACCACGCCTACCATAAGTCATAGACAGTCTACGTGCGTTCTTTAAAGCGCTGTTTTCGCACAGTGATGTACTTTATCACCGAACCACGCCTGTCTATACTTCGTACTTGATCAGTCTCAGCCAATAGAATTCTCAGTTAGCTCTCACCACTTTCTCCACTTTACAGCTCATCAAAGCATTATGAAGGTTAAATAAACAAACTCGGCCATTTACGAATCAATCATTCAATTCCACTCAAATTCAGTCAATTAAGGAATAATTCCATAAATTGCACAATCAATTTAATTAAGCACAACGTGGAGTTCAAATAAATAAATGGACCACGCCACGACGATCAGCACGAGATTTCGGTCCTCGTCCATCAAAATCTTAATTTCCGAAAAATAATTAATTAATAAATATTAAAATTCAATTTAGCTCAAGATAAAGCCCAATTAAATAAACAGACTTCACCACGGTCATCAGCATAATATTCCGGTTCCGGACCATCTCCCTTGAATTTTCGGAAAACAAATAATTATTTAATTTAATTCCGAAAATTAATATTTAAATGCCAAAAATCCCACTTACACCCGAATCGCTTAATTAACACCCGATAAGGGACGGGAAAAATCCCAAGAAGCATCCAATAAATACTACAAGCAATTCTCTATCTAATTACACTAATCACACAACTAATATGCAAAGCAATTAACTAATAATCACTAATCAATTCTAATCTAACAACCTAATTACACTTAATTAACACTAATCAACCTATAAGTGTAATTAGCACACTAAGGAGGCATTAGTGAGTAAAACTCACTCAAAACGACGGGCTCGACGCGAGGATCGACTTTCCTCAAAGCGGGCCGAGCATCCGAGCTCGGGAAGGCGGCCAAAACGGGCCAAAACCCACTGTCATACCCATTTTTCTGCACTCTCTATGCGCGGCTAGTTGAGGTGGTTCCGGCGTTGGTTGAAGCGGCCAAGGGCGGCTGAGGGTGAGGTGGAGCTTCGGCGGGGTCGACGGTGGCCGGAGGTGGTCGGGCGGCGGCCGTAGGTGGCCGAACGGGGCCGACCAGAGGTGAAACAGAGGCTGGATCGCACAGCTGGGGACGGCAGGCGCGATCGTGAGGCGGCGGAGCACGCGGCGTCACGCGGGCGGCGGTGCGGCGGCTCCGGTGCGGCGGCGTCCAGGCAGCTGGTCGCGGCTCCTTCCGGCGACGCTGGACCTGCTTCTGCTTCTGCTATTCGGTTCTATTCGAACCAGAGGGAGGAGAGGGGCGAAGCCGTGCACGGGCAGCAGGACGGCAGACGGCGGCGACTCCAGCTCTGGTTGCTTGCTGCGACGACGCCGAGAGGAATCGCTACTTCGACCTGCTGGTTTGTTGGTCTTCGGCTTCCATGGTGTCGTGCGGCTGAAGATGAAGATGCAGGGGAGAGAGGCAACGACGAGGAAGAAAGGGGGAACCGGTTTCCCCTTTTTCCTCTCTCACTCTCTCTCTCTTATGTCATCCTCACGTGAGCCACCATGGGCTGTCATCCACCCACCATTTTTTAGGCCCAAAATACCCCTTCTAGAAGACTTTGGTTAATTTAAAATATTGGGTCTATGGGCATACGAATTTGCTAGGTTTTCTTTCCAATTGGGCCTTAATTCCTCTTGAATTAAATCAAATTGACCTCCATTAATTTCATTCAACACCTCGTCATTCCAATTGGTATTTTTCCTTCCTAATATAGCCCACTAGCATCCCAATTTCACAATCCTCGCTTCAATTGAATGAAAACGGCCCTATTTATCCAGTCACATTAAAGCCTGAAAATCTGGATGTCACAGGTTTATAGCCCTTGTTGCATGATGCTTCTTAATAAAAAAAAAAGACTTATTTTTTATTAAATTTAAATAAAAATTGTGTTAAAATAATATTTAGACCAAAACTACATTATGTTAGCCACGTCATCGTCATGTAAGAGAGAGAAAATATTTTAAAAAGCCATATCAGCATTTTCCGTCAGCCAAATTGGATGGAGGTAACAAAATGAGTTGATTACACAAACTTAATTACACTTTTTGCAACAACTAGGACTTAATTGAACTTTCATGATAAGTTTTAGGACTTCCAGTGTACATATCTCATACTTTTATGAAGAATAAACAATTACTAAGTTGTCTTAAATTACCAATTCAATGATATTTTAACATCTATGCTCTATTGTAATAATTACCAACTTTTATATACATAAATTATCAGCACTACGACAATTTTATCATCCACAACATGTAGATAATTGTCTGATGGAGCGGTTTAATATATAGACTCTCGAACGAGAGTTCAAATGACTTAGAAAGTCTAAATTGGTTATGCTAGGGGGACTAGGTTCGCATTAACATCATGGGGATTTTGTAGCATTTTACATTTCAATAGGTCTTGAAGGGTCTTTTACTTCCAGGTAATAAATAAATTCATCAAAAAGTTGTTGATCTCTAGAATAATTACCATGACTTTTTTCAAGGAAACTTTTTGATAATGACTATGCAACTGTGCTTATTTAGTCAGTAAAAATTTCTCTCATAGAAAATACTGTTGATAAAAAAATACCGATCATCAAATTTTCGAATAATTTTTTGGTAACTCACCAATACTTTATATGAAGTTACCAACTTTTATTTGACTTTCTTGTCAATGCCTAGAATTTACCAACTCTTGGATTAATTTACTAATTTTTATTTACATAACTTACCAACATTTTCAGGTTAAATAACCAATTTGTGGGTTAACCAACTCTAATTTGAGTTACTAACCAATGTGTATTAATCTATTTGTTTTAATTTATCATTTTTATGATTGATTAATTTACTAATTTATATTTGTCTTTCTTGTAATACCTTAAAGTTGTAACTCTTATATGAATGTACCAATCTTTCTTTGTATAACTTACCAAGTTTTCTTCCATTAGGTTATTAACTAGTTTTGGTTTAACATTTCTTATATGAGTTGCCTATCTACATTTATTTAAAAAAAATTTCACCAACTTTTCTATTGAGTTATCAATTTTTATTTTCCTTACTTACCAGCCCATTAAATTCAATCCCTTACAGCTTTTGGCAATCTGGATAAAACTTTGCCATATCCTGCATTTTGTGTCTATTCAAGATAAAATAAAGTCAGATATAAGAGGGATATAAGCTTAATAACCTTATCCTATGGGGAACGTGGGATAAGGATAGACAAGTTTTTTAATATCCATAATAGGAAAGTTACTTTCCTCGAATAACAATCTCATTAATTAAAAAAACATTAAAATTATATTTTAATTTACATATATATGAATTCTAATACAAGAAATTTAAAATAAAAAGGATAACAATTTAGTTTTTTAAATTATTTTTATTTATATAGTCAAATTTATTCTATCTTATAATTAATATATAAATATAAAAAATATATTTATATTTATATTCATTACATATTTTATATATATTAGTATAGTTTACTATTTAATAAAATTTTATTAGAGAATGATGGAAGGGGAAGAAAGAAATAGAAAAGAAAATAATAAAAATGAGAAGAAAATAAAATAAAAAAGGAAATAAAAATAAAGTAGGAAAGAATTTCGTGAGAGACTTTTACGACATCGTTTAGAAAATTTTTTGTTCATTTATAATGATATGTCATTCATACCTATTGACACCTTATATTTAGTTGACGTGTCAATAAATATAAAAACTCGAGATTAAGGTTTTTGATCGCCATGGAACTATTTCTCAAACCAAAAGTGGCGTTTCTTATTTATTTTTCTTTGACCAATAATATTTAGGTAATTTCATACTCATTTTTACCGAAACCCAAAAAGTCAACCATTTGACTTTTTGGTCAACCCTTTGATCGAAAATCAACCTTGGGTTAAGGCTTTGTTTGTTTCGTGGAAAATAATTTTCGGAAAAATGTTTTCCGGATTTTCCGACGTTCATTTCACGGAAAATGAATTTCTTGGGGAAAATGTTTTCCATGAAAGGAAAAAAGTCTTCTAAACTAGGGGAAAATATTTTCCACTTTTCTCTTGATCTCTCTTATCTCACACCTCTACAAATCCTCACTTCATCCTCTCCTTTCTTCTTATTCTTTTCTTTTTTTTATTTGAATTATTTTTTAATTTTCTTTTTCTTTTTTAATTCTAATTATTTTTTTCTTTTTTTCTTTTTTTCTTTTTCTTTTTCTTTTTCTTTTTCTTTTCTTTGTTTCCCATCTTCTTCTTTCTTGGCTAGTCGTTGGTCGTTGCCAAGCGAACCTTGAGCCGGTCGATCTCAAGCTTGCACTCTGCACTCTTGCTTATCATTTTCTTTATTTACTCTACTCTACAGTTGTACATTGCTCAAGCAAAGAGCTCTACATGCTTTGCTTCTTTTTTCTTTTGTTTATTGGAACACAAAAGATCAGGGAGAGAACGCGCAACTCAACTGAGAGATTCTCATTATAGCTGTACATGTTTTGCTTCTTTTCTCCTTTACTTCTTTTTAAAATCCATACGAACATTTGTTAGAGTAGATGAACATTTGGTGACAATGAGGAAACAAAAATATGAAGTAAGTTCACCCAGATTTAAACGCAAGTTCATATTTGATGGATTTATAGGTCGGTAAGTGATGCATTACTAAGTGGTGAAGTCTTAGAAAATATTTTCCTTACCGAACATCGGAAAATATTTTCCAAAGCATTTTCAGGTTTTAGCCGAACACTAGAAAATATTGTCATTTTTTTGGAAAATGACTTCTGGGAAAACATTTTCCGGAAATGGCTAATTTTCTGCGAAACAAACGGATCCTAAAATTTGGATTTTTACTTAAAAATATTCCTTTCAATTTTAATTTCACTTTGACTACAAAAATTTTGAAAAAAACTCAAAACTCTGATCATAAAATCAACATATTAGCAAAAGTCAATATGGTCAAACCTTCAACCAAAAAATTGGAAAACGTGAAAACCCCAAAGCACTTTATTTTGGCTTCAATTTGACTTTAACATAAAAAGTTTTGTGAAAATCAATTAAGAACCTCATGTTTTGAATTTTTTGGTTTTAGATTCGATATCGGCCAAAAATAAAATTACTTTCATTTAGTTCGTAGTTTGGTTTGATTCCTTTCACAACATTTGATCTAGAGATCATCATGCATTCTCTCGCGACCAATTTCATGATTTGACGAGCCAAGATGAAAATTGTCATTTTTAGCCTTAATTGGGAGTCTGAGTTGATTCTTCATGAATTGTGAGGCAACAATCCCAGTCAACCCATTTTCTTGAAAAAAATCGAAATTCGGGGTCAATTTTGGCGAATTCACTTGAGAACTCTCCAATTTGATGGATTTAACTTACTTTGATTTGAGAAATCCAAGCTAAGAAGCTTCAATTGATGCAATTAAGTTAACTCATTATAGACTAAGGTTTAATTTCATGAATTGAGGTTCAACTTCAACATTAGCGTTCGATTCAATTTTGGCATAAAGGTGGTACCATTATTTCGATGTCAATTTCAATGCAATAGGCCATCATGAACATGGATATGGAATCAATTGATGCCTCACTATATTAATTGAATTCATTTTCAACCAATTTGCATTTTTGAGATAAGCAATTGTGTAAATTTGCTTATTTTGTCTCCTAATTGAGTAGAGATTCCTTTCAATTGAGTCCTTAAAGGACTAAATTGCACAAAAGAAAAGCATACGACCAAATCAGTCAAGACTAGTTCGAACAGGCCCGACTGGTTCAACTGGTTCCAACAGAAAGTACTAGTTCGGCCACTTTCCGATGGAACCTCGACAGCCAATGGCCACCACAAAGTGGCTCGTCCCATGGCCAACCTACCCAATCCTCTGTGCATAACATTCTGTCCAACCTTTCTTTGACAATGTTTTCTCCATCTCGGTTGTTGGTCCATGTGTAGGCGCAGCCTTTGTTGCTCAAATCCATTAAGGAGCAATCATTGAGGAGTTCTCAAAATGAGAGCATGCGGTAAGGTTCGGCGAGACGCTTGCCGATTTTCTCCCAAGGATACAAAATGTCGTTGAAATCGCCGACGCACAACCAAGGTAGAGTATTCCCATTACTAATAAGTCTTATTTCCTCCCAAAACCGTTGTCTGAGATAAGTAACTACTGGAGCATGTAAACAAGTTAGGCACATTACTACATCCATGTCCAGATCCTTACAGATCAAGTCAAAAAAAAGTTGGAGACTAATAAACCAAGTCCATGGACACTCGATTATTCCAAAATATTGCTAAGCCACCTGCCAAACCTACTGGATTTTCTATAAAACAGTCTTAGAATTTCAGAGTCTTCTGAAGGTAAAGAAGTTGCCTTTCTTGGTTCTTTGTCTCCTTAAAAACAAAATGTCAGGCTTTTCCTGGGTTACTAAGACCTTAAGAGCTTGAACTGTCAGGGGATTGCTTGAACCCTGACAGTTCCAGCTTACTAACTTCATTGTTTAAAGGGTGGCTTTTTAGGGCCAGCCACCATAGCCCAACCAGTAGATTCATTAGCCACCAGAATGAGAGTATGTTCAAGATAGGATTTATCGAGTCCTTCGTGAAGCTGAGTATGTAAGTCATGTGTGTTGTGTCGTTTAGCTTTCTTGATTGGGCCCGACCTTGCACTCAAAATCGAGCCTTTAACTTTCTTCGACTTTAGAGAACTGGTTGCCATTTCATTGATTTTACTTTTTTGTCGATGTTCTAGTGGCTTGTCAGTGTCCGCTTCTCTTCTTGATGAGTCATTGACTAGAGGTTGCCACCGAAGGGGTGCCATGGCCTATGTAGCATGGACACTCTCCGAACGCCTTTGTGTCGTGTCCGACACTCCGACACGTGTCCAACACGCTCCGACACGTCCCGACACGCGGTCAAAGAGTGTCGAAAAATCCGACACGTGGTCAACTCTCTCCGACACGCTCCGACACACGAGTCTAGAATTCTAACACGCGATTCCGACACGCACGGGGTCAATTTTAAAAATTTCTAATACTTGAGGGGTCAAAATATAAATATACACAAAAGAAGTAATAAAATTGCTATAAATTTACATGCACGGGGTCAAATTTTTTTTTTTTTTTCAGTTTTGTTTTTTTAGAATTGTTTTATTTTTTTTAAAAGTCTTTTACCATGAAAGAAGTAATAAAAAATGCTATATATGATAAATAAATAATTTTAAAAATATCATTTCAGCATTTTTCTTTAAACAATGTTTTTTTCCTCTAAGTTTTGTGTATTATTGTAACAAATTAAAGTAATGAATGATATTATTTAATATTTTTCGTGTAAATTAATTTTAGGCTATTATTATTATTATTTTAAAAATATATTTAATTTATAATGTGTCGGGACGTGTCGAAGTTCTCTATTTTTAAGAAATGACATGTCGGCGTGTCGTGTCGTGTCGTGTTGTGTCGCGTGTCGCGTGTCCGTGTCGGTGCTACATAGGTTGTGGCTATGACTAATTTATTACAAACAGGTACCTCCATAATCTGTTTCTCTTTCCTTTTGTGTGCTTGGTCCAAAGAAGCCAATGAATCATGATCCTGTGCTGCTATAATATCGGAAGGAGGTTGTGGGGTCTCCGGGATGGTCTCTTCAGCATCTTCCGACACGTGATGTGGCTTGTAAAAGGTACGCCAAAAGGGGCTGTGTTCCTTAACCTCTACCCAGAGCCACGAGCCATAATACATGTTGTCAATGTTTTTCATTGTACTATCATTAAAAGGAAATTCTGGGCAATGCATTGCATAGTGTCCCAATTGGCCACAAGAATAGCAAAAGTGGGATAATTGTTCGTATCGAAAATCTAACCATAGGTTCTTCCCTTCTAACTTGATTAGAATCCCTGTTTTCAGAGGCTATTTGATGTCTAGTTCTACACAGGCCCTTACTGCTTTAAGGCTAGACCCATCTCTATGCTCTACTTTGACTTCTAATACCCTACCAATATGTCTAACTGCTTTGCTGATCATAGATTCAATACGTCGTTCAAGAGGTAGCCCAAAGACTTGAACCCAAAACGCACAGGAATTAAAATCATAGCAATGCAACGGAGTATTCGGGACCCATGGTTTCAGAATGACCAAATGATTGGCAAATAACCAAGGTCCGTTTTCTAGAATTCTCTGTTTTACTTCCTCTGTTTTGAATCGCGCAATATAAAGACCGGCTTCGCCTTGTGATATTTCCATTTGATCAATGCGCCACGCCCTCTTCATAGTATTTTGAGAAGCCTAGAAATTAACTGTTGGATTGGTCAGAATTTACCTACTAAAGTTAGTCGGCATTCCTCTATTTTGTCGCTAGGAGCCATCTCGTCCCAGACTTCAATCTGCTGCTCAGACCAGAGGCGACCCATCCGACCACACAGGGCAGCAAGTTGAGCCTCCTCTTCATTACCAGGGCAGTCCATTTCACAGTACAAGCCAAAACGAAAACTAACTGGGTAGCAAATTTTGTTGCAAATCAGCGGTCCAGCGACGCATATAGAGCATGACTCCCCTTAATCGACTGCCGATGTGAGGAGGTAACTTGAGCTAGATCCCTTCTGCTCAGGTCGAAAGGGACATACAAGACTGGAAGAAATCTATTGAGGTAACAGACATGCAGGACAAAACTAAAGGAAAAGAGGGGGCGGAGATTACGAAGGTTGGGAGGGATGTTCAGTTGGGTGAAAATCCATATCTTGAAAGGGTGATTTGGTGAAAGGAAGACAAAGCGAAGGAATTACGCAGAACTGGAAAGAGGGGTTAGGGTTTCATTTGAGAAAAGAAACTACCAAAAGGTAGAGAAGAGCTCTCACCAGAGGGAGAGAATCTAATTCAAGATTCATTTGCAAGTGCCGATTTTTTTAATCAAACCCTCCCATTACGAGCCCGGAAAAAGCAAATGAGGAAGTTCAATTGACTCTAATGTTCCATACGAGGGGGTAGTTGAAACTCTCAAGTAGCTTTTCTCAAAGGTAAGGCAGAAGTGCCAGAGCATTTGCCCTGTGCGTCTTTCACACGTTCACAAAGGTGGCGTCTTCATGAGTTTGAACCATAACGTTTAGGCCTAATCAAATATAATATTGTGGAATTTTCTCATGTCATATAGATAGGATTAAGCATGATTGTTTCTGGCCTTTGCTGCTATTTCTACTGCTGATCTGACCTCCTAGAGGAATGTCCTCGATTGAGCTTGTTAATGGACCAATTTGTTGATGATGCCTTCTAGACAATTGTTAAGAGACTTCCTAAGCTTTAATATGACATATCACATGCTTGAATCAGCCATCATTTACTATGTTTAACATTTTTGCTAAATTGAGCTTGAATATGGATATTATGTTGAACTGGAGTTGCTTGTCATGCTTCTGTGAGTCTGACTGTTTGCCATTTTTGTATGCTTTTTTAGGTACTGATTTTTGGGTTGAGTCCTTGAATGAAAGTTGTCCATAATATCCATGTTTACAATATATAAAAATTTGAAATTATTTGAGCATCAATTGATGGGGTCGATTGGCAATAGAATTCCGTCACTCCTACTGTCCTGTTCTGTTCCTGATTAAATTGTTCATGTTCTAGGATTTTTAGATATAATGTTAGGACACTTGAGATGCTTCCTTGATGAAAATTGTTCTTCACATGCTGATTTATCTGGCATAAAAAATTCTAGGATGAGATGATCATCGGTTATGCTTTTATTAGGCCTACATTGAATGTGATGTTTTTGTGATTGATGATTTGGTTGATGGGCATGCTTGCGTTCTTGAATTTTTAGAAAATTATGCATGTTGAATCTGATAATGTTGTCTTCTTGAGAATTGATTGTAACATGCTAAAATTCATTGCCACAAATTTTTGCAAAATAAAAAATGATTTGATATTATTAACAGCCATCCGAAAGTTGCAGGGCATTCTGGAATTTTGATTTTCTGACATGATTTTGGACTTATTCAAAGTTTTAGTAGTTCATGTGATACTCACATGAAAAAATGTTCTTCATCAAGGTTGTTTGCCATTACTCAAAATATGATTTGACATGAATTTCATCAAAGTATTGGTTCGTATTTAGAACATCTGTTTTGTTTAATCAGTTGTGCACAAGATGCGCCCAAACTCGTCTTGATGGCTAAATATGTTCCGTGACTCGATGAAGTTGTGTCCCATTTTCATCAAATCTTTTAAAATGATATTTGATTATTGTCTGCAAAAATAGTCTTCAGTATCACATGAATTGCATATCTACTGCCTAGGTGGTCATGAATATACATGCTGCATGAACATTTTCAAAGGTGCATGTATTTAGATAAGCGATCCTTCGTTGGTTCACTCATTTGTTTGATTAATTGAGAATCAATGTCATATGGCCTGAATGCTTGTCATTTTATATGCTTTGCATGTGATTGTTAGATGAATGACTTAGATCCGATACATGACAACGCGGGTTACCTTGGGATTTATATCACCTAGAACTTGATATAGGGACTTCATGACTTTAATCACCATTTGCAAACACAAATGAGGTCTAATAGTCATAAGTCATCAAAAATGAATTGGGATAGGCATTCTAAGAAGGCCGCTACATGAACTTCAAAGGCCGACCCTGAGGCCATTTGTGGATGCTGGATTGCTTTTTTTGATTTTCTTGGATGTATTGATGTGAAATATCATGATTGTTTAATTGCCATAAGTATTTTATTTGTATCATCTTCGCACTAGTTTTAGCACTAGACTACAACTAGAATAGGTTCCAAAGGTGGTCCTTGGAGGCGGTGATCACGAAAAGGTAAGGATGGTGGATGGTTGATGCCCAATCAAACCCTGTCTTTTGTAATATGCATTCATTCCCCGATTTATGTCTCGGGTTTTTTATATGCATTGTATGAATGGCCAACGAGTTGTTGGTCTTTCATTTATCGTATTTTAGACTTGTTTAGACCTTACTTACTTTCCTTAAACTGCTTTGAATGTTTCTTTTCCCGCACCATCATTTCTATATATTGTATGCTTTACTTTTACGTTCATTAGAGTAGAAAGCTCAAATGAACTATCCACGTGTGATCATTCTTTTTGCTATGAAAATGCATGAAAATGTAAAGAGACATACATGGACACATTAGGTAACACAATGAATGTTAGGTATCGAAAGGGCACTAATAAATACTTTAGCATAATCCAACTCCCCGAGTCTAATATCTCTAGTTGTGTAGAAATTGAGGAATCACTCCTAATCCTCAATTGGGCATTATAGCTGACCCCCAAAAACGAGACTAGTAGTGACTCCTAAATATTATTTAGGTTGTCTAAAACAACTTTAAAAAATGAAAAAAAAAAAAAATGAATCCATCGTGTAGGGCATGAGCTTTGAAAAGCTCGCGACTATAATTTAGCATACTCAAAGAGTTGAAGCCAAAAGATGAAGTGATGCCATCTTTAGTGGTTTTATCTTTGAGAGGGCTATGATGGTTGAAATACCCTTAAACTCACATTTACATCTAGTTTCCTTTCGACCTTCAATCGTCATTTAAGACGTGCTATGGCATCAAGATCAGGTCATAATAGTTCCACCATCACTAATTCCACTATCACACAAGGTGTGAGCTTAGGAGAACTCACGGCCGTGATTGAGCGAACTCATTACCACGATCGAGCAAACTCATGTGGTTGATCCCAAAAGATGAGGTGATGACATCTTTTGGAGTAATGTACCGTGAGGGAGCTCTCATAGTCGAATACCTATAAATCCTACCTTTGCGCTATCCCTCAAGGATCTGTGGGTGCCAAGGTCAAGTCGCGACAATAGCAAACAATATACGTGAGATGATGTTAATATATCCACTTTATTATTGCATTCACCAAACAGCATATAGAAAATAACAAAATCCCTTAATTTTATATCCTATCATACTATCTTAGTTATTAATCAAGACGACCGAAAGTAGCCTAAAAGTTACCAACTTTAACTGGAGTGATTGCCTATGTTTCTCTAATTTAGTTTACTAGCTTTGTATTACCCACTTTTACTTGAGTTAGTTACTAACATTTATTAAATTTTATCTATGTAATTAACTTCTTTTATCGTTAACAAAAAGAATTCTCTTATTTTTCCACCAACTTTTATTTTTATTCTTGCCAACACCTTAAATTTAACAAAAATAATATGAATAAACGAACCTTCATTTAAACGACTTCCCAACTTTTTGCAGAATAAATTACCAACTAATTTGAGTTTACCAACTCTCATTTGAGTTGACTACTAACATTGTTCGATTTTTAAAATGAAATTTACCGATTTCCTTTGTGGCATCAACTTTTATTTCCCTTACTTATAAACCTGTTAAATTTATTAACTCCTTTTAGGATTTATCAACCTCAATTAGAGTGATTACCAAATTTTATCCCGTTAAGTTATCAACTAGCTTTGCGTTACCAATTTTTATTTAAGTTAGTTATTTATTTGGTTTTCTTTAAATTGCCAACTTCTGTAATCTTTTGAAAAAAATTATCTTATTTTTTAGCAACTTTTACTATTTATTTTTTAACAATTTCTTAAATTTATGGAAGGTCATACGAAATTACCAACCTCTAATTTAAGAGACTTGCCAAATTTTCAGTTATTTAATCACCAACTAATTTTGGATTATTAATTGTCTTTTTAGCTACCTATAAATATTTGTTTGGATTTTTTTTATAATTTACCAACTTCATTATTGATTACCAACCTTTAGTTGCCTTACTTACCAATTTTTGTTTTAATTTTACCAACTTCTTTTAGAAATTATGAACTTCAGTTAGAGTTGTTACCAACTATTATTTGATTAAGTTAACAATTGAATTTATGTTGCCAACCTTTATTCAAGTTAGTTACCATTATTATTTTTTTATAGTTACCAAGTTTATCTTATATCTCTAAATAGAAAACTTCTTTTATCTTTTATCGACTTTTATTTTGCCTTTCTTATTCTACAATTAAGTAACCAATAGGTTTTGGGTAGCCTACTCTTATTTACATTTCTATCCATTTTTATTTATTTATTTTTAATTTTCTAACTCGTTTTATCATTTACCTACTTTTCTTTGTCTTGCCTACAACTTTTAAATTTATTAACTGCTTTTAAGAATTACTAATTTCAAGTAGAGTCATTACCAATTTTTCTCTGATCAAATACCAACTCCAACTCTTATTGGAGTCAGTTACCAATGTTTATTTGTTGTTTCATATTTCTAGCTTCTCTAGTCTCTTACGAGAAAAAATTGATAATCCTTTACTATATGTTATTTATCTTTCCTGCTAATAGTGGATATTTATCAACTATTAGATGCAATCATCAACTTTTTGTATAACTTACCAACTTTTCTTTGGTTAACTTGCCAAATAATTTTGAATTACTAACTTTTGTATGAGTTGCTTTCTAAGGTTTACTTTTATTACTAATAAAAAATAACTTTTTCATTGAATTACCATTTGCCTTTTTTTATCAATCTTTTTCTACAGTTAAGTTATTAACTATTTCTAAGTTATCAACTATTATTTAAGTTAGTTACCAAAATCTATTCTTCTCTTGTCTTTGTACTTCTTATTTTTACCATGCCTTATGTTGACCAACTATTTTATGAATTGAGGAACATTATTTGAGGGCCTCACCAACTATTTTTTTCCTGGTTAAGTTCAATTAAAAAAGTTGGCAAATTAAAAAAAAATAAAGAAAATAAATATTAGTGACTAAATGAAATGAGAGTTGATGAAGAATTGCTTGATTACTTAATTGGAAAAAAAATATAAGCGATTTAAATTAAAGTTAGTAGTTTTATATAAGAGCTAGTAAATTTGAGGCATAATTAAGAAATATGTATAAAAATGGCAACCGCTATATCCACCCCATTTATTACTGAAACTACCTCTTTGTATATAGTTGACCAAAATATCTTGCAAACTAAATATTGAACTTTTTAATTGTTCTCTCTTTATCTCTTCTTGGCAAGATCTCACTCTTCCTCCAAGTATTTTGATCAACTAAGATAAGGAAATAGGTTCATGAGAGAAAATTTCATTGATTTTACTATCTCCCACAGACTCTCTTGATGTTTCAAAGCTTCAAACGAACTTGTCCCCGTTCCTACCCCCACGATGAGCCCATCATAGCATGTCACCTTCATCCCCCACGTCATTCTTCGATTAGTCACCTCAACTGTCACGTCACAACCATCCCTCTTCTCCCTCGAATCCTATTTGCTGGTTCTGCATCTCTCTCAGCACCATCGCCATGTCAATGCCTTGGCCTTCAACTACCTTTCTTACCTGCCTCCAGCTCCAAGCTCGAGCCACTACAACCTCAACTCAAGAGCTCATTCGGAGCCCCAAATTGAATTAGGGACTTTTAGAGGCTCGGATCAATGTTGATTTGATGTCACGGCCATCATCAAGCACGGGGCCGAGGAGGCATTAGCGAGGCATATAGAGGCGGGGGGGAGGAGTCCAAACAGAGTGAAAGATGGGGGTACATAAGGACAAGGGGATAGAAGTGAAGAGTGGCAGTGGTCAAATCTAGTAACGGTCTTTGTGCGGTGGCCCACGATGGTTTTGCTGGAGGTGGCATCGATAGCAAGTGACAATTTCTCTTATGCATATCCTTGCTCATCTTGGTCAAGCAAACAACATATTTCAAGTTGCAATAAAAGCATCAACTTAATGAAGGAGGGATAGTGAGATCCTATCATGAGAAGGTAAATGGAGAATAGTTAAAGTGTTGCATTTTAATTTTTAAAGGTATTTTTGTCAATTACTTACAAAAGCATTAGTGTTAGCAAAATATGTGATGGAAATAGTGGCTACCATAAAAATTGGTATAAAATAGGAGAATTTTTTTTTTGAAAAATTATCAAAAAAATCATAAACCTATTGTACTTATGCTAATTTAGTGTCAAGACTTCCAATTTGGTCAATTTAGTCCTAAACCTTTTGACAATTTGACAATTTGACAATATAATACATCCGGTCTATTTTGATCAGAAATCATTGACGTGGATGCCAAGCGTCCTACAAGGTACGACTACCGCTGATGTGAACTATTATGGCCATGGACGAGGCTTCCTTTGCCCATGGCTAGCATGGCCCAGCGAGCTCCGGTGACCTTCACTCGCCATGGTGAAAAAAGAAAAAAAGAAGGAAAAGAGAAGAAAAAAAAAACTACAAAATTCTGAAAAATAATTAAAAATAGTCCATGTCTGCCAGCCATGTCATGTAGGATAGCCAACTTCCACATTAGTTATTTTCAACCAAATTTGATTGGATGAACTACATTGACAAATTGTCAAAAGGTTTTAGAGTAAATTGATTAAATTAAAATGTTTAAAACAGAATTGACGCAAGTATAATGGGTTTATGAATTTTTTGTAACTATCCCTATTTCTTTAGAAAAGATAAACTTGGCTAGTAACTTAAATAAGAGTCAGTAACCTAAAATTAGCTGGTAAAATCCAACATAGAATCCCTTCAGACATTGAAAACTTTAATAACTTAGAATCGCTTGATTTGAAGTCCCTCATAGCATATCCAGTTTAGACTTTCTAAGTCATTCAAATCTATCATTTAAAAATCTATCTAGATTGAGTCGAGCAATCAACTTTGTAAGTCAGTTTTATTGTCAAAAGGATGGACTCTATGGAGTCCGCTCTTTTGAAAAATTGCCCCGGAGATGAGCAGGATTAATAATGGCAGAGAAGATGGCCCAGTTCTTGCTTGGCGTCTTCCGGTTACTCAATGTAATTCTCAAATGCATTTTGCATTTCTATAATGTTGACACCTAAATTTTGGCGGCCCGTTTAATCATTTATCGCATTAAAAAATTATGGGTTAATTTTATTCCTAAAAAAATAATATTAATTACATAGCATATAAATTTAGGTGCATTTATTTTTAATTTGCATTTTTGCATTTATTGAACCGGTGGTGGATGGGTTCAAATTAGTGGTTTTTAGCTTTAACTTAATAGGCCAGACTAAGCACACGAAGCGAGCGAATTGGCCCAAGCTTGTTTTTATGATAATCAGAAATTATCTCGTAAAAATAGGAATTTGAAATTTTTCGAGATATAATGGACTTTTTCAGATAAAGCAAGTGAAAAACGAATATTGCGTTCAGCAAAACGAATATTGCATTTGGAAAAAAGAATTTTTGTGGATACCGATTTGGAAAGATTAAAAAAACTCTAATTCGTAGTCTATAAATAAGTTAATTCGCATAGGGTTTAAAGGGGGCCACACAATTGATACATATGGCCACATTGAGCGGACCTTTTCTTCGTCTTCTCTTGGGGAAAAAAATCAACACAAAAAAGAAGAGAGGAAAGCTCTTCCGTTGTTCTTTTTCTTCGAAGAACAGAACACAAAAACAAAAAGAAAAGAGGCTGTTGAAGAAGAAAAGAAAAGTCAGCAGAAGCCGAGAAAATATTGGCTGGGTTTTACCCTCCACGTAGGCGGTGGGTAAGACCATTTAAAATCCGACACGTGGCTCCACGTAGGCGAGGGGTCAGAGGTTTAAAATTTGCGCGGCGCGGTCCTGGGGCCCACCAGTCTGACGCTCTCTGTCCTCTCAACAACCCAGCGCTTCCTTCTCTCTCCTCTCTCTTCTCACTCTCTTTCGAATAACTCTCGGCTGTGGCTCGGCTCGACTCGGCTGGCGGAAGAAAGGACGGGCGAAGGGATGATAAATGCGCGCTTAAAATTTCTCTCTCCTCACACTCGAATATTTTTTGGGTTCTCTCTCGTCGTGGAAGAGCAGAGGGAACGAGTTGCCTTTCTTCTCAGCACATCCCATTGCCTCCGCTTCCGCCTCACCAAAAAGCCTTGCCGATTGCCTCCGTCCGATTGCCTCCCTCCGACGAACTCGTCATCAACTCCGACTTCGAGCTACCGCCACCGATGGCGTCCTCTGTCTCTGGCATCTGCTCATCCTCCCCCCTCAAGCCAAAGATGTCGCCGGCCTCCGCCGCGAAGCCGTCGACCTCCAGCAGGAGGGAGGCGGCCTCGGTCTCGTTCCCGAGTGGTGCCAGGCTCCTCGCCGTCGACCGGGTGTTGTCCCTGTCGCTGGCCCGATCGGTCGCGAGGGAGATCTCGGTGGACCTGGGCAGGGCCGACGGCACGGCGAAGAAGGAGAGGCGCGGGCTAGAGGGCTAGAGAAGGATTCCCGCGCTGTGGCCGAGGTACGTGGACTGGCTGCACCAGTACCGGAGCTAGGGCTTTTCCTTGGACGTGAGCCGAATGGGTTCACGGACGAGTTCGTGGAGAAGATGGAGCCTCGATTCCAGGTCGCGTTCAAGGCGATGGAGGAGCTGGAGAAGGGCGCGATCGTGAACCCGGCCTGGACGAGGGCCGCATGGTCGGGCACTACTGGTTGAGGAAGTCGGAACTCGCGCCGGCCCGATTCCTGAAGGCGCAGATTGAGAGCACGCTCGACGCCGTCTGCAATTTCGCTGCCGACGTGGTCAGCGGTGAGGTCAGTTCTGGAATTCCGGTCGTTGTTGCTCTCCGTGTGGTAAGAGAGTGGGTTTACGTATTATTCACTTGAAATGACCATGTATGGAGATTTCCGACTCTTAGACTCAGTAATTTCAAAATTTCCTTCAGGTTTTCCAATTAATGTCAGCATGAAATTCGGTTTTTGATCGTTGGTTTTCTTTTAGTATGCTTAGCTGATTGCGTCAAACACCGACGGATTGATTGACTTGATAATGTTTGACGCTTAATTTGCAGATTAAGCCCCCTCCTACTTCTCTCGTGGATCGCTTTACTCAAGTACTTTCAGTTGGAATAGGAAGTTCATCTCTTGGGCCACAGTTTGTTGCAGAGGCATTGGCTCCCGATAATCCTCCATTGAAGTGTTAAAGATCGGAGTGTCCATCCTCCTCTCGCAATCTACCCTTCAGGTATTGAGCTTCATGGAATGTGCTGCTCTGCTCTTTTAACGTTTTATACCTTCATTGATCTATCCATTTAAGTTGTCGGTCGATGCACATTGCAACGCTGATAGTGGAGGTGAGCACAGCCCTTTTTCATTCAGTTGGGCACCGAACCAAACAAACTGCATTAATACGGTTTACCAAACCAAACCACACTATGTTCTTTTTGGTAACTTTTACTCCATCCTATTTTTCAATGCAAGCTGAGCTGCTCACTTCCTTCGGTTTTATTGGCAAATTGTGTGGCAAGCCAGACTCTGTTTTTCTGCTTAGCGCATTCCTTCCCCCTCAACAAAAAAGAGTCCCTATAAAATCTATGGCATGGACAAATATGTGCACTATTTGGTGGTTTAAATCAGCACCTAACCTAGCTTTTCACCTTATGTCAAGTTTTATTGTCTTTATTAGGAAGCAGCCTTGCAGGAGTTGGTATTGCTCCATGCTAAAGAAGTGGACGAAACTGATGTTCAAGGTGAATCTGCGTTCAAATCATTGGATGTATAGATCTATGAGAGAATCCCTATTTGAGCTTTGCTGTTAAATTCTTTATGATATCTGACATTACCATTTTTTTCGTTTATTTAATTTTTCCACATGAATCGATGAGGTCTAAACTTCTAGAATTGAATTCACTGCATTTTTTTGCAATTGATTAGGATATCTTTCCTCACAAAGTATCATTCCATATCATGGACACGGCATGTAGAAGATCTACTCTCATCATGCCTATGCTCTCAGCATGTCCCAAATGAACTTCTTTTATACTTCTCTTATTTATTTCTTCCTTTAATGAAGTAGTTTAGAGTTTAATAAAGAAAGTGATCTATCTAAATTACTTCCATTCACATCATCTACAGCTTCATGTTTAATTGCCAGAATCAAAATTTGCTACCTGTTTTATCGCATTTCAAGTAACTTAAATGGTTCATTGTAATAATAATAGAAAACTTTCATGGTTAATCACATTTAAAATAAAGCAAGGTACAGAGGATGTATATCCACTGGATAAGAAGACCTTAAGTCCCAGTACTCATTTCAAATTGTTAAGTTGCTCAACATTTGACGCTCATAATAATCTTTTAGTATCAGGGAAAGGTGTTGAGAGATGAGAATATGAGCCCCAAAATTATTATTTGATACTCCTGATAACTTTTTAGTCATAGGTGGCTTAAGGACACATAAAAGAGTTACATATTGCTCTACGACTTCAATACTGGCTTGTTGTTGACTACATATTATTGTTTGTCATCTAATATTCGTGAAATTAGTTGGAGAGCTTGGATTAGCGGTGCACAGCAAGTCCAGTTCAAGCCAAGAACCGGGTAGAGCCATCCTGATGAAGTCCTGTTCCAGGTCAATTCTCAAAAAAATTGGTCCACTTCTTGATAATGAAACCGTAGAGTCGGCCTTTTTCTGGTTTGGCTCCCGGTTCTTATACTAAAACCATCTATTGGACCTTGAAACCGACCAACCAAGGGGTTCTAGGCTTGAACCAATCCAGAACCCATGTTTCACCTTATTTAAAAATAAAAATAAAAATGTAATAGCAAGTTGCAACCGAGAGGGATTGGAAGCCGTGACCTCAAGTATGAGGTGTATGCATAACACCACTAAGCTCACAAGAGTTTGCTTGATGACAGCTATAAAAGATTATCAATGATATTTTAGACCTGATTTTTGCAAAAAAAAAAAACCTGGTTCTTGAGTACTGGAAACCGGCCTGAAACCAGCCAAGTGTAATTGACTTGGTTCTTGATTCCAGCCTCGGAAATGAATCGCCCAATTCCCAAAAAGAGCCTTTGTGGAAATCAGATCATACATATTGTATGTTATTTTTCATTGCTCATGTCCAGGCCAGTTGCAGATCATTTGTAACTGAAACCTCCATGGTTGGTACTAGGTTTTTGCCATGGAATTGACACATCCTAGAACAGATTGCCTGTAGTTTTAGATGTCAATTAGCAGTATTCTTTATACATCTGATTTTTCGATCTCAAATTTTCCTTTCAATGATTCAAGGAATTGATACTCCACCAACCGTTGTTGTTTGATAGGGTGACAACAATCTATCCTTTTTCTCAGTTTTTTTTCCCCTGCCTATAGAAGTTTCACCGACAAGTCATTGAGTTTCATGTTTTTTATAAAGATACTAACTAGAGCAGAGTTAACAACTAATTATTAGCTTCTCGTCACGCGCAAGAGCTATAAGCTATTGAATATCAGACTCATCCTTTTTATTGCAAAGAAATTAGTTGATCTTGGTTGATGTGCTCATGAGGTTATCACAGAGTAGGTTCCATGGCCTTTCTATTGTTGTTGCACATAAATAAAAATAAATAATAATAATAATAATAATAATAATAATAATAATAATAATAATAATAATAATAATAATAATAATAATAATAATAATAATAATAATAATAATAATAATAATAATAATAATAATAATAATAATAATAATAATAATAATAATAATAATAATAATAATAAATCAAACACCCTGTTGCTTTCTTTTCTGGTTGAGCATTTTCTTTGGGGCAAGCTTCCAGATGTCTCGGGTTGAACTCTATTTTGGTGCATGTATTTTATAATTAGGATTATCCAGTTTAGTGGATTTTTAAAGTCATTATTGCTAATGAGGCTTAGTCGGTTTGTTAGTCTTGCGTGGAAAAGTTATTGCTTGTGATGTATAACAAAATCTTGGGTAACTGGATGTCTTCATTTATATGTCATTCTGATGGTACACTTGCATGAAGTTATGTCAAAATTAATCTTTTCGGTCGTTTGCTTAAGTGAAATTTTGGCACCTTCAATTTTGCAGATATTGCATTGATCACTATTTTTCCCATCATGAATGCAGGGTGTCCCCATAACACGAGAACTCGTTGTTGGACAATACTGCGCGGATTGAGGGCTGGTTGGCTAGATTTCCAATGTTTGACGGGGTGGGTGGCAGAACATCTGACATGTCTGCAGTTGGTCTATTTCCAGCAGCCCTTCAAGTTCGTAAGCCTTACTTCTAATCTCATTGTGGTTATATTCTGATTTGACTCGAAGAGCATATTCATTAGCGAATCCAACTTCGGGGTATCGATATCAGAGAAATGCTTGTTGGTGCATCCTTGATGGCTGAGGCTACCAGGATGAAAGTGGTAACATTGCTGTCAACTAATGTTATTTGGTGTTTCTTCGGAACGTTCTGTTGTTACCCAAGTCCAGTAAAGGAATTAGTTTTGGTATCAGTGGGGCAACTTATGGTGTAAAATCTTGCTCAGTGTGTAGTGCTCAGGATTCTGCATGTGCACTTTTATGATGTAGGAAGCTGAATCGCCAGAATGAACTTAGTATGGTCGAGATATCAGTCTTGATTATAGATAGCTAATCAGGCATTAAAGGATGTCAGCTAACAAGTTGAATGATTGTCTCTGATGGTATGCACTGTGATGTATGCAAGAGTAACTTGTGAACTTATATGCAGCAAAATCGTACTTGTATCCAGTCATTTTGCACTGAGAAGATTTTGTAGTATATGTGCTAGAGGATGTCATACAGTATAATTCATCGTAAAATAAAATGTAGAGGATCCATCTGATCCATTTAAGCTCACAACTGGCAATTGCTAGCAATTGCTATTGTTGTCGTTTAGTTGCTTCAAGGCATGTTCATTTCTAGTTGCCGATGCACGCTACAGTGAATCAAAGTACAATGCACTTTGATTTGTGCCTTCTCTTGTTGCCTGCTTGTAGTATCAAATTTCCCAGCAATTCGAATCCTTGTTCAGGATGCAGAGTAAATCTGCAATGCAAGTCGGGGAGATGATTCTGTTTTCTTGTCTAGGATATCCATTATTTTGTAGGGTGTCTGAAAAAGAACCATAGACACTTTCATTTAGGGACTGATAGCATATCCACACTGTTTGCATTCCTAGATTATGATTCCTTTGCCTGCTTGCAGTATTAAATCTGGCAGCAAATAAAATTCTCTTTAAGGATACAGTCCAATGTAAGTCTGGGATTAATTTTGTTTCCTTGTCCAAGACATTGCTAACTTGTATGTTGCGTCAGAAGAAGATCCACAGAAAATTGATGTAGGGACTATAGATTAACTTAGCATGTCCACATTGTTTGTGCTTCCTACATTGTAAATCCTTTGGCAAGTAACTTATCATTGTACTTCTTTCACAAATAATCACAAACATAAATGGCAAGGTCTATTTGGGTTGGTTGTGAGTTTCAGCTTGCCCTTTTGGTTTTAGCTGTGTGTTTGAGTTTTTGGCTTTACAAAAATGAAGTTGGCAGAAGACATAACTTCTAACTTGAAAATGACTAGCTCATTTTGAGAATTTAATAATACTGAATGCTGAACCTTAAACAATGATGTTTGGATTCCTGGATAATTTTACTTCTAAAATGAAGCATGTGATGACTTTTAGTGACCAAAAGCCATATACCTGATGCGCAGTCCCTATCATCCGTCCCCCCCACCCCTGGCGGGCGCGAAAAAAAAGAAAATAACAACACACACACACACACAAAAACAAAAGAAGTTACAACATAAGCAGTATCAGTAGTTTGCGGTGGCTGTCTGAGTGGCTTCTCTACTGATACTAATGAAAGGATGGTTCTTGCCTTTTGTATTCCTGTGCAGCGAAAATAACTCATTTCTTTTCCAGGTGAAGAACAACCCTGCTGCATTTCCAGATTCTTTCTCCTTTTCTTTGGTAGGAGTAAATCCTTTATCGAATGACTGTTCGTAACTATAAGTAAGGAGAAAATATGGGCCTCCATCTTTCAAGATTCTTGCTCTTAATGCTTTTTATGATTACTTGTGTTTTGTAGATGGGAGAAATATCAAAGTGAGGAGGAAGCGGCTCTTGGTTGGGGAAAGCGTGTCAGAAAAGCTGTTTCTTACAAAGAAGTGGCTCTTGGTTGGGGAAAGCACATCCAAGTGAAATGGCCAACGAGGTATTTGATCTAAATTGCCTTCTCTTATTCTATTAGGGCTAGAAACTTTAGAATAAGAGTGCACCTGATGGTGTTAAATATTGGCCAAGGGATTATGATGGTGATCTAATTTCTTTGATATGCTGAAGAAACTCTCTGTTGTGCTGAAGAGCAACTTCATGGATCCACTTTTAACCATGCTCCTTTTATGGAAAGGGCAACTAAATAAATCCCCTTGTCATTGTTCTTAATTTATTCTGGGTCCTGGGAGTTGAAATTTGGATTATGAAGTTGCAAATGTCTTTCCTTTTTTAATTGGTTATTATTCCACTAATGAAGGAAAGTTCAGTCGCAAACACTTGTAAGGAGGACTCATGCATTGAACATACGGCTTATTTTCCTCCTTAACTTTTGTGCATGCATGAGTTTGCTTTCAAATTCCTGTTGAGCGATATATTTTTTCTCATTCATCTTGTCCTAATGTTGCTTTTAGCTTGAATTGCTGACATCCTTGAAGGTAGGATGCTGGTCTGTATTTTGAGTTTTTCTCTGAGTATATTAAGCTATTTGCTCCATTAGAAAATTTATGGGCAATAAAATCAAATTTGTTCCTGATCTCAATGGTGCTGAGGTTTTCATGCATTGACTTGCACTTATATAGCATCATAATTTCATTATTTGTTGGTTTACCTTTGAAACATAAAGCAAAGTGGTGACGAAGAGGAACGGGTGCCAGAGCAAGAGCTAGAACAGGAGTATACACCTGCTGGACGCGCTCTAAAGGAAAAATAGTAAGTGCCACAATTCTTTATGTTTTTCTTCGTAGTGTAAGTTTTTTGCTGCTAATTCAATTGATGAAAGGGATGCCAATGCTTATTCAGTTGATGAAAGAGAAGTTGTGACTGCTCCTCCGCCCCCACCAGATCCTGAGCTACCACCCACTGTATCTGCAATAGCCCAATCAGTGAGACTGTTAAATGGGGAAGATAAGCCTACCATTCCTCCTTTTATGATACCAGGCCCTCCTCCTTCTCGACCTAAGGATGTGAGACTCAATTCTTAAAAAGAGAAAGAAGTCAGAGCAAATGCGGCCCATCCAGGCAGAAGTCCAAGAGAGCGGGCAACTCCCTCTGCGGAATTTCTTAGGTGATGATGCTGCTTCAAGTTCTATCCCTCTGGTCCCTAAGCTTAATGCATTTCCACCATCGGTGCTCACAATGACAGGTCCTGCTCAGAAGGAGGCTCCACTTAACACATCAACTTCAGCGATGCGTCAACCTTCTTGGGAGAAAATGAATGCAGAACTGTCCCCATCATCTGAAATACTTCAGTTGGTTGCGTTGAGCATTGGTCCAGGTCAACGGCTTGCCCTTTTTCTGCCCGCGAAAAGCTTAGATCTCCTTGGAAGTGATGTATCCTTAATGAAACAGAGTCTTGACCCTACAGGCAATTCTGAACCAAATCATGCTGGAGGCAAGGAGCAATCACATCCCGTCGATGGGCTTGCAGATCCCCAGAAGTTAGACCAGCCTAAAAGTGGGAATTCTTCTAGTAAGACTTGGTCGGTTCTTTCTCGGACTGATCATCTTGATGCAGAGGAAGTCTCATCTGAGGAGATTGTTTCGAGTCATCCCAAGAGTGACACTGATCCATAAATTCAAGGCAAGGGAGTGAATATATGGAAATCACAATTCTTTCATGGGATTGGAAGCGTTAGGGTGCTTTGCAGATGGTGGCATAAATTTTTTTCTTGTAGACTTTGAGCAGTGACGGTGAGCAATGAAATTGCAAAGATAGGGACGATTAGCCAAATTAGGACACCCCTGTATAAAGCTTTTGTTATAGAAAATAAGATTGTAGTGTTAATTGATGTACATTCATCTTACTCAAATGTTGCAGGTGCTAGATTAGCATAAAGATGAGTTAGTGCAGGCGTTTAACCAGAGTAAGGTTGCTGAGTGGCTTTGTCCAATACATCACCCTTAGATCAAGTCTAACTGGTGCATTTACCTTTCTTTTCTTCGCTTGCCTTGTTCTATCTCCCCAAGCTTTTAGAAGGTTCTTTTGTATGGGACTAAAAGCTTGTATCATATTATTGTAGGTCACTGTACAACCAAATGGCTCCAAAAACTAACACTCATAATGAACATGCTCATTTTGAGTGTAAGGGAGCCAGGGAAAAATCCAAAAGGCAACAACCAAAAGGAGAGCCAAAGCTAGGAGTCAAATGGCAAATGCCAGGCAAAACAACCTAGAAACCAACAAGACACCTAGCCAAGCGGTCTAGGATCAGGGGAAGAGAAAATAATAGGATCCAAATCCCACGAACAAATTTTCTATGTTAATAAGGGTTCATTTTCAAGTTGTAGTATAATGAATTTTTTTGCATAATGAGTAGTATTAACAACCATGAAAAGCCATTGTTAAAACTGTGCCAAGCTTTCAGGAGGACAAAGGGGAAACGTGCATATAGTTTACCTGATTTGTGAATCATTTCTTATAGATTCATATTAATCAAAATCGGGACTGAGACTGCAGAGTGTAGAGTTTTATCTCTTCAAGCACAAAAAAATACTTAGAGAAATTGAGTTTCACTATGATGACCAATCAAAGGAAGGAACGGGTATAGAGACTACTAATGAGATTTAACCAGCTAAATTGAGAGCTTAAAGGACCAAAATGAACGGACTTATAACTTATTAAACCAACATCTCGTGAGAATTGAACAATGCTGCGTCTTCTCACCCACATTATCATGCGAAATCGAAACGGTGTATTTTGTATGACACCGATATTCTATAGTCAAGGGCCAAAAAGAACTCGAACATAGCATTTCGATGTTTGAATAACAAAGTTTTCAAGATATCTTCCAACAATACAAAGAGTGAGAATTAAGAACCACCATATTCTTTATAACAAGAATTAAAAATTCAAGATTGCTCTGATTTCCAAAAGTAACTGAAAGTTAACTAATATCAATTTTGTTTGTATATCTACACACACTCAAAAGCTACAGAAATTCTTTAGATCCTCTTCCTTGGCATACCGGCTTGGTATTTATCTTCGAAATGTGAGGATACAGATTCTTGGAGTTCCTAATCATCCCCTCGGTGACTCCAGTAGCAAGTGATAAATCTGCACAAACATTCGGTTATTTATATACACGCGTTCTTTCAAATGCCATTTACATATGCACCAATATGTCTTTAGTAGTTTAAATTGAATAGGATTGGAGAAACTAAAACCTTGAGGAGACTTCTTTTCATTAGAGAGCTTAGTGGTAATGTAAATAATAGCTGCTACAATGGATATGGGGCTCCTCCTGCAAAATTAGAGGATAAAAACGCAGGAGAATACGTTCAACACTAAAGGAACAACAGTAAAGCATTTGAACTAAACCCGGTAAGTAATCTTTATACACAGCAAGTCTACATTGACAAACCTACTCAAATCACATCTTTCAACCTCAATAGAAGAAAGATGAAATATTGCCAATCAAGTTTTACAGTTTTCGACTCTTCCTCTAGCTTTACCATTAAAATTCCCACTATGAAAGAATTAACCACTGAAAAACATTCAGATTGTGCAATTTGATATCACTGTCAATGCTTATATCAGCCTATCTGTCATTAGCAAGTCCACCTGTCTCCTGCATCTAAGTTGATTTCACCAGGAAGTACTATGTCGATGTCTGTCCTACTTCTCTGGAACAAGTAAACTAACAGAATTAAGGATGTCTACAATACATCCAAAAACATAAAACAATGAACTTGCATTATTACCTCTAACATGACAGCCCAAAACCCGATCAACCTGAAAAGCAGAAAAGTATCAAATGAATTAAAGATGGATTCTAAGATCGATCACCAGAATCAAACAACAAAGTTGGTCATAGGTAGATTTACCCGGTGAAATTCACTCTGGCAGCGTAAATGGCGCGACGAGCACCAGCATGTTAGGCGTGAGAAAAATAAGGATTAGGGGAGAGAGAGGGAGTAGCATTTATACCGGGTACTATAACTGTCTCATATTCATGTGGTCCAATTCTCTCTACACTTAATATGTACAGCTCAGTACATCCTCCCACATGATGACACACCCCTCAAGTGTATAGTATCTTCTCTTATACAGAATATGCATCCCACTAGCTAACTCAGGTTATATGCCTCTCACTAGCTTAGTCATATAATTGAGACCTACTTCACAACTGAGCAAAGACAAACATCTAGTTTCTCGGACACGAAAAGCCATGAAAACAGCAAGGTTGTGTATGGATTTAGCCAGCTTTCTTTGAATCACACGTTCCATCTTTGATTGTTGTGTTTTTCAGTATGACTATTATCCCGACTCGATGTAGAATCCTTCTTTCGGTCTATCGCTTCTTGAACACCCTGTAAATGGAAGGATCACATCTAGTCATAAATCCGGATGGAATTGAAGTATCAGGATTGCAAAAGGCAATACTTACATCGGTGTTGTGAATAACCACATTTTTCCCTATCCGGGCATTCTTGTCAATTATGCAGTTCCTTGAGAAAGGAAAAGCAAGCGAATTTGTCAGTGGAAGGATTGTGAACTATTCTATTAACAAGTTGTCGATTCAGAATTTCCTGTAGACATGCCTATTCAAAGAATGAATAATTACCTGATTTTAGTATTTTTTCTGACCCCAATAGGAACCTTCCCTTGTGCCAGAAGAGATGCGATTTCAGCTTGTCTGATAATAATCTGCACCCATCATCATGGTATCCTGCAAATTCAAATGTATCCCAAAAACCAGCACCCATTAAAGTATGTTGCCATTGCTACAGAAATTGGCACATGAACTAACCCCAGTATTGTGAACTGTTAGCAAATTTGGAATCTATACTGATGACTTGCTTAGTACATTAGCTTGACAAAGGAAATTAGTGTCTATAAAAAATGACACATAAAACGACCATCAAGTAATCTAAAGACTTGTATTAGAAGCATCCTGACTTGTTCTAAGTCCACTATACCTTCAACTTGAGGAAACACAACCAATAGATGAAGATACAGTAATTCAAAAAGATCACTGTACACCAGAGTTATATGAACAAATTGAATGGCATCATTTGCCCCTGTTAAATATGGTCCACCACCTCAAAATGTTCCGATGGGATCTATTAACCCAATTTTTTTTTTTTGGTAAAGTTATTAACCCAAAAAGTTGAAAGCTAAACAGGTCAACATTCCAATCAAATCATCCAAGAATCTGAAAATTAATTTTCTCAAGCAATCACCATTATGATCTTCAAAAGGTCAAAGAATATATACAAAAGCAGCACACCTTAAACTCAACACCATAGTCTAGACGCAAGTGCACACCAACAATGGAGTGTTCAATGCTACATTCTTGCAAGAAGCAACCGTGAGATTATTGCATCTACAATCTGCAGAAACAGTTCAAACAAGAGACAGTTTAGACCATAACAAAAACAGAGACTTATCGTGTTGACAAGCTTACCCTGCATTTATCAACTTTACTGGGGGGTAAGAATCTTGGAGATGTGTAGAAAGGTGTTTGCGGATCATAAAATTCAAACTTTGGAGGCTGCATTACAGGAAATTAACCCACTATTAGAAAAGCCACTGTCTCCTCAAAGGACAAATAGTATCGCTTTATGACAGCCAAAGTTTGAACTCAAAGCTTCTATGATTTTTCTGAGAACGTGATTGAGATCAGGCCCCAAATTGACATAGAAATTGTAGCCAAAAAGATCTAAAGAGTAAGTATTTTTCCAGCCCTAAGGTTAAGCCAGCATATCAAGTGATTAACGACTATAGAAGGTGATGACTGAATTAGCAGATGACATTGACAACTCCAATTTTGAGTTACGAGCAGAAGATGCAATACCACACACACACCTAATCTGTTAGGGCCAAATTAGTGTCAAAGAATGACTTGATTGTTCCAATGTCCTCCAAGTAGTCATTAAACAGATATGCCTGACAAATCAATGCATCCAGATAAGTCAGCATTTCTGTTAAGGTAGCTTGCAAGTACAAGTTACATATAAACACACATCTCTAATGAAGGGGAGAGAGACAGAGAGAGATAGAGAGAAAGCCCGCAGCTTAGTCTATGTTAAAGAAAAGGTCCTGACCTGGACATTTTGCTCTGTAACAGCTGACGGAACTATTTCAGAGCCAAAATCATTGCATGAAGGGTAGCTCCATCTCAGAAGCTTTAGTAACACGTCGGTTTTAAATACATAGATGCCCATTGAGGCAATGTATGGCAAGTTCACTGCATCTTGCTTTGATAGCCCAAGAAGAGTACTGTCAACTTGCTGTGGGCAGAGGTTCGTGCAGGAGACGAGAATCCAAATAAGATTAGTAACTTGTTGATGCATTATATGATGTGCAGAGATGATGGCTGCTAAGGAAACAGCCAAAGCAGTCATGTCAAATGATAGGAAGTGTTTATTGCATTAATGATACCATTGCTTTCAGCTCATTGCCCTTCGGTTTTCCGGCAAATTGGATAATCCGTCCAGTTCTGTCAATCTTCATCAGTCCATAACCCAAAGCACGACTGCAGCAACAAAAACCAGAAAGGGTTAGTTGCAAAACTCATCAGTAGCTCTAAATTTAGTGCAACTGAAAACGGACGTAAGAAACAATATAATCACAAAAATTTGGTTCTTCCCAACCCTAAGTGGAATGTCAAGGAGAACTGAGCTTTATATGCTCTTAAATCTTTTAAGGCAATATATTTAACCACAATAAGAACCTGTCATCCATTGGGACACATGAAAATGTGATATCGGCATTTGTATCAATATGCTTCTGCAATCAAGCCACAACTGGTCAGTTTAAACTCACAAACATATTAGATGGAGTTTACGATGAAATCTTCAAAGTACCTGCACAAAATTCATGTAATTCATCCGGTATAGGTGGTCACCAGACAAAATCAAGATATTCTCCACATTCTTGTTCTTGGCATCCTGCGGAAATAATTTGAAACCAACATTCAACTTCAAGAGAAACGCCAAAAAAATTTGCACAAGTAATTGTCAAAACCCTAAGCACTCGCCTCAAAGACCCATATGAATTGCCTAACAACATCAGCAGTCCCCTAGAACCACCTCTTTCCAGCTTCACCCGGAGTTTGAGTTGCCGCAAGGACCTATATGTGTTACCAAATTTTTTTCATAGTAACTTCAGTCGTTTCTTGAGTTAAGTCACCAGGATTCCAAAATAATAAATCAGAAAAAAATTATACCTCCACAAATCCATCACGAAAACTAACGCCATTATCAAAGTTATATGTCCAGGAAAGGCGGTGATTGAGGGAAAAGGATTTAAACTGCGTTAAGATGAATATTTTTCTGATACCACTGTTAATGCAATTGCTCATTGGGATATCAATCAACCAGTAGCATCCTCTTATAGGAACCTGCAGATTTAAAAAAACCACATAACTGATTATATAGTTGAGAGAGTGCTATGTGGGTAAACAATGGGCACATACAAATAATCACCGCCTGCCCGCTTGGCCCTTCTGCTAGTAAGTGGAAACAATCATGTTCCAGCACCTCCTCCCAGTATAATTGAAGCAACACTCTTCGGGTCTGCTCTTGGAGTTTCCAACATTGGAGCTTGAAGAGTCTGAAATCACAGTTCAAGGAAAGTAACAAGTAACCCACATTAGGGAACAGCATATTGGGATCAAAAGTAAATCTCAGATAAGAGGACAGAGAGGAGAGCATCTTCAATTGAGAACTTCCCCATTTTTAGACAACTAAATTATCTCAATCAAGTACGATAAGACAAATGACAGGAATTAACACATTGAACTCAAGGCAAGACCCCTCAAATAGCTATGAACTACCTTGAGAGGAGGATCAAGGCACTCAATATGAAAGGTTTGGGGAGCTATCACAACATAACAAGTTGCCTCCAAGATCACAGATAACGCCTTCATAGTAATACTGCAAGACAAAATGTTACAAAAACCACTAGTCAGAGGACAATAGATGGTCCTCAAAAAGTCCTCAACATCGAAATGATACGAATTCTCAAGACATCTAATTGACACGAAAGAGGATAAAATTTTATCCTATAGACAAAATTTTGCCTATGGTCACTATTATGATTCAACAAGGGTTTAGGGTAAATATAAAGGAAAACTACAAGGTGCCTCACAACTTAAAAAACAGCATAGTTACGAATAAACAGAAGTGGCATGTGATGCCAAAGCAATTAACAATATATTACCCCATCAATTCCTTTCTTCTTCGATGAATACCAATCCAGAGAAATTTCAGATTTTAGCTTGTTCCTGGCAGAAGTCGTAGTCTTTGGGACCTCAAAGGCTACTGAATTCTGTTCTTTATCATATTTCTGAGTGTCGGGACTGTTCTTAAGTATTCGGGGCAAAAGCCTCGAGCTACAGCTTACCATGTAAGCTCGAGACTGAAAAACTTCTACGAACTCCAGAATTTAACAGCCAATTCATCTCAATCCAAGAGCAAATAATGCATTCCTCAGGGATATCTATGAGCTCAAAGCAAGGGATGAGCGAGAGAAGATGACGGCGAGAGAGAAAGCGATCCACGGGAGAAGTAGGAGGGGCCTTAATCTGCAAATTAAGCGTCAAACGTTGTCAAGTCAATCAATCCGTCAGTGTTCAATGCAATCAGCTAAGCATACTAAAAGAAAACCAACGATCAAAAACCGAATTTCATGCTGACATTAATTGGAAAACCTGAAGAAAATTTTGAAATTACTGAGTCTAAAAGTTGGAAATCTCCATACATGGTCATTTCAAGTGAATAACACGTAAACGAGCTCTCCATCTCTTCGACCAGAAACCAATTCAATTTATCACCAGCTTGCGCTTCCTCAAGCTACTAAGACAATACTAGCATTTACCAGAAAACTGACACAGACATCTACGACAACAAACCGATTCCCAAGAAGAAGAAAAAAAAAAAGAACGCAGGGAACTACACTATCTTACCACACGGAGAGTAACAACGACTGGAATTCCAGAACTGACCTCACAACTGACCACGTCGGAAGCGAAATTGCAGACGGCGTCGAGCGTGCTCTCAATCTGCGCCTTTCCCTGATACTAAAAGATTATTATGAGCGTCAAATGTTGAGCAACTTAACAATTTGAAATGAGTACTGGGACTTAAGGTCTTCTTATCCAGTGGATATACATCCTCTGTACCTCGCTTTATTTTAAATGTGATTAACCATGAAAGTTTTCTATTATTATTACAATTAACCATTGAAGTTACTTGAAATGCGATAAAACAGGTAGCAAATTTTGATTCTGGCAATTAAACATGAAGCTGTAGATGATGTGAATGGAAGTAATTTAGATAGATCACTTTCTTTATTAAACTCTAAACTACTTTATTAAAGGAAGAAATAAATAAGAGAAGTATAAAAGAAGCTCATTTGGGACATGCTGAGAGCATAGGCATGATGAGAGTAGATCTTCTACATGCCGTGTCCATGATATGGAATGATACTTTGTGAGGAAAGATATCCTAATCAATTGCAAAAAAATGCAGTGAATTCAATTCTAGAAGTTTAGAGCTCATCGATTCATGTGGAAAAATTAAATAAACAAAAAACATGGTAATGTCAGATATCATAAAGAATTTAACAGCAAAGCTCAAATAGGGATTCTCTCATAGATCTATACATCGAATGATTTGAACACAGATTCACCTTGAACATCAGTTTCGTCCACTTCTTTAGCATGGAGCAATATCAACTCCTGCAAGGCTGCTTCCTAATAAAGACAATAAAACTTGGCATAAGGTGAAAAGCTAGGTTAGGTGCTGATTTAAACCACCAAATAGTGCACATATTTGTCCATGCCATAGATTTTATAGGGACTCTTTTTTGTTGAGGGGGAAGGAATGCGCTAAGCAGAAAAACAGAGTCTGGCTTGCCACACAATTTGCCAATAAAACCGAAGGAAGTGAGCAGCATAGCTTGCATTGAAAAATAGGATGGAGTAAAAGTTACCAAAAAGAACATAGTGTGGTTTGGTTTGGTAAACCGTATTAATGCAGTTTGTTTGGTTCGGTGCCCAACTGAATGAAAAAAGGGCTGTGCTCACCTCCACTATCAGCGTTGCAATGTGCATCGACCGACAACTTAAATGGATAGATCAATGAAGGTATAAAACGTTAAAAGAGGAGAGCAGCACATTCCATGAAGCTCAATACCTGAAGGGTAGATTGCGAGAGGAGGATGGACACTCCGATCTTTAACACTTCAATGGAGGATTATCGGGAGCCAATGCCTACGCAACAAAGCGTGGCCCAAGAGATGAACTTCCTATTCCAACTGAAAGTACTTGAGTAAAGCGATCCACGAGAGAAGTAGGAGGGGGCTTAATCTGCAAATTAAGCGTCAAACATTATCAAGTCAATCAATCCGTTGGTGTTCGAGGCAATCAGCTAAGCATACTAAAAGAAAACCAATGATCAAAAACCAAATTTCATGTTGACATTAATTGGAAAACTTGAAGGAAATTTTGAAATTACTGAGTCTAAGAGTCGGAAATCTCCATACATGGTCATTTCAAGTGAATAATACGTAAACCCACTCTCTTACCACATGGAGAGCAACAACGACCGGAATTCCAGAACCGGCCTCACCGCCCGACCACGTCGGCAGCGAAATTGCAGACGGCGTCGAGCGTGCTCTCAATCTACGCCTTCAGGAATCGGGTCGGCGCGAGTTCCGACTTCCTCAACCAGTAGTGCCCGACCATGTGGCCCTCATCCAGGCCGGGTTCGCGATCGCGCCCTTCTCCAGCTCCTCCACCGCCTTGAACGCGACCTAGAATCGAGGCTCCATCTTCTCCACGAACTCGTCCGTGAATCCATTCGGCTCACATCCAAGGAAAAGCCCTAGCTTCGGTACTGGTGCAGCCAATCCACGTACCTCGGCCATAGCGCGGGAATCCTTCTCTAGCCCTCTAGCCCGCACCTCTCCTTCTTCGCCGCGCTGTCGACCCTACCCAGGTCCATCGAGATCTCCCTCGCGACCGATCGGGCGGCAGGGACAACACCCGGTCGACGGCGGGGAGCCTGGCACCACTTGGGAACGAGACCGAGGCCGCCTCCCTCCTGTTGGAGGTCGACGGCTTCGCGGCGGAGGCCGGCAACATCTTTGGCCTGAGGGGGGAGGATGAGCAGATGCCAGAGACGGAGGACGCCATCGGTGGCGGCAGCTCGGAGTCGGAGTTGATGACAAGTTCGTCGGAGGGAGGCAATCGGACGGAGGCAACCGGCGAGGCTTTTTGGGGAGGCGGAAGCGGAGGCGGTGGGATGTGCTGAGAAGGAAGCGCAACTCGTTCCCTCTCTGCTCTTCCACGACGAGAGAGAACCCAAAAAATATTCGAGTGTGAGGAGAGAGAAATTTTAAGCGCGCATTTATCATCCCTTTGCCCGTCCTTTCTTCCGCCAGCCGAGCCGAGCCGAGCCACAGTCGAGAGTTATTCGAAAGAGAGTGAGAAGAGAGAGGAGAGAGAAGGAAGCACTGGGTTGTTGAGAGGACGAGAGCGTCGGACTGGTGGGCCCCGGGACCACGCCGTGCAAATTTTAACCTTTGACCCCTCGCCTACGTGGAGCCACGTGTCGGATTTTAAATAGTCTTACCCACCGCCTACGTGGAGGGTAAAACCCAGCCAATATTTTCTCAGCAAAAGCCCACGTTTCCTGCTGAAAATGAATAGTAGAAACAGTGAAAGGACAGAGAGAAGATGTGAGGGCTTTGGCAAAATAAAATAAAATAAAAAGAAGAAAGGGAGCCCCTGTTCATCTTCTCCGCGAAGCCGACCACTGCCGCAGCCACAGCCGCCGGTCGCCACTGCTCCTGCGCCCTCGAACGCTACAAACCGAAGCCCTTGATCCCCCTGTCGCCGTCACCCACCGCCTCTACTCGAGCTAGCACCTGATGACGCCCCTCTCTGCCTATCCCCGTCGCCGACCTGCAGCGCCAGAAGCCCCGAAGCCCTGCTCCGCCTCTGCTGTCGCCAATCTGCTGCGTCTGCCGATCCCGAGTCCCTCGCCGAGCCCTCCTTGTGCTGGTTTTTCCTCTGCCGTGCCACGCCTCGCTTCACCAGCGATGACTCTGCTCCGCCACTGCCCGAGCATCGCACCCGACGACCTATGACGAGCTGCTGCACCGGAGCAGCCGCACCGCGCGACCCAACGCCGACGCCCAGTAGCACCGTCAGAGCCTGACGCCGTCGCGCCTCTACAACCCGCGATGCCAGTAGATCCCAAGCCAGTCGACGTGCCTCCGCCAGAGCCGGACCCACGAAGCCGTCGTTGTCCCATCTCGCCGGAACTCTCGCCCACAAGCCCGCATCCCTGCACCGCGCCGCACCAACGTGCTCCGCTCCTGCAGCTAAATCCGACCACCGCGACCTCCGATTAGTGACCCGACGCCACAGATCCAGCGATCCGATGACCCAACGTCGCCCCCTGCCCTGTTTGTTTCTGCCAGTGACTGACGCCAACAGACCCGAAACACCCGAACGCCGAGCTGCTGCTACTCCCTTGCCGCGCGCTGCTGCCCCTCGCCAAACCTCTGACTACCGGCCCTTAGGAGACCCACCACCACGCACAAGCCTTGCGTGGAAAGGAGAAAAAAGAAAGAAAAAAGGAAAATCATTTAGGTAGTTTGTTTTATTTACTTTATTCTATTTTTTTTTATGTTATTTCATTTATTTACTTTGTTTCTTTAGTAGAATTATTCCTGAATGTATAGTTGGAATTATGATATGAAATAGCTCGTGAAATTTGTGATTGTCAGTCCGATTTTTGCACCCGAAATCCGACTTATAATCACTTGAAAAAATTGCTAATCCGATCTCCCGCCCAAGATTCAATTCACAATTTATGTAAAATTAGCCAACCAGATCTCATGCGCGAAATATGGTTCGTCAATTTGGATATCAATATTGCTTGATTTGTTGTGGTGTTACTTAAATTATTTTTCTTTAAAAAAATCCAAAATGTAAGTTAGAATTAGGTTTATTTCTTGCTTTAGGGTTTGCATGTTTAAAGTAGAAATTTTATTCTGAATTTAAAAAAATGAAATTTTAAAAATATCAAAAATATCAAAATATCAAATCAATTAATTTAGGTTGCTAGTTTTCTTAACTTGGATCGCATGTTTAATTATTTGGCAATTATTAATTTCAAAAATTAAAAAAAAATCATCATGCATATGTCATATAAAATTATGGTATCTTTTGCACGTTATTGCATATTAGGGTAAGATTGCATGTTTAATTTTACTTTCTAACTAATTTTAAGCTTAGATAGATTTTTTAGGTAGATTGCATTTTAGGATTATTTGGGTTAAGATAATATTTTAGTTTAAATTAGGATTTGGCTCAACCTAATTCCTAATATAAATTGAATAGGATCTTAATCTAGCTAGGTAATTTTCACATTTTACCTAATTCCGAATTTCATGAAAAATACAAAAAAAAAATGTCGTAGAATAAATTAGTTCCATTCTCTAGGATAGATTGCATTTTTAAGAAAAATAAAAAAAAATGTCATGTAAATGTCATATAGAATTAGATTGATGAAATGCATACCATTTAGTGATTGTTGTTAAGTCCATTCAATTAGAAATTGCATGTCATTAGAATTAAGTCATTTATTTATATTGCATTGCATATTGCATGATTTTCATTAAATAAGTGAAAAAGAAAAATAACAAACAATTGCATGTTAATTAGAAATCATATTTATGATTGTTGATGTGAATTTTGGTTTAACATCGCAGATGCTTTCGTAGCTTTAATATAAGTTCTGTAATTTAGTCATCGCTTTCTTGGGTGTTAAATTGATGGTTTGCGCACATGCATGATCATTTCACATGTTAGGGAAATAGATTTAAAGTCAATTTAAGCTGCTTGCAAAAGCATTTTTGAAAATAAAAGAATGGTACCGAAAGGGCATTAGAGAAATCTAGTATAACCAAGTCCCCGTACCTAGAGTCTCTAATTCGTAGGAATAAAGTAAAACTCCCATTACTTTACTTGGGTTTCTAATCAACCCACCAAAAAATAGATTAGTGGCGACTCATAAATAAAATCTATCTACATGTTAAGAATCTGAACATAAGTTGCGAATTGGTATGAGTTTGGGAGAGCCCGAGTTAGGTTTAGGCTTAAAAATCCATTAGCCAAATCCTAGGTGATTCACACCTGAAATTTTGGTCGCGACAAATAGGTGTTGAATATTAGCGCAACTAGATGTGGATCTGCTAACTGAGCGTCTTATCATTTTGTGTGGATATAATCATTGTTTATCGAATGAGATCGAGATTGTGTGCGTGTGGCTAGTATCTAATGCCTATGTCATTATTAATAGTTTGTTTAGCTTCTGACAATTCCTAGAGGTTCCCCACAAAATATTCTTCTCATTGTAGACCAAAAAAATTGGGAAAATTACCACAAAAAAATTCTTAATCTTATTGTATTTATACCAATTCAATTATAAACTTTTCAAATATGCCAATTGAGTCTTAAACATTTTCTCACTTTGCCAATTATGTCCATCTGACCAATACTACATAGATGCTGGCCATCTTACGTGGTTTAACTGGCGTTGAAGTGAACATTTTTAATAATTTTTAATATTAATTGAATTGTCTTACATTTTTTTATGTTTTCTTTTGTTTTTTCATTTCTTCTCTTTACTTTTATTTTTTTGATAGGGCGAGGGTCACCAAGGTCATGGCCTCACCCTAATCGGGGGAGGTTGTTGTGGCCCTTGCCCAGGCCCTCACCGTTGTGCCATGTGGGACAGTCGGTGTCTAAATCAATAATTTCCAACCACGACCCTCGCCTAGTGCTGGTGATCCTAGCCAACCCTAAGTCAAAACAATAGTAAGGAAAAGGAAAGAAAAAGGAAAAAAAATAAAAATTATAAGAATTTCAAAAACTTATTCAAAAATATTATTAAAAAATGTTCACGTCAGTGCCAGTTGTATCACGTTGGATGGTTGGCATTCAAATCAGTAATTTCCAGCCAAGTCCCTTGCCTAGTGCTAGCAGGGGATGGACCACCAATCCTCACCAACCCTAAGTTTAAAAAAAAAAAAAGTAAGGAAAAGGAAAGAAAAAGACAAAAAAAAATTATAAGAATTTCAAAAATTTGTTCAAAAATGTTATTAAAAAAATATTCATGTTAGTGCCGATCGTGTCACGTAGGATAGTCGGCACACAAGTCAGCAATTTCCAACCAAAATTAATCAGATAGACTCCACTGGCAAAATATGAAGATTTATTACTCGATTGGTATAATTGACAAGTTTATGACTAAATTGGCATGACTATAATGTTTAGGACATTTTTGGTAATTGCACCAAGAAAACTAATCATATGCTGCAGCCTATAGACATTTACCTAATTAATGTAGCTTCTTTTCATTGATCGTGAATGGTGGCAATGAAGCTAGTTTCATAGTTGCATTGATTTTTCTTCGCAATATTGAAGGTGCTTTTGTCACAGGTTGATAGTTCTTTGGCCGTGGAATAATTTGTATAGGTTTAGCGAGCGACATGCACCAAGACAGCCTTCCTTCTATGGTTGTTCTAGAGAACAATACGGTGAATAGGTTCCGTAGACAAGATTGTACCACGCATAGCTAGCTCGAGTATCTACTTCATTGAGCAAAATCACTTTAGGCTCAACAATTAGTTTCGGCCTACCATGACCTTATCAGAAGAACGGCATTGGTTTTTGACCAGTTTGTGCATGAGAGGCCAACTTAGCCTTTAGAACTCTATAGAGATATAATTGTTCGATTCTATAACTCCTAGCACTAACCATCCTTACGCCACTCTCACAAACCAATTGTATTTATCCATATTTCATCACTCACTCTTCACACGATAACCCCAACCTCCATTCACAAGTGTCACAAGTATAAGAGAATCATCGACCATGAAATTCTCCCACACTTAATTCTGCAACGCCCTCGTTGTGGGTAGTTTTATTGCTTCCCCGCATTTACTTAACCATTGATGTGTCGCTTTTGGATCATACATTGAATGGTAATGCTCACCTAACAAAACTAGCTGCTCCATTAATAGCTTCTTTCAATCGCAGCTAGTCCGACCCCTTTCTGTCACCTGCGCTTTCCCTAGCAAGTATGGTATTTTTCGCCAACTACACCTCTGGCATTACCCTCTTTTGCCTACGAAGCATCTTGACCCCAGCAGAGCAATGGAGGTTCCTTCCTTGTTGAAAATGTGACAACAGACCTCTTATTTGTTGACACAAGTCAACGCGTCAATAAAAGGTAAAAACTCAATATTATGATTTTCAATAGCAATAGAACCCATTTCTCAAACAAAAACTGTCATTTTTCATTTCTTTTTCTTTGACTTATAATTTGCAAGTAATTTCCTAGTTATTTTCACAAAAATAAAATAAAATAAAATAACCCAAAAAATTAAAAAGTTGACTTTTCAATTGACTTTTTGGTCAACCCCGGATCAAAATTTGGCTTTTTGCATAAAAAGTTCCTAATTAGTCTTAAGATCTCTTTGGCCACAATAGTTTTCAGAAAAATTCAAAGTTTTGATCACAAAATTAACCATTTAGTGAGAAATCACCATGCCAATCCTTTTACAAAAAAAAAAATGAAAAAATGTAAAAATTGAAAAATCATATCATTTTAGCTTTAACTTGACTTTGGCATTAAAAATTTTATAAAAATTAATTAAGAACCTCATTTTCTGAATTTTTCTATTTTAGGTTCAAAATTAACTAAAAATAAAATTTATTTCATTCTACTCATATTTTAGCTTTGCTTTCTTCACAACGTTTGATCTAGAGGTCATCTCAAATTCACTCGTGTGGCCAATTCTGAGATTTGATTTGTTAGGATAAAATTTGTCATTTTTAGCCCTAATTAGGGGTTCGAATTGATTCTTCATGACTTGCAAGTTTACACTTTGAATCAACTCAACTAAATCCAAATCTATGGTCAATTTTGGTAAATTCACTTGAGAAATTTTCAATTTGACAAATTTAGCTTGCTTGAAATTTGGAAAGTTATGCTAATAAACTTCAACTGGTGCAATTCAAGTTGACTCATTCTAAACTAAGGTTTAATTCGATGGGTTAGGGTTCAATTTCATCATTGACCCTCAATCTAATTTTCACATAAAGTTCATACCGCCATTGTAGTGTCAATTTGGATGCATTAAGCCATTATTTACCTAGGTAATTGAACTAATCGATATATTATTATATCATTAGATTCAATTTTGATTGATTTGGTTTTTGATGGCGGGAATTACACGAATTACACAAATTGGCAAGAAAATCTAAATTCGCATAGCCATTGCATTTAAGCATAATTTTGGGGTGATTAAACCAATTAAAATCAATCGAGATGTTTGTGGATCAGCGATTTTAGACCGTTCCTCTTTAAATTAGTCCATTTTCATTCTAATTGGACAAGACTTGATTGCATAAAATTTTGAAAAGAGCCAACCAAAACTGACCGAACCATTTCTAGTGATCCATCAACAGCCACATATTTCCAACGATCCATCGATAGCCGGTAACCACTACCAACCAGCCCAAGGTCTGACCAACTTTCCCATGCCCCTCTTTTACAAAATTTATAGAAATAACCTTGGTGAATTTACTAAAATGCCCTTAGGTGCCATGTCACTAATCCTAATCATTAAGACTAAGTCAATCATGTGACTTACTTAGTGACTAAGCATTAAATCTAAGCCATTTATCAATTATCAACCTTGATCAAGAAAGAATAGTTTGAGCCATTGGATCAATCCAAGGGCCCAAATTTGATCTCGGGGATAAGTACAATTTTCCCTCCAAAACCAAGAACGTTGGATCATTTTTCCAGATCTCTCTCTCTCTCCTCTCTCTCTCTCTCTCTCAGCCAACTCATTCTTGCCACCGTACACAGTTGTGTCGGTGCCCATCCGGCAGCCCACCTATGCTTCAACCAACACAAGACTCTCCTTAGTTCAATTGCAATCCTTGCTTGCCAACCTACTAGCCTAAGAGCCCTAAACCGACACTCCTTTCTCTTGGTCTCGAAGACCAGCCTGCATGCTAATGAGTCCTTCGGCATTTTGATGGCCATTTTGGTGATCCGCTAGCCTCTTCAACCTCCTTAAGCTGTGTGATTAGGGGTGTGCATGGTCCGAGTGGGTAGTTCCCAACCTAGAACTGGGAACCGCCCGCTAGTTGTATGGATCCACCCGAGAACTGGACTGCCGGTCCGGTCTGCTTCTCAGGTGGATCCCTAGAATCGGTCTAACCTCTGCGCCTTCCCTTTTCACGCTCCCCACATCTACTTATTCTAGCTCTCTAGACTATGGTAGCTTTATTCTCCTCAAGTACTAGCACCACGGTGGCGTCTGCGGCGACGATGGTCACGACCCTCATGCCACTTTTGTCCCAGCCACCACCACCAACTTCACCACCACCTCCGTCATCTCCTGCTCCTCCCTTGAGATCGACAATAAGGAGGACAACAGGGATGATGAGTCATTCTTAGACTTGGAGTCCGCCCTTGTCCCCAAAGATGAGGACAATGGGGAAAAGCTTGAGGAGGGGGAGGAGGAGGAGGGGAGGTAGAAGCGGGATGAGCTCGACAACAAAGAGGACGATAGTGACAATGAATGCAGAGGTGGCGACGAGGATGGCGACAACATAGAGAGAGAGTTTAAGTTCAAGGGGGGAAAAGAGAATCAACTCACTGTTTGACCGAGTTCGGACTAGAACTCAAAGGGAGATTAGTAGATTCGAAAGTGAATAAGATAAGAAGAGGGAGCTTGGGGAGATTTTGAACTGAGAAAGATGAGATGGAGTATGAGAGTAGTAAATTAAGAGACAAGATGATGATTGGAGCCCTAAATTTTAAATTCGTTAATTTCGAATTTTTTCGATATTACAAATTAATATATTATATAATATAACCGATCAAATCCGGGTGAGTGGGCGGGCGGATCCACCCATGGAACCGGGAACCAGACCGCTACCCACTGGTTCCCATAAATTGGAACTAGGAACTGAACCGATTCCTTTAAGAACCACCGGTTCCAGGCGATCTAGGCGGGTCTCGGTTCTTTTGCACACCCCTAGGTGTGATCGTGATTCCCAACCATTCCTCGAGCTAGCTACAACTCAATTTGATTCAAGTCAATCACTTCCTAAACTCTTAAACTCTTTTGATTGACTTTAGTTTGATGACTTCGTGCTTAAATCTAACTCGAAGTTCGATTATGAAATCCAGATCTTCAAGGAGCTATTCTAGTCAATCCTCAAAGTTCATAGGTGGCCGGCCTAGCTCATTTAAGATCAAAGAACAATTGTAACAAGGTAAAGGTAGTCTCTCTTAAATCGTGAATTTAATGAAACGAGGTTTTAACAGGTTACCGGGGCTAGGATTAGTACTAACATTGCGATTTGTGTTTCTATGATCTATATGAATATTAGAAGATGATCGTTGATGGTTTGATGAAGTTTGATAATGATATTAGAGCTTAATGATGCTTCAATAATATTTCTAGAAATTTAAAATTCTAATGATTGACGACCGGAAATGAGCCATTAGATGAGGTTTTTCGACTTTGATCCCTCATGAGATTTAAACTAGATTTGATAAGCTTTTCAACAACATATCATATGCCTGATTTGAGTATCATTTGTCTTATCAAAAGTTCATCATAATATTGTGATTGTTGTTTCTGGAAAATTGTAACTAATTTTGGACTGATTTGATGAATGTCTTGAAACGAGCTAGAAAATAATATCGTGTAATTTTGACGTCTACGTATGATTCAAAGATGATTTTATGAGCTTTCCAATGACATATCATGTGCATGATTCAGACTTTTTTTGGCTTGTCGAATACTCCTCACAAGATCAATGTTTAATTTGCAATTCTGATGTTCTGTTGGAATGTTGTGGTTAACCAATCTATTTGGGAACCGATAAGGACCCTCGATTATTTTAATCTCGTCACTTGAGGCAACCCGTTTGTTAGAGGTGGATTGCCAAGGTTATTTGGCAACCATAGTGGATACGTCAGTTGAAGAGCCAAAGATGAAGGACATCGCCATGGTATGGAAATTTTCTGACGTATTTCTTGAAGAATTACCCGATTGGCCCCCAGAAAGGGAGATCGAGTTTGTGATTAAATTGGCCCTTGAGACGAAGCCAATTTCTAAAGCTTTTTACCGTATGGTGCTATCAGAAATAAAAGAATTGAAGGTGCAAATGCATGAGTCATTGAATAAAAGATTTATATGTCCTAGTACATCGCCTTGGGGAGCACCAATTCTATTTGTAAGAAAAAAGGATGGTTTGTTGCGCCTTTGCATCAACTATCAGCAACTCAACCAAGGGACGATTAAGAACAAGTATCCGTTGCCAAGGATTGATGACTTGTTCGACTAGCTACAGGGAGCGTCAATATTTTCCAAAATTGACCTAAGGATAGGTTATCATCAGCTAAAGATTAAGACGTTGCAGTTGATAGACCCTGAGATCTAGAAAATTTTGCAGAAGGATAAAAAACAAGGAAAGCTGATTTTCAAGTTTCCGAGGACAGAACATTAAAGTTTCGTGGGCGATTGTGTGTACCTAACGATGCGGAACTTAAGGAGGAGATCTTATCGGAAGCTCATTGTAGCAGTTACAGCATTCATTCAGGCAATATAAAGATGTATCAGAATCTACGTCAATACTACTAGTGGACCAGTATGAAGGCGGATATCGCCAAACATATCGCCAAGTGTATGATATGTCAGCAAATGAAAGCACAGCATGAGGACTTTTGCAACCTCTCGAGATTCCTGAGTGGAAATGGAAATATATCACAATGAACTTTATGATGGGATTACCAAGGAGTCAGTGAGGTAATGATTCCATATAGGCTGTAGTTGACAGATTGACGAAGTCTGCTCACTTCATCGCCACACAAAAAGATTTTGCATTGGATAGATATGCTAAGTTGTACATGCGACTGATAGTTTGACTTCATGGAGTGCCAGTGACGATCACGTTTGATTAAGACCCAAATTTCACTGCAGCTTTCTGAAAAAGTTTACAAACTGCCTTGGGAACGAAGCTACAGTATAGCACAGTCTATCATCTACAGACGGATGGCCAATCTAAGAGAACGATTCAAACCCTCGAGGACATGCTGCGAGCTTGCATACTAGACTTCAAAGGAAGCTGAGAGGAACAGTTTCATCTAGTTGAGTTCACTAACAACAACATTTATCAGCAGACTATTCAAATGGCACTGTTTGGAGCGTTGTATGGCAAAGCCTGCAGAACTCTTGTCTGTTGGGACGAAGTTAGGGAGCGTAACATTACGGGCCCTAAGTTAATTCAACAATCAATCGACGCTGTCAAAGTTATTCGAGAAAAACTCAAGACCGCTCAGAGTCGTCAGAAGAGTTATGCAGATAAGCGACGAAGATCATTGGAATTCTAAGTTGGTGAGCACGTATTCCTCAAAGTGTCACCAATGAGGAGTACTTTGCGCTTCGACAAGAAAGGGAAGTTAAGTCTGAGGTACGTTGGTCCCTTTAAGATTTTGGAGTGAATCAAGACTTTGGCGTATCATTTTGTGTTGCCACGAGACTTGCTCAAGTGTATGATGTCTTCCATGTGTTGATGTTGAGGAAATATGAGCCTGACCCGATCCACGTGCTGAATTTTGAAGAATTAGACGTGGACGAGAGAGTATTGTATGTGGAGAGACTGATTCGGATAATGGATCAAAAGGAGCAAGTGTTGCGCAACAAGATGATCCCATTGGTTAAAGTGGTCTGGCAATACCACGGAACGGAAGGAGTCACGTGGGAAAGCGAGGAATCGATAAGACGTCAATACCCCCACCTTTTTGTGGAAGAATTGTAACGATTTAAATTTTGAAGACGAAATTTTTATAAGAGGAGAAGAGTTGTGACATCCTGAAATTCAACCCCATCCCGATAATATGAAATGGGCATTTCGTCGAGGTGCCTATGGTCATTTTTACTCGAAACTGATCACTCTCGAATTAACTAATCTATTAGGTGAGGCCGTTAAGGGATATAAACGTGGCAGACCAGAGAATTCAATCGGAAATCGATCGCTTGACCGTAATAATTGGCAAGAGTCAATACAACACCATTATAATTGAATTGTGATCGGATATAGGCCAATTCGACGGAATCACGTAATTGAATTACGGGTAATTCCACATAATTGCGAAATTCGCGTCGAACGGCACTAATCCGATTTATTTATCGGTTTTATACTCGGGACATGTAATTGAAACCTTGCAATTTTTACGACAACTGAGAGTCGTTTACGAGTCAAAGATGCACAAATATGGATCAAGAATTATCGACCACAGGTCAAACGCACAAAAATCCCTAAAAGCTACCTAATAGGTTAGATTATACTAAAATCGCGTTCGGTCGATTTTAACCACGAAATTGAATTCAATTTCAAGAATTGGACATTCAAGCGTGTCACAATTTATTTTTAGAACGTCGTCTCGTCTTTTAGAGAAATTCCGTTGAGCCCGGAATTTTGCAGAAAAATCATTTTCGGCAAAAAGGAATTATGGATATACGAATGGCTAAGAAAAAGGGGATTTTCTACCTTCAATTTGGTTTTGTTTTGTGGAAATTATGACTATTTTCTAATTGGTTGGCCCCTTGACAAAGTTGGCTGAAGACTTTAGGGCAAAACTCTTGAGTGTTTGGGATATTTTGCAAGCATTTTGATTGTCTCGTGCTTGGACTTTCATATCTCCCTCTCCTTCCCTCTCTCCTCCCCTCAACTGAAACCCCCACCCCCGAACAGCTTATGCCTTCTTCTTCCTTTCTTCTTCTTCATGTGAGCTTCCTTTCTTCCCCTTTGGTTATGCTCTATCTCCATTTTCCCTGCTGCCGCACACGCACAGCCACCAGCGTCAACTCACGCCTCTAGTTCACGCCCAGCCACCAAATAGCTCTGCCTATCCAGCTCGCCACCCGTCCGCCAGTCCTTCCATTTGCCTCGATGTATGTCCGTCTGCCAACCATCGGCCATAGTAGCAACACGTCCGCCGCCCAGTCCACTGTCCGAGCACCACAGCTCCAACCGCCCGACCCCAACCTGCCAGCTCCATCTTCACCACCTCACCACAGCCAGCTCGCCCCAACAACTTCAACCCTCTGAATAGCCCCTTAGTCAAGATTGGTAGGGCTATTTTCAACCACCAATTGGCCTTTGTTGGACACTTGGTAGTTACGAGATCTCACCGCCATCGCATCACCGTCGCCGTGAACCGTCGCCGTTGAATTCCGGTGAGTTAACTCCCTAATCCTTGATTAAGTAGTTAATTGCGCTTCAGTGGTTAGATTAGTATTAATTAGGATTAATTAGTTAATCCTAGTTAGGGTAACTAGCTAGTTAGATTACTTAGTTTAGTTAAGTTGATTAGGTTAGTTGGGTTAGCTTAGTTAGGTTAGTTTAGTTAGCTTAGTTAGTGTTGACACCTAAATTTTGGTGACCAGGTCATTTATTTATTGTATAAAAAATTAGGGATTAACTTTTAACCCCTAAACAAAAATATTAGAATTAAATTGCATAACATATAGTTTTGGGAGCATTTTTTTATTCACATTTGCATTGGACCGATTCACAATAGATGAGCATTATTTTTTTCAATATTCAATGATATGACGGAAGATTTTTATATATTCAGGTAATATACACCGAGGGATTTTTTTTGGGCAAAAAAGAATGTTTTGGGTGGAATATTAGAAAAATATAAAAGAGAATATTGCGCGTGAGTGCATATATCTCGACGATATATTCAAGAGGCTTTGTGCGAGCAAAAATTGATTTTCATGCATATTGAAAAAGGAATTTTGAATCTGAAATGGTTAATAAAATATGCTACAAATATCTAAGTCCCTCACCTATAAAAAGGGTTCGCGTACGGAGGACAAAGGGAGAGGCCACCAAAAATTGAGATACGGCCACAATTCTGAGAAAGCGTTCAAAAGAAAAGAGAAAAATCGTGAAAAAGAGAGAAAGATAGGGGGAGAGAGAAAGCCATTTTCTTCCTTAGGCGTGTCGTCGCACGACCACAACCGAACTCCCCACCTCCACGGCTTGGCATTGCTTCTTTGCGGCCATTTAGATGATGGTTTCGACGTCGTGGCTTTGACCCGAGACGTCTCTACCCTTGATGTTTCTAAAAGTCTGCATGATGAAGACATGAAGATGAGCAACAAGCGTCCATAAGCAAAAGGAAGAAAAAGACAAGAGAGTGGGTGCTCAGAGAGGAGACAAAAAGCCCAACAAAGAAGAGAGAAGTCTTCTCTCTCTCCTTGTACACACGTCCGACGCTTCATCAACGAGCTGCCCAGTCTTGGCCTGATGTCTCCAATATTGCTCATTGTTGGAATTCAAGTCGACGAAAGACAACTTACCTTTATACAATGCGCAAACAACAATTAGCCCTGAAACGAATGTTGAATTGCCAATAAATCATGAACAATAATACTTCACGTTGGTCTAAATGCAATCACGAGGAAAGCATCCGATTTCCATAGCTTAAATGCCGATTGTTCTTGTAAAGGAGAAAATGGAATGCCTCCTTTTTCTTAATCGGAAAGGGGAGTGAAAAGGAGTGTACGTTCTCTCTAAGCGTACGTTCTGCCAACAACCATCAATGGTTGTCTTCAGTAGGCTTTTATACATCTCCCTTCATACCCTTTCAATGGTGTCTTTCCATCGTAGCATATCAAGGTGAAACAATGCATTCCAATCGCACCCCATCATGGACGTAATAATTAATAAAATACTACACTCATCATTTAACGAAAGAAAACAAAAAAAGAAGAAGAAAAATCCAGATGTAGAATAGCTTCAACATCGCATGAGAACTACGCCTTCCACTCCAGATTTCCTCCTGCTATCGCTGTTGGTCGCCCACAACACATCTAGTAGGTCCAACGAACATCGGCAACTCTGGATCTTCAACACCCCAAGCCATCACCATGATCCATGAAGCCACTGATTCGAGCCCTGCTGTGATCTTGTTCCTGTCTACCCATGAGTCACAAAGACCCAAGCCCTGCCGTGCCATCACCTTAAGCTCGAGACCGAGCACCGTCGGCTACCGACATCGCGTCCATGACTCACGCCATAGCCCAAACCATCGTCTCTTGCCATCACAAGTCATAAATGATCATTGTCCCGCCGTCATGAAGCCAGTTGCGATCCCGGTTCGATTGCACTTGGTCCAAATTTGGAAAGAATATCCTCAAATGAGGTAAGATGCACATCTCTAGTAAATTTGGACATTTTGTTGCATAATATATGTCTATTTATATCTAGTTTCATATCCATGAGTGATAGACATAACTTTCAATTAGGATTTATTTCTTAATTCGCAATCGCATATAATCTTTGATTCCACCTATAAGGCTTTAGATGGAATTATTGATTCCGCGGGAATCTTTAAAATTGATATTTTGATCTTTAAGGCTTAAGATCAACTTATCGGTTTTATTCGCAAGATTACAAGTTGATTGGATATTATTTCCTTATTCGCATTGATTGGATGATATATGATCTTGAGTGATTGAGTGCTTGCTTTAATTGCTTTATTTGTTATGAAAATACAAAAACTTGCGCATCATGTAGATTAGAATTAGTTTCGCATGATATAATAGTTTTGCTACCTTTTTCTAGGATGCATGTTTAGATAATATTTAGATTAAATAACATCTTTGCATTGAATTTTTTTTTTTTGAGATATTTATCTAAATTGAGATAGGATTTAGGTTAGTCTATAGATAATATCTCACTTTAGGTAAATTTTTAGTAATTTTTAATTACGAATTTTTATTTAAAAAAATACAAAAATATTATGCACATGTCATATAGAATTAGGTTCATGAAATGCATGTCATTTAGTAATTGTTATTAGGTCCATTTAATTAGAAATTTCCCATCATTAGAATTAGGTTATTTGGTTAAATTGCATTGCACGTAGATTAGATTTTATTAAATAAGAGAAAATCCTTAAAAAGACTGAGTGATTGTGTGTCAATTAGGAATTATATCTAGGGCTTTTGATGTGAATTCTAAGTTAATATTACAGATACTTTCGTTGCTACAAGGTAAGTCCTGCAATTTATTTATTGCTTTTCTTGGATGTTAATTTGGTGGTTTGCACAGCCACGTGATTACCTCACATTTTAGAGAAGTGAATTAAAATTAATTCAAGCTGCCTGCAAAACATTTTTTTGAAATAAAAAAAAGAAAGGTACCGAAAAGGCATTAGAAAAGTCTAATGTAACCAAATCCCCATACCCAAAGTCTCTGGTTCGTAGAAATAAAATAATTCTCCCATTATTTTACTCAGGTGTCTAATCGACCTACCATAAACTGATTAGTGGCGACTCCCTTTTGTATGCTAAATATTTGAACCTAAGTCGCAAATTGGTATGGGCTTAGGAGAGCCCAAGCTAAGTTAAACTTAGTAGTCCATTAGCCTAATTTTAGGTAGTGCACCGAAATTTAGGTCGCGATAGTTAGGTTAGTTGGTTAGTTCAATTAGGATAATTAAGTGGATTATTTTAATTAATCGCAATTTATTTAATTTCTTGTAATTTATTTAATTAACCGTAATTAGTATAAATTGTGACAGATTAGCCGTTTAGTGAAATTTTACGCTGATTCTCATGGTTGAATTTTTGTGTGATTTTGATGACTTATATGTGCAATTGATTGCTTAGTAGGGGTGATTGATTATTATTGCAAAACTCGATTTTATGGGTATTTAATTAGAAAAATACCAAGTGTCAGTTTTTTACGTCAATTTTTACGTACTATATCAAATTGTGGAATTTTGAACTAGGAGCGTACCAAATTTGATGGTTCGATTTAAATGCGTGACCAAGCACGATTATTTTACTGGGATGATTTTTAATATGAAGAAAAATTGTCAAGTCCATGATTTGAACACGAGATATTTTGAGTGCAAAGCACGGTGTTCTTGACCAAGTGTGTACGTATGTGATCACTATCGAAACCCATCACCCAACGGGAGTTTGGGGACGATGCCCAATGTTTATCGGATGCCGGACGAGGGTCCGGAAAACGAGTCGTGGTGGAGGCCAGACCGATGCCCTTTTATGGGATGCCGTCTAGACGGGGGTTCTAAACGTTGCCGTGCCCGATGGGTCGTAATAACTGGAACACGCCTGAGTGGTTGAGATAGCTGCGCCTGATTATAGGGCAAATTGTGGCACGGTATGGGACGTGTCATAATGGTTTTACCTTATAATCAGGACCCATGTGATTATTTATGATTGAAATGATGTGTTCCGGTTATTAAGTGATGCTTGCTATATTGATAATGGTACATGTGATGTACTAATGTGCAGGGACGCGCCGAGGCGAGGTAAGTTTTGTGTGGTGCATGTTTAGAACCGCCTTCGAGGCGAATTTGCATCCTAACCGGGGTTTAGAGTTTTGACTCACTGAGATTTATCTCACCTCGTCGTGGTTAACCCTTTTTCAAGTCCTTAATATGGAGGATCCAGCGCTAGAGTCAGAGGGATCCGAGGCGTAGGTTGTCTAGGACCTCTTCTTGGAAACAGACTTGCATATAAACTCCTAGGGTCAACTGGGTATGTTTATAAAGCGTGGTTTATGAAAATTTGATGTCCTACTTTTACTATCCATGTTTGATTGCTAGTTAGGTGATTATTAGTTCACTTCCGCATGTGCATAAAACAAATGGGTAAGCGACGCGTCCTGGGACATCGCATTTTTAGTCGACTGCCAAAGGATGTGCACGTGCCCGGTGTTCGGGACATGACAAAAGAGGTGCATTTATGGACTCAATTTCATCAAAACAAATTTCAGATCAATGCAAACCAGGCTGTCCTATGTTCAAATCTAAGCAATTTTGACCAAGCTAAATATGTCTAAAAATTTTGAAATATATGCACAACACTTATACAAGAAACTTTAATGAAGACAAGTTGTTCTAGAACTCAACACAAAATCAGTAAAAAAAAAAAATGGAAAAGTCATAAATCAATATGGAACAAATTGACCTAGGCTTAGATCTAAGTAGATCTGACCTAGTTGAACAAATCCAAAAGTCATGAAAAAATTACAGAAGATGCACAAGATTATTTGGAACAAAACACATGAAGACAATTTTTTCAAAAAAATTATCACGAAAGTCAATACAAAAATAACAAGTCTAGAAGGTGGAACAAAATCATAATCGAAAAACACCTAAACTACTGCAAAATCATTAATCTTCAGAGGTGTTTTTCAAGGGTCAAACGATGCTCGATTGGGGTGTTCAACCTACCTTTTCGAAGCTAAGGATGTCTATTATCTAATCCTACCAGGACTTGAGCTGAAACAAGGTCTTTTTGGACCTCATTTTGGACAAAACGGTGACTTAGGTATAAACCTATGAAAATCCTAGATTAGGTTCAAGAACACAATCATCATTCAAATCATCAACAAATCATTACGGCATTCATAATCATTGATCTTAAGCATGTAAAAGCTCTTAATCTTGAATCCTAGCCCTGAGCAACTAACTCGATCTCGCTTCATCGGATTCGAGTTTCGAATTGTTACCTTCGTCGCGATTTTCGCGAATTTTGATCGAAATTGATCGAAGTTTTCGTTGGATCTTCAATTCAACCTCCACAAACCAACAAGCATTAGATCTGGACAGCAAGGGAGATGATCGCTGATGAAAATGGTGGAGGTTGAACCGGCGATGATCCGGTCATCGAAAGAGGAAACCAACCAGATTAAAGAAGAGAAGGAGAAACGAGTCGCTTAGCACCAAAAAAATAGAGAGAGGAGAGAGAGAGAGAAATTTTCATGCCAAATGAAAACCCCCCTCTAAAAATAGGAGACATTTCATTTATATACTCCTTACATTAAGCGATTTCGGCCGTCGATTCGACCCAACGGTCGAAATTTCGATCCAATAGTCAAAAATCCATTTCAAAAGCTCCATCATGATCTCGAGGTGTCAAGTAATTGATCTAGTGGGTTTGATTTGCCAAAAACCAAACCAAAATCAAGAATTGCATCAAAATGTCAAATTATGGGCTAATTTGCAATTTGATGAAATTCGAAAATCAATTCGTAAAATTTTGGAAAATCGAAGGTATAGAAGTGAAATTGGCATTGAGAGGGTTCCGAACCGGTGGCCGGAGGCCAAGAACTAGCCGGCAAGGGCTTGAACTGGCTAGTCCAGCCAACGCAGCCGATTAGACCAATCAAAATGGTTTGGTCCGTTCCGACTGGATTTTGACCGATTCTTGACCGGTTTGGTCCGATTCCAGCTACTTTGTTCACTCGAGACCCCTGTGAGTCTAAAATTTATGCAATTTGGCCCTTAAATGATCAAATTGAAAAGAAATTTTATCTTTTTAAAAAGAAATTGGCCAATTAAGATACAATTAAGCTAATCTTAAACCTTATGAATGTGATCTAAGGGTCTTTTATTGACCTAATTGAATGATTATCGTGAAAAATAATGAGTCAAAACCATGGATGCTTTGTATTGGACCTAAAGGCCTAAAATGGTAAAATTTATAATTCAATAGGCAAAATTATAAATTAACTAAAATTGAACTTAATTAGTGTCACAATTACCCTATCTAATGAGCTACCCGTATTTAAGATCACTTATCATATTCAAATTGACCTTGAATTAAAGCGCTCGAGCTTAGGCCAGAAATGGATCTAAGCCTAATATTAAAATTGAAAATAAATTCATAAAATTAAACCATAGCCATGAATGGGTCAATTCGAATTTTGTCAATTGACGCTTAATTGCTTGGTTTTCTAATGCTTTGGAGAATAAAATTATTCAAATTAATGAGTTTTTAGTGTGAATTTCACAAAATAGATTTCGAATTTGGACTTAACTTAAGAAAATGAGTGAGAAACAATCGTCCATTCACAAATTATGAATAATCGATTTTGGTTCCCTAATTGGGGTTCAAAACAGCAATTTGCATTTTGACTTGATAAATCACGAAATTGAGTGTTCAAGCAAATTTTCAGATAGTCCTTAAACCAAATGTCAAAGAATGAACTACTCCTAATTATGACTAGGATCAAAGTAATTTTATTTTTGGCCAATTTAGAACCTAAAACTGAAAAATTCAAAATTCAAGGTTCTTAATCAAATTTTGTGAAATTTTTGAGAAAAAAAAAATCAATTGGCATTAAAAGAAATGTACTTGTGCATTTTTTATTTTTTATTTTTCTAGATCAAAAGTTTGACAAAAAAAGTCAATCATTTAATTGACTTTTCCTAAAAGGTCAATTTTTTAGTCAAATCTTTGAATTTTTAAGAAATTGATATGAAAAAAGTGAAATTAAAACTAAATGGAATTTTTTTGGGTAAAAAGTCAATTTTTGACCCGGGGTTAACTTTTAGTCAAAGGGTTAACCAAAAAGTCAACTCGAAAGTCAACTATTTGACTTTTCGGGCTCTTCTTGAAAATGAACTAAAAATTACTTTAAAATGACAATGCAAAATAAAGAAATGCAAAAACGACACTTTTTGGTCAAGATATGGGGCTCCGTTGTGATCAAAAACTCAAATCTCGATTTTTTAGCTTTTAATGATGTGTTGACTAAAAATCATGTGCTAACAAACGTAACCCAAATCCCCAATCCCAAGAAATCTCTAGTTCTATGGAAATCAATTGTGGTCCCCCCAACCCTTGATTGGGTTTCTAGCCCGCCCCCAAAAAAAAAAGCTAGTGGCGACTCCTAAATCCACATTTTATATCATTTAAACAACTTTAAAATAAACTGCCATCATGCAAGATACAGATTTGGGAGGTCCATATTCTTGCTTGATGGATCTCCTGGATAAACATTAAAGATGACTCTTTTGAACCCTCTTTATGTGATGCACCTTGAGGAGTGTCTCTTGAACAAGTATCTTTAAACATATTCCTTGGGATCAAAGACTCAGAGGGGCAGGTCACGACATTTTTTAGATTGGGAGCTCATGACTAAATTGATAAAACTGCAATAGATTTGAGACCTTTTAGATAATTTTCCCAATCTTTTTGGTCAATTATAAATGAAAATTGCTAATTTGGATATCTAGTTATCTCTAGTTGTCCCATGTGGCACACCACCACTTTAGAAACTTTAGGCAAAATTGGCTGGAATAACAACAATGGAACTTCATACAAAATGTTAGGACTAAATTGAGAATTTGAAAAGTTTAAGAATAAATTGACATACATACAATATGTTTAGGACTGATTAGACAATTTTCTCACAATATACCACATTAAAAGCTAACCATGTGATTTTGAACCACTTAAAAGCTTATCTTTCAAAACCACCAGGGGCTGCCTAGCCTATCCATCGAATATTTTTAGTTGGTGGGCTGATAAGATTACGTTCCTTATTTTAACGTGCTAATGCCCACACACCCCAAGCCCCCAATTCCCCCTAAATATTTGTTTTCCCCGGAAGGAGGGAATACCTTATAGGTGCATTACCTCTGAGGGATACCGAGGTCTGAAGCAATTCAAAGTCATACTTAGGACTGTTCTTTCTTCTATATGTATGCTCGAAACACGGCGTGTGAACTCCTAGAGTGCCATAACTTGGCACAAAGGGACACTTAAGTATTATAACTTACGAAAGTAACACTTAAGTGCCAAAATCAGAGAAAAATTGATCACTTAAGTGCCACTCTGGCAAAAATCCGGCCAAAATGCTGACATGTCAATTTTCCGACAAAACGAGTGCAAAACGGCGTCATTTTGGTGTTGACGTGGTAAAAAATTTAATATAAAAATTAATTAATTTAAATTTAAATTTAAATTTATTGAAAATATTAAAATTTTAAATTTTAAATTTTAAAAATTTTGAAAAAATTAAAAATTTAAATTTAAATTTAAATTTATTTAAAATATTAAAATTTTAAATTTTAAATTTTAAAAATTTTGAAAAAATTAAAAATTTAAAAAATGATATAAAAATTTATTTAAAACATTTAAAATAAAAAATTTTAACATAAAAAAATTTTGAAAAAAATTTTTTAAAAAATTACAAAAAAAAAAAAGGGAGGCGGTGGCTTTTTTTGTTTAAAATTTTTTTTCAAAATTTTATAATATTAAAAATTTTTATTTTTAAATTTTTTAAATAAATTTAATTAAATTAAATTTTGATATCATTTTTAAAAAATTAAATTTTTTACAATTTTTACAATTTTTTTAAAATTTAAAAAAAAAATAATTTTTTTACTTTTTAAAATATTTTTTTAAAATTTTAAAAAATATTTTTTTACTTTTTATATATTTTTTATTTTAATTTTTAAATATTTTAAATAAATTTAGTTTGAAATTTAATTTAATTATTTTTTTTATTTTTTTTACCACGTTAGCACCAAAACGACGTCATTTTTGCATTGTCTAGCCAAGTCAGCGTGCAAAACAACGCCATTTTGCACTCGCTTCTCCGGAAAATTGACACGTCAGCGTTTTGGACGGATTTTGGCCGGAGTGGTACTTAAGTGATCCATTTCTCTCCGATTTTGGCACTTAAGTGTCACTTTTGTAAATTATGGCACTTAAGTATCCTTTTGTACCAAGTTATGGCACTTGAAGCGATTTTTTGCCCTCGAAACACATAAGTATCTTTCAACTTATACCTTCAGGATAAAATATCCTCGCTTTTGAACTGACCAAGAAAAAACTTGTATTTGAGGGACTAAAACATCCATTGTTACCATTTTCCAAGGAAAAAGTGCACAATCAATCCAACACCTATTATATGGAAATCAATTAAGTTTTAAATCTTTTAATTGAACAAATTTAATCCTAAATTTTGAGGGAAAGTGCAATTGAGTCTTCTTGATTCATCTGATTTAGCAATTCAGTTTCCATCAATCGTTCTACACGTAAAGATGTTGTTTTTTGCTTAGAAAAACTGTCTTTTCTTAGTCTTGCATAATAGCAGCAAATTAGCCCCATATCCCAAAATCATTCCCTCGTGCTTATACCTAATTCCCCCGAGAAGCCCCTACACTAGTCTTGGTGGCAAAATTAAGAGCAAAGATGAAGATCTCAAAATTTTGTAACAAAAATGATGAAGATCTCAAAATTTTGTAACAAAAATGATGAAGATTGGTCTTGTTAGGTGGGTACTAAAATTGATCGTCTTCCATATTTTTGACAAACTAAATGAAAAGGGCAAAAAATACTCAAAGACATAACTTTGATAGTGATTCCTCTAAGAGTGTGATGTCTTCTAATAGTATATTTGTGTCGATATCTACATATGCGATGCATTGGGGTCCCTTAATGTAAACACTTTTATATTGCCTTTTCGTGTAAGTCGAGATGAACATCAAATCAATTTTGATCTGCGTTTTTAACCGTGGAAATTTCGTCCCTTACCGAATGCTCGACTTTGTTGGTGTCCAAATGAATTTGGAAATTACACCGAGCTCTTTATGCTCACTCTTCCTTTTCGTTTTGCACTTTTATATATTCGAATGTATTAGCAGAAAAGAAGAGTTGTTCTTGGGATTTATAAGTATCTTCAATTTATTACCTTACCTGGCTTTGTTGGCCTCCTCACAGGCAATCCTCTCAGAGCAAGCAAAGTGAAGAAGGATCAATGGATCTGCACCGCATTGAACATTTGAAGTTTTTTTTCCTTTGTGAGAGTGGACAGAAAGTTCGGATGGAAAATGGAGTAAACTTCAAAATATTTATGAGATGGAAAGGATGAAATTTTAAAACCTCTGGTAATTTTCTCTTAATATTTTTCAGATTTAATTAATTTATTCTTTCGAATTAACTCCTTTACACCATGCCTGAGAGTCCAGTCTCCCTCCAAGTTGTTCTCCGTCGCTACAACTTTTGCAAAGTCTTAGAAAAGTATTGCATGGACTTGAAGGGAATAAATCAAGCGAATACATTTAAGAAAGAAACAGGAATTTTCATGCGGTTTTCCTAGAATTAAAGACTATCTTGGCCCTCTAGCTTCCCCGCTGCACCGTCGCCTGGCCCCCTCCTCCCGTCACCAAGCTGTTGCAAGCTGTTGCAAGCTTAGAGTGGATGGGGCAGTGACAAGCCTGAAATTTTAGAGGAACGAACCAAGGTCAACTCAACCTTAGATCGAGGCTGAGCGCTTGACCCGAGGAGTGTTCTGACGAACTTACAAGCATCTAAATTGCGAAAAAATTTTGAATTGACACTGGCTCACATATATGATCGTTTGAGGTAGTCCCACCTCATCTAATGATACATGTGAGTTGAGCTCATGTGCACTGAGTGTAGACAATGCAGGCTCTTAAGTTAGGACCATTGGAGAAATCTTTCCAGAATATTTTGAAGCTAACAAAACGTTTCTATCAGTCTAGTCTAGATAATTGCAGACCTTTTGTTTAGAGTCTGAAGACTTTCAGATCACCAGACTTAGCACTCAAGACTCAAGACTATTCTCATTGACAGTTTTTCTAATCCAGTGACGAAGGCAATCCAGAACCGAAGAATTTGGTTGAGGATTTATTCCTATCCTCTGGAGAAAATCTCTTGACTGGATAAATCTAACAGATTCTTTTATTCGAAATCAAGATCGTTTGAAGATTCGATGGTCGACGAAATATTATTGGAAGGTTCTATTCTTGAAAACCAAGATCCTGATTGTATGGGCGAACAGGATTGATGGGCTATGGTCAGGTTCCTTTGATAGTCGAATGATCTTCTTGATTGATTTCGTCCAACCGGTAGATCGGAGGAATTCCTTTGGTAAGTGCCAACGGGTATGATGACATAAAGGAGTATAAAAGGAAGACGTTCTAGTTACTTTAGTATATGATCAATAGAGAAATTCCAGAGTCTGAAACTCCTTGATTATTAGTCGATACATTTTGAGTGAAGTTGTATACACAAAGAGTATCTATACTTAGTGATACCTTAAGCGAGTGTGGTAGATCACCTACACCGAGAAATCAATGAAGAACAACGCTGTAACATCTCTTTGTTCATAGTGGAATCTAGCCAATAGGCTGTCAGTACAGAAGAGTGGACGTAGGCTTAAAATAAACTGAACCACTATAAACCGCGTGTTCAATTCTCTCTTCCCTTCTCTCAGTTTTACTTTGATTATTGTTTGTCTCAAATCTATTAATTGTCTAGTATTGTGCAATTATTGAGAAAAATCTTTTATATACCTATTCACCCCCCTCTAGGTACTTATTCTAACTATATCAATTGGTATCAGAGCTCGTGTTCTCACTTTATTTGAAGTTTTTTACTTCAGAGTAAAAGATCCATGGCTAGTATGCTAGCACCAGGGCTGATGGAAGGGCAAAGCAATACCAGACCACCCTACTTTGATGGAAATGATTACAACATCTGGAAGAACAAGATGAAAGCCTTCCTACTATCAAAGGATCCTCTGGAATGGGACATTGTAGAAAGAGGAATTACTCCTACAGCTGCATCAGTCTCTGAGAGAGGGAAAGAAACTGTTGAGACCAGCGGAATGACTCAAGAAGAGATAATGAAGAGACAAGCACTCGATGCAAAAGCAATTTACTCTTTATATTGTGCTTTGTCACCAACTGAATATAATAGAATATCTTCTTGTGTTACAGCAAAAGAAGTTTGGGACAGATTACATATCACCTATGAAGGAACAGATCGCGTGAAGGAGATCAGAATTAACATTCTCCTTGGTCAATATGAAGCCTTTAAAATGAAACCAGGAGAATCTATAACTGACATGTTTAGCTGTTTTACAGATATTTGCAATGGTCTTGAGAATCATGGACAAAAAATTTTTGATCCCATGAAGGTAAACAAGCTATTGCGTGGACTCTCCAAGGATTGGAATCACATAAAGACTTCAATAAGAGAGACGCAGAGAATTATGCCACTCTTTGTCGACGAGCTGATTGGAACTCTTTAGTCTTATGAAATGGAACGAATTAATGAAAACGAATATCCAAAAGGTAAGAAATCCATTGCATTAAAATCAAATGATGATTCTGATGTTACAGATTCTGAAGATGATATGGACGATGAGAAACTTGCTCTTATGATAAGAAGATTAAGAAAACTGAATAGAAAAGGAAGAAGGTTCAATTCAAAGAAACAAAGTTTTCAAAGACAGCAGACCAAGTCTGTTAATGATGAGGAACCAAACAAAGATGTAGTTTGCTTCGAATGTAAGAAAAAGTGACACATCAGACCCAACTGTCCTCTTTTGAAGAAGAAAAGAGGAAAAGCTGAAAAGTTTCGAAAAGCTCTCAAAGCCGAAACCTGGAGTGATACAGAGTGTGAAGAAAGTGATGATGAATATGCCAACCTGTGTCCGATGACATAATCAGACTCAGACTCAGATTCTAGATCAGACTCAGAAAGTGAATTTGAGGCAAGTAATCTTAAAATTCCTGTCAAAGTTTCTAAATACATTGATGAACTGTGTTTTAGTCTTAAGACTTCTCTCAAAATGATTTCCGAACTTAAAAAGGAAAACTCTACTCTAAAACAACAGGAAAATATTTTAAAAGAAAGAGTTGAATGTCTAGACAAGAATATTTCCACTCTTAAAGAAAATGAAAATAGTCTTTTGAAAGAAAATGCTCTTTTAAAAACTGACTTATCAAATATTTCAAAAAAAATTTCAATAGGGTCCGAGAAACTTGAAAAAATTCTTTCAGCTCAAAGACCTTACTTCAATAAGTCTGGTCTAGGTATGACAACAGAAACTATTCCCTTGATTGATTTTCCTAAAGTAAAAGAAAGAATCAAGCAAAGACCCTCGAGAGAGGCTTACAAAAATCATTTCAAGAAAGTTTTTGTAAAGTCTGTAGGTCGAAATGCCCTCAGATGTTCAAAGTGCAACAGTCCGAATCACTTTGAAAAAGAGTGTCCTATGGTTTGGAAACTGTTAAGAAAGTATGGGCTAATACTTGTTTATCTTACTAACACCAAAGGACCCAAGAAAATTTGGGTACCAAAGAAAGCTTGAGATTCTCTTTTAAATGCAGGTATCCGTCAAGAAAAAGGTAAAGTGGTATCTTGACAGTGGATGCTCAAGACACATGACAGGAGACTCAAATTGCTTCATAAAGCTTGCTCAAGTAAATGGTGGAAAAGTTTCATTTGGGGGAAACAGCAAAGGAAGTATTGTGGGATTTGGAACTATGACAATTGAAAATCTCACAATAAGCAATATTTCTCTAGTGGAATGACTCAATTACAATCTTCTCAGCATTAGCCAATTGTGTGATACTGGTTTTCAAGATCTTCTTTCAAGAAGGAACATGTTCTGGAATCAGTAAAGACTCTACTCAGTCTTTCATAGGTTGAAGGCACGGAAACATCTATCTCTTGGATGTGAAATCGAATGAATCGCAATGCTTAATCTCAATTCAAGACGAAGCAAGCTTATGGCATAGAAAGCTTGGTCATGTCAACATGAAGCAATTAGCCAAAATCTCATCAAAGCAGCTTGTTCGAGGTCTACCTAAATTACCATACCAATAGTCCGATCCATGCACTCCATGTATTCTGGGAAAACAGGTAAGAAATTCATTCAAGCCAACAAATCATGTTTCTACTAATCATGTACTACAGTTGCTGCACATGGATCTCTTCGGACCAACCAGAACCCAGAGCATTAGAGGTAAGAAATATTGCTTAGTAATTGTGGACGATTACTCCCGCTTTACTTAGGTATATTTCCTTGCAAGTAAGTCCGAAACCTTCTCGTATTTTGAAAATTTTGCTAAAAAGGTTCAAAATGAAAAAGGTGTGTTCAAGTATAAGAACAGATCATGGAGGTAAATTTGAAAATCAAGATTTTACAAAATTTTGTGATGAATCTGGCTTTAAGCATATGTTATCTTCTCCATATACTCCAGAGCAAAATGGAGTTATGGAAAGAAAGAATAGATCTCTTCAAGAAATGGCTAGAACTCTTTTAATTGAAAGTAAGATTTCTTCACGATTTTGGGTTGAAGCTGTTTCAACAGCATGCTATATCATTAATAGAGTCTTTTTAAGACCTATTCTAGAGAAAACCCCTTATGAGTTATTCAAAGGTAAGAAGCCTATTGTTTCATACTTTCATGTGTTCGGTTACAAATGCTTTATATTGAAAAATGCTAAAGATCGAGTTGGTAAGTTTGAAGAAAGATCAGATGAAGGCATCTTCCTTGGATATTCTACATCAAGCAAAGCCTATAGAGTCTACAACAAGAAGAGCCAGTCTGTGGAGGAGTCAATGAATGTCAAATTTCAAGACTCTACGCAAGATGAATTCAGTCAGACTCATCATGAAGAGTCTGAACCTGCTCCAGACCCTCCAAAGCTTACAACTCAAAAAGCATCTCAGACTCTAGAAGACCAGCATCAAGCTCTTCGTGAAGATTCAAATAAAGAAAGAGATCATCAAACAGTCAAATCAACCGAAGAATCGGAAGCATAAGTCCGGTCATCCCAAAGATCTCATTATCGGCGAAATCAAAGAAGGAATTCGCACCGAGATCTAAAAGGCGTGAAGAGTCTAGTCTTTGTGGCTCTCATTTCTAAAATTGAACCAAAGAGCATAGAAGAAGTTTTATCTTATGAAAGCTGGATTGAAGTTATGCAAGAAGAGCTCAGACAGTTCAACATTAATGATGTATGGGAATTGACATCTAAACCAAAAGGCAAAACTGTTATTAGAGCTAAATGGGTGTTCAGGAACAAGATGAATGAGAAATGAAAAGTCATACGAAACAAAGCAAGACTCGTGGCCAAGGGATATACGCAAGAAGAAGGAATAGACTATGATGAGACTTACGCACCAGTAGCAAAGTTAGAAGCTATTCGACTATTACTTGCGTTTGCCTGTTATAAAAATTTCAGGTTATTCCAAATGGACGTCAAAAGTGCCTTCCTAAATGGATTTATCCATGAGGAAGTTTATGTGGAACAACTACCAGGGTTTGAAGACCCAAAGAAGCCAGACTTAGTCTTCAGACTAAAAAAGGCCTTGTATGGTTTAAAGCAAGCACCTCGAGCTTGGTACGACAGACTAAGTAAGTTCCTGATACATAATGGTTTTGTTAAAGGTAAAGTAGATACTACTTTATTTATCAAAAAGGAAAACAAAAGCTTTTTACTTGTTCAAATATATGTGGATGATATTATTTTTGGATCTACTAATGAAAGTCTGTGCAAGAAATTTTCAAAGTCTATGCAGGATGAGTTTGAAATGAGTATGATGAGAGAGTTAACATTCTTTCCCGGGCTCCAAGTGAAACAAATGGAGGAAGGAACTTTCATTCATCAAGAAAAGTATGCAAATGATCTTGTCAAAAGGTTTGGACTGGAAAAGTGCAAAAAGACCGACATACCAATGTCATGTTCTTTGAAGATAGACAAAGATGAAGAAGGGAATAAAGTTGATCAAAAGCTGTACATGAGCATCATTGGTTCGCTTCTTTATCTTACTGCTTCTAGACCTGACATTTTGTTGAGTGTTTGTATATGTGTTAGGTTTCAATTAGATCCTAGAGAATCCCATCTCAGTGCTGCGAAACGTATTATCAAATACGTTGCTTCATCTTTAGGCATCGGTCTTTGGTATCCTAAGAAGGGAGACTTTAATCTTCTGAGATATTTAGACGCAGATCTGGCCGGTTGCAGAGTCGATAGAAAGAGCACTTCGGGAACTTGCCAATTGCTTGAAAGCAGGACAGTGTCTTGGTTTTCAAGGAAACAAAGCACTGTGGCTCTCTCAACAACAGAAGCAGAGTATGTAGCTCTTGGAAGTTACTGTTCGCAAATTCTATGGATAAAATAACAGCTACAAGACTTTGGAATTGAAGACTCATGCACAGAGATCAGATGTGACAATACCAGCGCAATCAATCTCACTAAAAATCCAATCCTTCATTCAAGAGCAAAGCATATAGAGATTCGACATCATTTCATCAGAGATCATGTTCAAAATGGAGAAATCTCGATTCAATTTGTTGATTCAAAGAGTCAACTAGCGGATATATTCATAAAACCTTTGGAGAAAAATCAATTTGATTTTATCCGTTCCAGACTCAACATTTTGAAGCTTGAGGAAGTTAAAGTCTAGAGACTCTCCAACCCTCAAACTCAGACATTCATGGCTATAGACTGTAAGTTGTTATTATATTCAAACTCGAAAAGGTACGATCTTTAGTTCAGTTAATTTACAATTTCCGTGAAAAACGGAATCTTGTCTTTTCAAAAAGGATTAACCTCTATTTGGCAGTTATTAATTTTAAAACGAGGTGTCTCTTCACTTTCCTTTGTGCCGATTGATTTTTCCTTTTTAAAACTGAGTTATATATATACAGTTTTCTTTTTCGCTTAAACTTCAAAACCCTAAAAGGCATTCTCCTCCCAATCCTGTCTCTACTTCGTGTTCATCTTCGAGAAAGTTGTCATCTTTTCTTGGGAAAGCGAGTAAAGGAATCTTTCAACGACAAGGAAGGATGTCTTCTTCGAGGAAGTCTTCAAGAATCGCAAACAGGGGACCACAGAAAATGAGGGAGGGGCCTACCCATTTCGATCTTACCGAAGAAGAAGATTTATCGAGTCAGCAACAGAGCCCGATTCACTCTCCACCATGTCACTCAACACCATCTACCCCACAAGGTGCGGGTCAACAATCGGAGGAAGAAATAATCGAGGAAGCAGACCCTGTAAGAGTCCAAAAACCCTCATATATTTACAAGCTCTATCGTGCGTTGAAAAGCACTGTTACTCCGCTGAACTATATAGATGATTTCCTTAAAGATAAGAATTATGGGAATGAGTATATCTTTTTGCGAAAAATGGAGGATTTGGGAATTGCTCCCAAAGGAAAGGTTGAGGAAGCACTTTCGAACATTCCCAGTGACCCTCGTATAGGAGGATTGAATCCCACTGACGGGAATGATGATGATAAAATGTTCAGTGAATTTCAACCTAGAATGGGTGTTGCTGCAAAGGTGAAGGGAAAAAGGATGGATTTGTTTAAATCGAAGGAATAGGAGAATCTGTTTTTCAGACTGTTGAAACGAGGGGTGATAAACCCTAGGAGTGTTGATTTTGATTTCTTAGATGCCATTAATGTGAACTTAAGGGAGAAGTTCAATCTGCTTCAACTTGAGCAATTTTGCTCCGATACCACAGACGGTTATGCGTAATTGACAGCATACTTCTATTTGAATCTTAGCTTTTTATATGCGAATAGAATATCATTCAGTGTTCGAGACCAAGACCATGTGGTAGATGTGGACATGTTGGCTGACATAATTGGAGTTGAACGAAGACGCTATCAACCAATCAAAGTTTCGATTGCTTGTGCCACACTGGAGCTTGTCAAAGACATGTTTGTAGAGGGAAGAATTACCTATACAAGAATGCGTGCCATCAACATCTTGCTTCACAAAATTGTGATCAACTGTATCAGGCCAAAGTCTACATCCAAGACTGACGTGTCTAACTCCGAGGCGAAATTGATGTACGCGATCAATACAGGGAAGAAGTTCTCTCTCCCTCACACTATTCTCTTTCACATGTACAGAGCAATGGCGAAGGACAAGGGTCAATTGCCTTACTCAGGTCTTGTGACCAAGATCTTCAGACACTTGAACATTGAACCTCCACATACTCTTTGTGTTCGACCATGCGACAAAATGGTGGTAGGTCTGAAAATGCTGACAAAAATGCGTCTGAAAGAGCTTGATAAGGCAATGGAGAAGTTCAAAGTGAAGACTCCAGCATCTTCTGCATCTAAGAGAAAAGGGAAGGAGCCCATGAGTACTCCATCCAAAAAGAAAAGAACTCTTCTCTTGGAGGATGAAGAAGAAGAGGAAGATCTCACTATCTCTGCATTAATAAGAACTAGACGTTCTATACGTGAATCAACAGAACGACAGATGAAAGAAACAGAAGCAGAGGAAAAAGAACAGAGAAAAGAAGAGGGACAAGCAAAGAACAGAGAAGCAGAGGAGCAGCAAGAGAAAGAGAAAGAGAAAGAAGCTGAAGAAGAAGGAGAAGCAGAGAAAGAAAAGTCTGCAGATGCTGAAGAGCCTGATCATCACTCTTCCCCATTTGAGGTCCTAGAGACAGGGGGAGATGGCGAGCAAAGAAGGACTACACCACATACTGTCAACAGTGAAGGTGTAAGTCGCTCACCAGCAAATCCAGAAGATTTTCAGGCTTCTCAAATGCCTGAGGAAGGACATGATACATCAACACCAAATCTGCAAGATTACACAGAAGTTCAATCGTCTGCCTTCACTCCATCCGAGAGAGCAAATGTGAGCACACAGACGGACAATACAGCGGATTTTCGTCATATTCTTGATGTTCTTCTGGAAATGAAGGGTCAAATCTATGCTCTAAACTGTGAACTTCAAGTGTGACACCCAGATTTTCGGGATCCTGTCTCATCACTCGTCAATTTATTGACGGGTCCGAAATTTCAATAAAGAAATTATCGGAGGATAATTGAAGGCAAAAGAAAATAGAAAAGGAAAGGAAAAGAGAAAAGAAAAGAAAAAGAATAAGTTCATTATTTAAATTCTTTTCTCTCTCTCCTTTTCTCTCTCTCTCTCTCTTCTCTCTCCTCTCCCCTTTCCCCCATCCGTGCGATTTCCCCTTCCCCCACCTTTTTGACTTTTCAAACTTATCCTAACTCTCTCTTATCTCTAACTCTCTCTCTCTGGACTCCCTCACTCTCTCGACATCTCTCTTCTTCTCCCTCTCCGTGTGCCGAACGAGCAGAAGCAGGATCGAAGACAGCAGCTCGTCGTCGCGCCGCCGCACCGCCGCTCGCACGCCGCGACAGCCGCCCGCCCGTGCGCCCGCCGTTCCGCCGCCCGTCGCTCGCTGCAGCTCCTCCCCGAGCGAACCAGCTTCTGTTCAGCTCGGTTCCGCCCCGACCAGCCACCGCCCGACCTCCTCCGGCCACCGCGCAGCTTCGCCGGACCTCCCCGGCATCCCTCTCGCCCTCGGCCGGCCTCCCCTCGCTGCCCTAGCCGCCGGATTAGCTCCGGCCAGCCCAAATCCGCAACCCACGAAATGGGTTTCCAGCGGCTTTAGGCCCATTTTGGGCCGTTTCCCGGCCCCGAACCCGAGGTCCGCTTTGGGAAGAATCGTTCCTCGCGTCGCCGCCGTCGGATTGATCCGATTTGCGCGCGATTTGGTGAGTAATCTCACTAATCTTGGATTAGTTGGCTAATTATGCTTTAGGTTGGTTTAGTTTTAATTAATTATGTTTAGGTTGTTAGATTAGAAGTAATTAGCAATTATTAGTCAATTGTGATGTGATTTAAATAAATTGATTGTGCAATTAGCAAGTAGACGTGGTCTACTATTTATTGGAAGCATCTCGGGAATTTTCCGACGCCTAATTGAGCTTCAATTTGATGATTCGGGCCTAAGGGAGAATTTTTGGCATTTAAATATTAATTTTCGGAATTAAATTAAATAATTATTTATTTTCCGAAAATTCAAGGGAGATGGTTTGGAACCGGAAAATCATGCTGATGACCGTGGTGAAGTCTGTTTATTTAATCGGGCTTTATTTTGAGCTGAATTGATTTTTTAATATTAATTAATTTTCGAAATTAATTAAATAATTATTTATTTCCTGAAAATTTAATTGGGATGGCCCGTGACCGGAAAATTGTGCTGATGACCGTGGTGAAGTTCGTTTATTCAATTGGGCCTTATTTTGAGCTAAACGGAATTTTTAATATTTAATAATTAATTTTCGAAATTAATTAAATAATTAAATAATTTTCAGAAATTAAGATTGAGATGGCCGACGATCGAAATCTCGTGCTGTTTGTCGTGGCACAGTTCGTTTATTTATTTGGGCTTTGAATTGTGCCAAATTGATTTAATTGTGGATTTTAGGATATGTTCCTAAATTGATTATTTGGGTAAATCGAGTACGAATTATGGTTATGGTTAATTACTTTAGAAATGGGATGAATTATCATGAAAGGCACGTGGCTCTGTGAATAGTAAATCACCTCGGAGAATGCACATGGCTCGGTGACGAAGTATGTTGCCTCGGAGAATGCATGTGGCTCGGTGATTAAGTATGGCATCTAAAAGGACACGTGGGCTCGGTAATTTGATGCATTACCTCGGAGAAGGCACGTGGTCCCAATGATTAAGTGTGGCATCTAAAAGGACACGTGGGCTCGGTAAATTGATGCATTACCTCGGAGAAGGCACGTGGTCCCAATGAGTATATTTGGCATTTTAAAGGGCACGTGGGCTCGGTAAATTAATGCATTACCTCGGAGAATGCACGTGGCTCGATGATCGGTTCCATCACCTCGGAGAATGCACGTGGCTCGGTGATAAGAAATATCGCCTCGGAGAATGCACGTGGCTCGGTGATGAGGAATATCGCCTCGGAGAATGCACGTGGCTCGGTGATAAGGAATATCGCCTCGGAGAATGCACGTGGCTCGGTGATTTATTCTATTAGTTATGACTGAATAGCAATAGCTAGAATGACCGGGAAATGGTAAGGCTGTCATGTAATCGACTAGGTCGATTGATCGTTGCTTTGATTTGACGTCGTGAATTGATTGACTGATTGAGAATGACCATGAGATGGTCTGATTGACTTGTAATCGACTAGGTCGATTGATCGATGATTCGATCTGAGTGTGACTTGATGTGATTCATTGCCTTGGTTGGGTCTTGTGAATTGAATGATTGAATGAAGATGATCATGAATGGTCTCCCTGGCATATAATCGACTAGGTCGATTTGATTGATGCTTCGATCGGTGACATGATTGCTTGAGTGCCTATTGTGAATTGTACGACTTGCAGGTGGGATCGATGCTAAGGTACGTCTTCGACCCATGCGTGTTTAGGCAGCCTTTAGTATAATGGTTTACTAATCGGGCTTAGTGGGGTAGAACTCATTTGAGACGTAGTCTCATCCCAGTTTGGGGAAAAACATTTCAGGACCCTGCTAAGGAGCGAGGAGGAAGAGTCGGAGAAGGATTTTTGGGAAAAGAAGATAATCCCGAGAGAGGCCTTGAGTATGGCTTGGATGGGTTGAGAATTTATCTTCTTTTGAGATCTTCTTTTTGATATGAATAGATATGAAGTGGTTTGTGTTTTGTATAAAAGTTTGGTTATAAGTTTCAATATGAAAAGTATGGCCCTGCTTTTCTATCCCATTGTTTTATTGTCTGGGGATTTATAACTGCTTCCGCATGTGCATAAAAATTGAAAGGGTCGGCGATATATTGTCCTGGGATATCGCATTTCAAAATCGACCAAATGAGAAGGATGTGTGCGTGCCCGAGGATCGGGGCGTGACATCCTGTTTAAGTGGTATCAGAGCGAGGTTGAAGCTTGGAGTGATAAGGAGCGTTGACCATGGGATAGTTAGTAGGAAAGGCCTTTAAATTCATGCTGGTGCATGTCTGTGTTAGCTGAATGCTAGAACTGTTTGTTGTGTGTTGATCGCTCACCTTCTAATCCAGTATGGATGTGGAAGGCAGGTTTCAGTGTAAAGACTGAACCATGAGCGAGCAGGAGCGGAGAACTCCCAGTAAGAGGACAATGTCCTCTGTGACTCGGGTTAATGCACTGACAAAGGTCGGAACCCGAGGTGGTTGTGGCAGAGTGTCGGCTCCAGCCAGCTCGAGTGTAAGAGTACCATCGCAGATTGGTACTAGTGTAGCAGCGTCGAATGATCCTAATTTCGATAGGATCGTTCTGATGCAAGTATTTCTTGGAATTGGATAAGCCAGGAGGCTCAGGATCGAACCGCCGTCAGTGTTGTAACCGCTGTTGTCGCTTCACCTGCTGAGATTTAGAGTGGAGATGTGATCCGGAAGCGAGTCATTACATTCGAGCTGAGGTATAGATCCAGTTCAGGCAGAAATGGAAATCGGTTAGGGAAAATATCGAAGTTGAGAGTGGTTTTAGCAGATCGATGAGACAACCAGAAAGAGTGTGTGCTGTCACTTGGCAGGAGATAGAAGACTCACGATAGGTGTCGAATTATAGATGGAAGCATGGATAAATCCGGTGTCCGAATATGACTAGAACATGTTGTGATGATGACTAGCATGGCCATCGGATGAAGGACTGTCGTGGAAGTCTAAGGTAGCATAGACATTGCTACTGCGGCCAGAACGCCACTAGGATGGCGAAAGGAATGAGAGTAGAATGGACCTTGCACCAATCAGAGAAAGAATGTGTCGAAGGTGATTCTATCAGAGTAGCGCAGCAGAGCTTTGTGCTGAGTTGGTAGAACTTAAATTGTTGAAGTAAAAGTGAAAAAGAGGAAAATCACTAGCAACAGTTGTGCTTGACTAGCTGCTGAGGTGTGAATTTGATGCCACATGAACGGTGTAGACTTATGGAGCATCTTGTGATAATGAATCATGGTCATGGAGTAATCTAGTTCAGTCTATTAACATGTGAAAGTGTCGAAGTTATTGGGAGTTGAAAAGAATCTTCGATTTCATTAATCTCATTGGCTGGAGGCAACTTGTTTGTTAGACGAAGGTTGCCAAGGTTGCTTAGCGATTGTCTTGGGTAGGACTGATTGAAGAACTAGAGATGGAGGACATCTCAGTGGTCTAAGAATTTCTAGATGTGTTATCACAAGAACTGTTAGATCGCCGTCAGAGAAAGAGATAGAAAGTGCGATCGAGCTAGCACCAAGATGGAGCTATTCTCGAAGGTTTCTTACCGTTGTTGTTGTCGAAGCTGGTAGAATTGAAAATGCCGATGTGAAGATTGATGAATGAGGTATTCGTGCATATCAGTGTATTACTTTGGGGAAATATTAGTTTTGTTTGTGAAAAGAAGAAAGATGGTTTGTTGCGAGTGTGCATCAACCATAGTCAACTCAATTAGGTGAAGATCAAGGACAAGTGTTCTTTACCAAAGATTAATGAATGGTGTGACTAGTTATAAAGAGGATTGATGTTTTAAAGGTCGACTTGAGATTATGAAGTCGTTAGTTATGAACCAGGATGGAGGTTGTAAGAAAGACAACTGTTAAATGACTGGATATGGTCTTTTATGAGAGTATTGTAAGATCGTTTGGCCTGGTGAACACTTCAGTCGCTGTCATAGATTTGACAAATTGAGTGTTCAAAGAATACCTAGATCAATGGTGATCGTGTGATGTAGCGACGTTCTAGGGTGTTCATTAAGCGATGAGGATCATGAGAGCCCCTAAGAATGGTCATGTGGTTACAGATAAGAGAATCTTCATGGGCCAAGCCAAGATCTAATTAGTTGTTAGCAGATTGAGATTGACATCAGTGTCAGAGATCAGAAGCCGTGGGGATTGGACAGATTACTATAGAAGGGTTGTGAAAGAATTTTCAGCATCAGTATCATCATGGGCTTGACCTCTTGAGAAAGAAGAGAAATTCATTGGCATAGACAAGTATGAGGATAATTTCCAGAGCTTCAGTAAGATCAGGCTATCGCACTTGTGCTAAACTTTTCATTTGACTCTAGAAAGCATGAAACCTTTAGTGATGTGTCTTGCCAACGACTGAGTATGTATTGATACAACATGAGAAGATTATTGTATAACCATCCCGCCAGTTGAGACCCAATAAGTGGAATACGAAGCGGTGTCGTGAATCAGAATTTTGGCAGAATTATAATGGTGTTATCTGGTATCACCTTGGGAGAATGAAAGAAGTAATTAATGTATTGAGCCGAGAGTCTTCCAATGTGCAGAGACTGGCTAAAGTATAGGCTTTACTTAAAAAGAGTTCGAAATTTGGTTTTCAAATTTGAGGCAGGCTACCTTTTAAATTTTATAGCCGTCCTCAAAATTGAACCAAATGTTCAAGTTAGAATCGGTGCCTAGTTGACAATCAGAGATGTGCAGAAAATCTTATAAGAGAATACTAGTAAGAAAGATATTGACTTTAAGATTTCTGAGGATGGAAAGTTCGAGTTCCATGAGTGATTGAGTGCACTTGACAGTGTATCACTCAGGGAAAAGATCTTGTTTTGAGTGTGCGATCCAGATTTATGGGCTTTGATTTCGATTAGATAACTTGGGCATTTCATCGACGCGATTATAGTGTTTTTCTCTGAGTTGGCCACTCATGAGATAACTAGACTAGCTGGGTGAGTTATTAAGGACCTTAAGGCAAATAGACTTAAGAATTCGACCAGGAATCAATTTCTCGACCGTGCTTATCTTTATAGATCATTACGGCACAGTTAAAAATCGAAGTAAGATCAGAGATAGGTTGGTTCGACTAAAATGAGTGACCAATCGTGGGTGACCCCACTAAATTGGAAAACTCTCGTCGACTGACACTAAGTTGACTTTACTGTCGTTTTGGTACCCTGTGTCCGTAATTGAACATTTGAGATTTTCACGACAATCGAGAGTTGTCAATGGCTCGAGTGGGTTTATTGTGGCTCGAAGAAAATCGACCACGGGTCATTTGTCCTAAAAAGCTCTGAACACTACCCGGTAGCCTAGGTTACACTAAAAGCATGTCGGAATGAAATTAACCGCCAATCTAAGTTCGATTTCAGAAATTAAAGATTTTGTCATGTCACAGAGTGGGTATACCGAAGTGTGTGTGCATTAGATAATCCGCCGACATGGAGTGTCGAGGATGAATTATATCTCAAATCTAGATCAGAGATTATAAATTTGGCAAAGTTTGAGAAGATTCTTTATTAAGCAGTGTATAGTAGATGGTACAGAATTTCAATAGTAAAAAGAAAGTGAAGAAGAGTTCAGGCCAAAGACAGTACAGTAGTCAGTGATTGCAGTTGCCAAGATCAGTGCCCGAGTTATATCAGATATTGACCAGAGATTCCTAGTTTCAGCAGATCAGTCAGGTAGTTTCTTTTTAATCAGTGCAAAGCAGAGTGTACAGGATTTCAATCGGTTGAGATGAAATCAGAAATCAGAAAATCGCAAGTCCAGAGTCAGATCAGTGATAAGTATTTGCAGTTGTCAGATCAGTGTCAGAGTAAAGATTGCTCAGAACTATCAGAAATTTTGAATCGTTGAGGTTCGAAAGTTTATTAAGGAGCCGAGAAAACAGGTCAGATGTGGATGCCAAAGTGTCTTATGTGAGAAGTACAGTTCAGTTGTTGGTTCAGAAAGAGCAGATTTTGTGTACAAAGATGACCTCCTTGGTTAAAGTGGTTAGACAACGCCACGAGGCCGAATGATCAACGTGGAAAAGTGAGACTCGACGAGACGGCAATACCCCCACCTTTTGTTTATGGATTGGAAAAAAAAAAAAGGTTCAAATTTCGAGACGAAATTTTTATAAGAGGAAGAGTTGTGACACCCAGATTTTCGGGATCTGTCTCATCACTCGTCAATTTATTGACGGGTCCGAAATTTCAATAAAGAAATTATCGGAGGATAATTGAAGGCAAAAGAAAATAGAAAAGGAAAGGAAAAGAGAAAAGAAAAGAAAAAGAATAAGTTCATTATTTAAATTCTTTTCTCTCTCTCCCTTTTCTCTCTCTCTCTCTCTTCTCTCTCCTCTCCCCTTTCCCCCATCCGTGCGATTTCCCCTTCCCCACCTTTTTGACTTTTCAACCTGACACATTCTCTCTTATCTCTAACTCTCTCTCTCTGGACTCCCTCACTCTCTCGACATCTCTCTTCTTCTCCCTCTCCGTGTGCCGAACGAGCGAGCGGGGATCGAAGACAGCGGCTCGTCGTCGCGCCGCCGCACCGCGCCGCTCGCACGCCGCGACAGCCGCCCGCCCGTGCGCCCGCCGTTCCGCCGCCCGTCGCTCGCTGCAGCTCCTCCCCGAGCGAACCGGCACTGTTCGGCTCGGTTCCGCCCGACCAGCCACCGCCCGACCTCCTCCGGCCACCGCGCGGCTTCGCGGACCTCCCGCATCCCTCTCGCCCTCGGCCGGCCTCCCCTCGCTGCCCTAGCCGCCGGATTAGCTCCGGCCAGCCCAAATCCGCAACCCACGAAATGGGTTTCCAGCGGCTTTAGGCCCATTTTGGGCCGTTCGGCCCCGAACCCGAGGGCCGCTTTGGGAAGAATCGTTCCTCGCGTCGCCGCCGTCGGATTGATCCGATTTGCGCGCGATTTGGTGAGTAATCTCACTAATCTTGGATTAGTTGGCTAATTATGCTTTAGGTTGGTTTAGTTTTAATTAATTATGTTTAGGTTGTTAGATTAGAAGTAATTAGCAATTATTAGTCAATTGTGATGTGATTTAAATAAATTGATTGTGCAATTAGCAAGTAGACGTGGTCTACTATTTATTGGAAGCATCTCGGGAATTTTCCGACGCCTAATTGAGCTTCAATTTGATGATTCGGGCCTAAGGGAGAATTTTTGGCATTTAAATATTAATTTTCGGAATTAAATTAAATAATTATTTATTTTCCGAAAATTCAAGGGAGATGGTTTGGAACCGGAAAATCATGCTGATGACCGTGGTGAAGTCTGTTTATTTAATCGGGCTTTATTTTGAGCTGAATTGATTTTTTAATATTAATTAATTTTCGAAATTAATTAAATAATTATTTATTTCCTGAAAATTTAATTGGGATGGCCCGTGACCGGAAAATTGTGCTGATGACCGTGGTGAAGTTCGTTTATTCAATTGGGCCTTATTTTGAGCTAAACGGAATTTTTAATATTTAATAATTAATTTTCGAAATTAATTAAATAATTAAATAATTTTCAGAAATTAAGATTGAGATGGCCGACGATCGAAATCTCGTGCTGTTTGTCGTGGCACAGTTCGTTTATTTATTTGGGCTTTGAATTGTGCCAAATTGATTTAATTGTGGATTTTAGGATATGTTCCTAAATTGATTATTTGGGTAAATCGAGTACGAATTATGGTTATGGTTAATTACTTTAGAAATGGGATGAATTATCATGAAAGGCACGTGGCTCTGTGAATAGTAAATCACCTCGGAGAATGCACATGGCTCGGTGACGAAGTATGTTGCCTCGGAGAATGCATGTGGCTCGGTGATTAAGTATGGCATCTAAAAGGACACGTGGGCTCGGTAATTTGATGCATTACCTCGGAGAAGGCACGTGGTCCCAATGATTAAGTGTGGCATCTAAAAGGACACGTGGGCTCGGTAAATTGATGCATTACCTCGGAGAAGGCACGTGGTCCCAATGAGTATATTTGGCATTTTAAAGGGCACGTGGGCTCGGTAAATTAATGCATTACCTCGGAGAATGCACGTGGCTCGATGATCGGTTCCATCACCTCGGAGAATGCACGTGGCTCGGTGATAAGAAATATCGCCTCGGAGAATGCACGTGGCTCGGTGATGAGGAATATCGCCTCGGAGAATGCACGTGGCTCGGTGATAAGGAATATCGCCTCGGAGAATGCACGTGGCTCGGTGATTTATTCTATTAGTTATGACTGAATAGCAATAGCTAGAATGACCGGGAAATGGTAAGGCTGTCATGTAATCGACTAGGTCGATTGATCGTTGCTTTGATTTGACGTCGTGAATTGATTGACTGATTGAGAATGACCATGAGATGGTCTGATTGACTTGTAATCGACTAGGTCGATTGATCGATGATTCGATCTGAGTGTGACTTGATGTGATTCATTGCCTTGGTTGGGTCTTGTGAATTGAATGATTGAATGAAGATGATCATGAATGGTCTCCCTGGCATATAATCGACTAGGTCGATTTGATTGATGCTTCGATCGGTGACATGATTGCTTGAGTGCCTATTGTGAATTGTACTGACTTGCAGGTGGGATCTGATGCTAAGGTACGTCTTCTGACCCATGCGTGTTTAGGCAGCCTTTAGTATAATGGTTTACTAATCGGGCTTAGTGGGGTAGAACTCGCTGAGACGTAGTCTCATCCCAGTTTGGGGAAAAACATTTCAGGACCTGCTAAGGAGCTGAGGAGGAAGAGTCGGAGAAGGATTTTTGGGAAAAGAAGATAATCCCGAGAGAGGCCTTGAGTATGGCTTGGATGGGTTGAGAATTTATCTTCTTTTGAGATCTTCTTTTTGATATGAATAGATATGAAGTGGTTTGTGTTTTGTATAAAAGTTTGGTTATAAGTTTCAATATGAAAAGTATGGCCCTGCTTTTCTATCCCATTGTTTTATTGTGCGGGATTTATAACTGCTTCCGCATGTGCATAAAAATTGAAAGGGTCGGCGATATATTGTCCTGGGATATCGCATTTCAAAATCGACCAAATGAGAAGGATGTGTGCGTGCCCGAGGATCGGGGCGTGACATCAAGTCATGAAGAATGCTGGACAAGCATCTTCTATTACCCTGGCGGATCAAATGAAAGACCTCGCTCTTCAAATTCAAGCCAATGCCAAAGGAGAAGATGTGGCTCATCCACGGGAAGACTTAAAAAGGCTGGAAGGGATTGTACAGTCAATGAGAGATTTTCAGATTGTGCGCATTCCCAAGAAGACTTGACTCTTTTCTCACCTTTTTAATGATGACAAAAATGGGGAGAATTGCAATTTGAACTCTTTAAACTTTGACTTTCAATTTCTTTTGTGTGTTTGAATATGTTTATTTTTTAGTATGAGTTGAGTGAACTTGGGTGTGAACTTAAATTTGACTAACTTAAGTGTGGATTTTGATTGATGCTTGACCATTTGCATTTATATCAAGTATTGTTGTATGGTATTACGTTTGCATTTATATCAACTATTGTTGTATGGTATTACTCATGAAAGACTAACCGATTTTCTGTGGATGCAGAGTCTGGTTGATTTTATTAATCTTTATGAGATAGCCATATTGCTTGAGTAATGTTTTGCAGGTCAAAGTTGTTCAAATCTACAGGAAAGTTTTGTCACCATCAAAAAGGGGGAGATTGTTGGAGAAATCTTTCCAGAATATTTTGAAGCTGACAAAACGTTTCTATCAGTCTAGTCTGGATAATTGCAGACCTTCTGTTTAGAGTCTGAAGACTTTCAGATCACCAGACTCAGTACTCAAGACTCAAGACTATTCTCATTGACAGTTTTTTTAATCCAGTGACGAAGGCAATCCAGAACCGAAGAATTTGGTTGAGGATTTAGTCCTATCCTCTGGAGAATATCTCTTGGTTGGATAAATATAAAGGATTCTTTTATTCGAAATCAATATCGTTTGAAGATCCGATGGTCAACGAAATATTATTGGAAGGTTCTATTCTTGGAAACCAAGATCCTGATTATATGGGCGAACAGGATTGATGGGCTATCGTCAGGTTCCTTTAATAGCTCGAATGATCTTCTTGATTGATTCCGTCCAACGGGTAGATTGGAGGAATTCCTTTGGTAAGTGCCAACGGGTATGATGGCATAAAGGAGTATAAAAGGAAGACGTTCTAGTTACTTTAGTGTATGATTGATAGAGAAATTCCAGAGTCTGAAGCTCCTTGATTATTAGTCGATACATTTTGAGCGAAGTTGTATACACAAAGAGTGTCTATACTTAGTGATACCTTGAGCAAGTGTGGTAGATCACCTACACTGAGAAATCAAGGAAGAACAATGCTGTAACATCTATTTGTTCATAGTGGAATCCAGCCAATAGGCTGTCGGTGCGTAAGAGTGAACATAGGCTTGAAATAAGCCGAACCACTATAAACCGCGTGTTCAATTCTCTCTTCCCTTCTCTCAGTTTTACTTTAATTATTATTTGTCTCAAATCTATTAACTGTCTACTATTGTGCAATTATTGAGAAAAATCTTTTATATACCTATTCACCCCCCCTCTAGATACTTATTCTAGCTATATCAAAGACAAATGAACATGTGACGTTAGTAGGTTTGTCTCATAAGAACAAGGATGTTGCGTGAATTTTTCCATATTAACGAAGTCAAGTCTCATATGAGAACGGCGTCTTCTCCACGGCAGTCAACTTTTTGACATTTCGAATGGGCGATCATACACAGACAAACTTGGGTTTTCAAGTGGGGGCAAACTCATTCAAGAGTTGCCGCAGATTAGTTTTTTTTTTCCTTTAGTACCCAAAATAGGTCCCTTTATTTATCTAATTTAAAATTGGCTTCCCTAAGTTTTTAATTTGTACAATATTGTCATATGAAGTACCCATTTAAGCTGTGTAGGGGACGATTTTATGTAGGTTCTCAGTCATTTCTCCATACATGCTTATGCATATGTTCCCATAAATTTCCTAAAACCCTAATCAATAATTAGAAAAAGAGACATGCTTATGCTTATGATTGAATTTAGTAAAAATTTATACAATTTTTTAAAAAATACAAAAAGTTGTTCACGTCAAGGTCGGCCATGCCACGTAGAATGATTAGCACCAACTAAACTGTCACGTCAACGAATTCCGATCAAAATTGACTGTAGTGACTAAATTAACAAATCGTCAAAAGGTTTAGAACCAAATTAGCATTTATAACTAAATTAGCAAATTGTCCAAATGTTTATGACTAAATTGGCCAAATTAAGGGGTTTAGACTAAATTGGCCGACAGATTCAATGACAAATTCAGGACTTTTTGGATAATTTATCCAATGTTAATAAATTTATCTCGTGGGTAGGAACAAGGATGCAGTACGCATTTTTCCATGTTAACAAAGTCAAGTCTCATATGAGAGACAAAAACAGCATCTTCTCTACGGCAGTCGACTTCTTGACTTTTCAAATGGCCGATCATACATAGATGAACTCGAGTTTTCAAGTGGGGGGCGGACTCATCCAACAGTTGCCAAGTCCATGATACTCTGCAAATGAATTAATCTTTTTTTGGATAAGCCCACATTAGGACCCTTTAATTATCTAATTTGAAAATGGCTCCTCTAAGTTTGTGATTTGTACAATCTTGTCATGTGAAGTGCCCATTTAAGCTGGTGGGGTACGATTTTATGCTGGTTCTCAGTCACTACTACATGCTTATGCATTAATTCCCATTTAATTTCCTAATTCCTCATTCAAGATTAGAAAAGAGACATGTTTTGTGTGCACCTAGGAATATGGAAAACGAAAAGAAAAGGTTATACTGACTATACATATATTATTTTAAATAATTATCCTTGTTTCGCTTTGGCCAATCAGCGGTAGCGGACCATAAAAAATGTGAGCCAAAATCATGATTGATAATTCAAATATTATTAGATTCGTTTTGCGCTCAGTAATGTGAGTATTTGTACTTGCATCACGGATGCAAGATAGTTTGCATAAACCTTTTCCTTCATAGTTTGTGTATTCGATGAAATTTAAAATAATATATATAAATCAAAATTTTAAAAAATGTATATATTAACAATTAAGTAAATCTACTCAACCGCGGGCAGCTGCGTTGGTTGAGAATCTCTCCTTCATCGCCGAGGTCAAGAATTCGAAATCCGTGTTTGCTAATGTGTTGTAAGTGGGGCGCCATAATATTGAGGTCATGTGCTAGTCTCCCCGAAGTACTAACGTTGGTCCGAATGTGTCACCGGACGCTACTAGGGCCTTATGACCCCGTAAGAGGGAAAAGGGGGCTCAAGAAGGATCCTCGGTTATCAAAAGAAAATATTAATAATAAAAACAATTGAGTAAATCTTACGCACAGGTTGGCGACTTGACGAGGGCACTCAACATGAGGACCTCCAAAAAATCTCTGTCCCTGTCACCAAGTTATTTCGCTATATATACGTTCTAACTCCATCGTTTCTTTGCCAAAACTCCAATTCATCGTGGAAAAATCCTACACATTTTGAAGATGGAGCTCGTTGGGATGATGTCGATTGCCCTTTTGCTGGTGGTCTTGAGCACCAATTCGCATGCCATCTCCTCATGTAATGGCCCATGTCAAACCCTCGGCGACTGCCAAGGCCAATTAATCTGCATCAACGGAATGTGCAGCGATGACCCCAATTTAGGGCGGCGGTCAATCTGTGCCAACATCCGACGACGGAGGAATGCGACTCCTCAGGCAATCTCTGAAGAATTTTATGAACAGAGAGAGAGAGACAAATAGAAACAGAGTCAATGAACTTTTATTCAATGAAGGCTTATTTTCATCAAAGAACGATTACATCATTTGCTCTCTCCAGATCAGTTTTATATCAGCTGAAAACTGATCAACTGAATGAAAACAACTAACTAACAGAAAGCAAAACAGAAGTTTGACTTTACAAGCTTAAAACCGAATACTGATTCCTCAATGTAAATGTGCTACAATCTTTGCTGTTGCCTTCTTTCCTTCCTCTGTTCTCGACAGCACTTACTGGTTCTCCAGTAGCTTCTCTTCTTCTATTCTCAATAGCACTTACTGGTTCTCCAGTAGCTTCTCTTCTTTTGTCCTCAGCAGTACTATTAGTAACTTCATTATCATGCTTTCGCATTACACTTCCTCTGTTTTTGACAGCACCAGTACTTTGCATATTACTCTTAACAATCTCCAGTGCGACGGCATGTCTTATCCTACGTTCACTTGCTTGCCCCCTGTAACTTCCTCAACTCGTGCCATCCTGACGAACAACGATTTCAGCCAAGGCGGTGATGGGGGAGCCCCGTCTCAGTGCGATGAGCAATATCACAAGAACACAGAGCGAATCATCGCTCTATCGACGGGGTGCTTTGATAACCAATCACGTTGCAGGAAGATGATCCAGATAACGTCTATTAAGACCGGAAGCAGCGTGACGGCCAAAGTGGTGGACCAATGTGACTTAATGAATGGGTGCTATGAGAGCCATGCTTACCAGCCGCCCTGCCAAAAAAAAATCGTCGATGGCTCGGACGCCGTAAGGAGTGCTTTAGGGCTTGATAAGAATGTAGGTGATGAGGATGTGACTTGGTCGACGGTGTTAACACGGAGAGAGATTGATGAAACTTAATTTAGAGAGTACTAGCTCTCCAACACCGGCTCGGTCACATGTGTTTGCAGAAATCATGAAGGAACTCTGATCGATGGCTTCTCCCATACTGTCCCCACCTCATCTCCTCTGCAAACGGAGACCCGAGCCCTAAATCACGCTCTTCAATATCTATTACAGAAAGGAATGATAGATGATCACATGCAGATTGATTCCGATTGTTTGGTGATGGTAGAGACGCTAAATGATCACCGATTGCCACCATGGGACTGCCGAAACCTAGTTGCAGAAAGTGCTGATTTGCTCTCCCGATTTTCCCATTTGCGACTGTGCCACTGTAGACGGGAAGCGAACTCCATAGCCGACTGGGCCGCTAAGGCCCATGGCCGTGGTTCTCTGAATTCATACTAAGCCTCCTCACCTCCTCAAATTATTCTGGATATGTTATGTATCGATGCCCTAAGTACAGGTTGTAATGTTTTCCCTACGTAAATAAAATGCTAAGTATTTCATACCAAAAAAAAATTACACAAAACCCTCATGATTGGGCATAGTACACGTTTGGCTCCGAATCATCCATCGACTATTATACATTACCTTTTTGAGCATTCGATTTTTATCAAAAATTAGGATATTTACTTGGTGTCTTGGGAGAGATCCTAGTTATGACGATTAAGAGCGAACGGGTGAATTGATTGGTTTTGAAATTTTAAACAATTTCCAAACTTAAGTATCATCATTGTAACAACATTTAAAGCATCGGTGATGCTGTGCTAAAATAACAAATGCACTTTATTATATTAAAAGTAAATGGTTAGGGATAAGAGAATTTGAGTCAAATAGTTATCACGAATGCAGTTGTTTTGCTATTCTTTCGAACCTTAGGTATTGTTCTTAGCTACACAAAAGATTTCTATTAATATCTGTTAATATCTATAGCTCTTTAGGCATATATATAAATAGAGAGAGAGAGACCCATCATTGTGAATATTAAGACCCCGGTGGATTCTCTTAAACAACAAACTTGACTCTAAAATTCTATGACGAACTCCGATTGATAAGCTCACTCAAAACAGTCAAATACTTCAACAAAACCAAGCAATTGATGTATGACTTTCACAACACTTGTGCGCTTAAAAGTTAGGTTTCAATTGTTACAATGAAATCTCTGTTTTTCTTTTATTTTTTTGCCAGTCTTACGTATGTTCCCAAGGAAAATCCTTGGAATTAAGGTCATACAAAAGACCGGCAAAAAAAAGGAGATAACATTGTAAAAATTGAGACCTAATTTTCGTTAGTTGGGTTCACTCCTATGTGAAGGAAGCCCGATAAGTTACAAGCTCAAAAAAGGCTTGAGCCCATATGATAAGTTATATGGAGAAATAGGCTTGAGCCATGGTTTCGTTTTTAAGGTTATCCATTCCATGCGCCTGATAGGTGAATCCAGTGCTAAGAAGATCCCTTCACATCATGTCTATAGAACCAGAAATCCTTGAAGCACCTGTTTCTCTTGCTCCTTCTCCTTCATCCTCAACCCCTCCAGAGTTCCGTGTTTCCAATGCTTCTAAAATAGATTATCTCTATGAAGTCTCTCTTAGCGATGAAACCAAGATTTCTGAAACCCAACTTCCTCTCATGAACCCTTATTCTGCTTTTGCTAAGCCAAACTCATCATTCTCACCTACCCGCTCTAGCCGCCAACTTATTCACCAAACCCCAAAGCAAGTAAAGGAGTACGTCCAGTCCTCCAAATTCGACCAGCATCCCATTCCTGCTACTGAAAAGGAGTACTTTGTTACTCTTCCAGATCCCTCCAGAATTTCCTAGACAATGGGTTCAACAGGGATATTCTCATGTCCATTATGGAGCTGTTCGTCTTGCTCTCACCTTCCATGGTCGTAAAGGTTTGCCAGTTGCCGCAAGAATCGCGTTACTAGATACCAGATTTTTACAATACCAGCATGCTTGTATCGGTACTGTTCAAACTACTTTGAATGCTGGTACAGTCTTTGTGACTTTGTACCCAAACTTCAACATCGCTCTTTCAGACCCCCATCTACTCTCTTTTCTTAAAGTTCAAGTTCAGCTCACTGGAGCTCCTCAAACTGCTGAATCTGTAGCTGTAACCCTACATTACCAGATGGTTTACCGAGTGCAGAACCATGCTCTTGATCTCAACTTCAACAATGGTAATGAAGATGCTTTGTTCATCTCCATGCAGAATGATCAGGCATCATGCATCCATGTTCCTAGACAGATCCCGAAGGATACGTTGGCCAAGCTCCTTCCAAAGACTTGGATCACCAACTATGAAAAGCTCCACCAGCATAACAAACCTTTCCAATCTACAGACTCAGAATTTGTACGGAAAAAAGATTGAACTGTTTCCATCAAATTTGGCAAGGAAAAGGAAGAAAGTCCCTCTATCTTCCAGACCCTCTTCATGATTGAACCATGTGTTCCTGAATCTATTTCCGAACCAGACCCAAAAAAGCATGTTCGACATTTCGATGGTGATGGACATCCTATTCATTACTATAAAGACAATTATAGTCATTGTTTTTAGGATCCTTTTTGTCAATGTTCCTACTGTACAAATTCTCCTGACGAGGTAGACCCTCTTGCAAGGCCTCCACCTCGACGGAAAATGCCAAAGGGTAAGATGTACCAAAGGTACTTAGACGGAGATTCCTCCGTTGATACTCTTGGTGAGTGTGACAAATACTAGTTCATGGTTTTTTATGCACCACCTCCACCACCAGAGTCCAGTACTAAATCCCAAACCTTACCAGACCCACCAAAATCACCACCACCTTCTCCTCCTCAGAAAAAAGCAAGCTCTCTCTCCATTTTATAAATCAATCCTCAAATGGGCTAAGAAACACTCTTACCCCCTTGAAGTTCTAGCAGAAGCACCACCCACTTCTTCTATTGCCATGTTCCAAGACACTGACTTTCCTCCTCTTGTTAAGGAAAGCTCTAAACTCTCGTTCCCTGCCTCAGAAGAGTTTATTGATCCCCATGGCAGATACCACCATGTCCCCAAAATTCCTACTCCCTTTGATGTGGATGAACATGGACGACAAAGAAAGACTCCTACTGCTGAAGCTGTTCGGGGACCGGCAATCAGAGACTCTGTTGGCACAAAACAATGCCTTCAAGGCAATTGATTCCAAAATTGGAAATGTGCAACAAGATCTCCGAAGATATGATGAAAGCACCAAAAAGATACTTTCTGAGTTCCAGAAAAGACTTCACGCCTTGGAATCAGGACAACATCTTGGGTATCATTATCTTGAAAGCCCAAAGCCAGAAATAGAAAAGCTCAAGAAGCAAATCCAACTTCTTGAAGAATGAAGGTTCAGACCTTTCGACCCATTAGCACCTCCTGTTAAAACTGGGTATTTACCCCGACATCCACAGACATCTATTTTTGCCACTATCCCTACGAGAACAGAACCGGATATGGCAGAAATACAAAATCCCCTCAAGGCCCTGAAGAAAGAAAAAGGGAAAGAAATCCCGCCTACAGAATCAAGTTCGATTGTTATAAGAGAAAAGCCAGATCATATGATGTTATCAAATCCATTAGAATCTTTTCTAAAGGATTTGAGTACTCAGGAACCTGATCCTATTATCCAACAGCCTGAGCCTGATCTTGCCATTGCAAAAAAACAGATTCTGTTCCCAACTGAACAAACTTCCCCTGAAACTGAATCAGATTCAGCATCTCTTTCTTCTTCCTCATCCTTCTCAAATCCTACAGTTGATTCCCTCCCCATTGCGCCAGTAACTTCATCAATATTCATGGCTGATCCTCCAGATGATGAAATGGAATCAAACTATTCTGATCCAGAAAATGGTCAGACAAGCAATCCTGCTAGAAGCAACTCTACTAGGCATGTGTCCATGGCATCAAAATAATTCTTCACCATCAATGATATTCCTTATCCAAAATGGCCAGATAGACTTGAAGAATTTCATACTTAATTGAATACCCAGTCCATTACCAACCATGATATGAATGATGTCATTTATGTTACAAGGTTTACAGGAAGCCTTAAACTCTGGTGGCTATCAATTTCAGAACAAGACCAGATTTTTGTTTCTGATGTCGCCAAATTTCAGCCATGCCATCACTCTCCTATATCATGTCTTTGTGGGAAAACCCACTGATCTCATAGAGATAAAAAGAAGAGAATTTTTCGAGAGAAGATGCTGCTCCCTTCAGGAAAAACATCTTGATAAGCATTATCGAATAATGCTTCAGCTCTTCTACCAAGTCGGCGCATATCCAAATCTGAAGCATGTCTTCCTCACTTCCATCCCCAAAGAGCTATCCCAGATGGTGGAAAGATCTTTCTTTGGAAAACAAAGAAGGATACAAGACGTCCCCCTGGGAGAAATCCAACAAGAAATCCATCTATGCCTTGAAGAATTATGCTTAAAGCGCCAGATGGTCCGCACCTACATCACAGACAACAAGCGCCTTGAATCAGCCTGTTCTCGCCAGAAGTTAAAAATCAAATGCTCAAAGCAAGACTGTGATGGTACTTGTGGCAAGTATTCCCGGAAGAAAAAACACTTCAAGAATTCTTGGATAAAGAAATCCAAGCATGGCTCCAAGCATTTCCGGAAAAGAAGAAATGGCGATACCTACGCAAAAGAAAGGATCGCACAGGCCATAAGAAATCAAACCGTTGCTACATTTGCAACAAGAAATGACATTTTGCCAAAAATTGTCCTCAAGCGAAAAAAGGTCAGAATCATCTAATTGAGAATGAAACAGGTATTTCTCTTGAAAATAATGATATTGAATCATTATTCTCTGCTGATGAAGAACCATCTGAACAAACTATTTGTGTCATTCCCTCTTACCAAACTTCCAGTGAAACTGAGTCAGACTCAGAATCTGAAGACATTTTTCACATATCCCCCACATCTTCAGAACCAAATCTTGACATATTTTTAAGTCAAACTCACTGTCCCCATTTCCCTGTAAAAATCCTCACTTCGAAGTTTGCCAAACCTATCAATGTCATTGCTCTCATTGATACCGGAGCAAGCTGTTCCATCTTAGATACTAAAGTTCTGCCTGAAGAATATTGGACTCCCTATGTCCGATATTTCAATTCCACCTCTGGAGAAACTTTCTCCACAAATATCAGGACCACTCTTGTAACCGTCCAGTTCTTCCCTCAGTGCTCCATAACTGCAAAAATCTTTGGATCAAACCTTCCCAATAAAAATCTAATAATTGGGTGGGATATCATGACTCAGATTTCTCAGCTTCGCATCATTCCTGAAAAAGGTCTTAGATATAAAGATCAATTCTCTAAGTTCGTCAATATTTAGAGACTCTTTTCCATTCAGATAAGTCTACTAGATCCAATTATGCAAAAGTTGCTATAATCCTGTTTAGAATCTCATTCGGAATTCGCTCAAAAATGTTCTCATCCTTTATGGGAAAATCTAGAATTCTTTGTTCGACTCCCTTTCAAGAAAAATGAAGACATCAACCCAACAAAGGCGAGTCATATGGGAATGAAGCCAGAACACTTGGCTTTAGCCCAAAGGGAATGCTCAGAATTATTACAACAATGCCTTATTGAAATCTCTTATTCTCAATGGGCTTATGAAGCCTTTTATGTCAATAAACGCGCCGAGCAAAACAGAGGAAAAATGAGACTGGTGATCAACTATCAACCTCTCAATCTTTTTCTCCAAGATGATAAATTCCCTTTACCATCCAGAGATTCTCTCTTTATTGGACTAACCAAGGCCCATATCTATTCCAAATTCGTCCTCAAAGCCGGATTTTGGCAACTGGGTATCCATCCTAAAGACAGATCCAAAACAGGATTCTATATCCCGAACCAACACTTCCAGTGGAAAGTTCTTCCTTTTGGCTTAAAGGTAGCACCATCCCTTTTCCAAAAGGCCATGTGTCGTATTTTCCAACCAATCTTGTCAAGTGCAGCCGTATACATCGACGATATTCTGCTCTACAGCCCTGACAAGCAATCCCACTATCAACTTCTTGAGCAGTTCGCAGAAATCGTGAAAAAGTATGGTATTATGTTTTCTCAAAGGAAAATAAATATTGCCCAGACAGAAATCGAATTTCTTGGTATGCACCTCAACAAAGGTACATACTATCCAGGGCCACATATCGCTCAAGAATTATTGAAGTTTCCTGTAGATAACTTCACAACAAAACAAATTCAGCAATTTCTTGGGATAATCAATTATCTCAGGGTTTTTGTCCCAAACATTGCAAAGCTCTTGATTCCTTTGCAATCCATGCTGAAGAAGAATTCCCCACCTTGGGGAAAAACTCAGACCAAAGCAGTCGCTGAGCTTAAGGAGATTATGCAAAACCTCCCACCATTACAAATACCATCAACGGGGAAAAGAATTCTTCAAACTGACGCCAGTAATGAATACTGGGTAGCCATCCTATTCGAAAAAATTGATGGTAAGAGACACATTTGTGCTCACAAAAGTGGAAAGTTTTCTCAGGCCGAAATGCATTACCATTCCACTTTCAAAGAAATCCTAGCAGTAAAAAATGGAATCAAAAAATTTGAGTTTCATCTCATCGGCCATCACTTCCTGGTAGAATTAGACATGGCATCTTTCCCTCAAATGATCAAGTTTAAACAGAAGCAGATTCCAAACTCTCAATTGCTTCGATGGGTTGAATGGTTTTCAAAATACTCTTTTGAAACCAAACACATTCCTGGGAAAAAGAACGTACTTGCTGATTTCTTGTCAAGACCCAAAGTACCAGCTGAAATCAACATGTACATCAAGAGACCTGCTTTCCATATGCTCAATCATGGCGTGAAATACAAGATTAAGAAGATCAAAGATTTGCAAAGCTGGAAATATCCCTAGGAGATTATTCAGCAAATCTAGAACGACAGAGAACCTGAAGAACCTCATGTGGCAATGCCACACAGACCTATTCAGATTCAATGGAGGTTCGATTCTTTATCCTTTTGGGTTAAATATGAATTATCTATTCATTCATCCTCTTATCTGGAAGGAAGATGATTTCCCTGAACAACTCAAAACGTTAGTATGGTACTTAACCAATAAGTATCTAATAGCTTTTGAAATTCCAACCGAGAAGATTCATCGCCAACCTTACAAGGATATTCTTGCTCGGAAGAAATATCGAAAAAGAATGTGATAGAAATCTTTTAGATTTTCTAAATTGGTTCTATCATCCTACATGTTGGAAACAAGACTTGGAAAGAGAACTGAGAACCATGACACCGAATCCTGAGGTCTACACTATCCTGTTTTTTCAACGTCCATGGAATTTTTGCAGAAATAATGGTAGTATTCTCGACGCACCACTAGAAATAGGAACCACATCCTATAAACCTCACTTGAACAGCCGAGAAGCCCGGATTCACAAATCTTATCCAAGATCTATTAGATTTTGTGAACATGAATACCGAGAACTCCAGAGAATCCTATACCAGGAAAACAAAACAATTCATGAAGATGTTTGGAATAATGTACCCACTACATGGGATCATTATGACCTAGCACTAGAAGCTAGGGAAGTACTCAGGCAATACAGACAAGCTGCATCATCCTAAGAGCATGAAATGACAAGCGAAGATGACATTGTCCATTCTACTCAAGACCCCTACGCACGCTTTGGAAGTCCTCTGTCCCAGAATCCCTATGAACAAGGACCTTCGTCCTCATTTCAAGACATGGACACATCCTTCTATGCACAGCCATCCAATTGGCCTCAGCCAAGCATTCCTGCCAACACTACCAGCGAAAACACAAACTGAGCAGAAGAAGAAGCATCCCATTGGGCTCATGAAGCATCTTCATCTCGAAGACTGAACCAAATCCTCTCACCTCAAGACCTTGAAGCCCTTCAGCAGAAATATGAGGCACATCTCCTAGAAGACAGCTCAGATGATGACTCAGTTTGTAGCTATAATGCTCGTGACGAACGAGACCATTGAGTCCGTACAATTTCACTGTAGCAAAATCATTGTTCACTTTTACTGTAGCACTAGGCTATGGAAAGTACTATTCACAGTACAGTTACCGTTCATAGCGTGTGAATAATTCCTTCCCGGAAGTTTCCGATGCCTCTGTTTGTATCTGGACCCGTGAGTTGGTCCCTGTGTTTGTCCTTGTAACCTTTCCTTGCCTATATAAGGCAATGTTTGTGTAGTGTTTTAGGCAAGAGAAAAAGAGAAAGCATAAAATATGGGGGTTAGGGCAAAATCTGATTTACATCAAGCTGGCATCGGAGATCGATTCATAGTCCGATTAAGCTAAAATTTTGTTAGCATGTTCATGGCGCAATTTTCTCAAATCTGAACGGTTTGATTTTCTTTTGAAACTTCCTACATCAAGTTTTTCGTGGATTGATCAAAACCTGCGTTTTTTGTTAAATTTATCCTTGATCTCTTGTGAAATTCATGTGTATTGCCAAGAATTATGTTCTTGAGGTCTTTGCTGCTATGTACCTCTAGTATTTGCTAGAGAAGAACATTGTTCACCCAATTTTATTGATAGTGAAGAATTTCGAGTGAACTCCGGTCCCGTGGTTTTTGATCTCCTCACATTAAAGAGGTTTTCCACGTAAAAAACCGTCTTGTGTTCGCATGCTTGGTATTTATTTTACTCTACTATATCGATTCCTATTAGGTTTACACAAGAGGGAAGATTATTTTATTTCGCTGCGTTGATTCGATATTGTTCGAATTATTACTGTTCTCCCATCAAAGTGGTATCAGAGCATCTGGTTATTGCTTGATTTTTATGCCTTGTGTTAAACAATGGAAACGACTACGAGTAGAATGGTTACACTGAATGGTTCAAATTATCATATTTGGAAAAGGAAGATGGAAGACCTTTTTATATATGAAAGATTTTTATTTGCCCGTATTTGCCGAGAAAAAATTAGAGAATAAAACTGATACTGAATGGTCTATATTTCATCGTCAAGTATGTGGTTATATCAAGCAGTAAGTGGATGATAATATTTTAAACCATATTATTGAGGAAATACATGCACGAAGTTTATGGGATAAGCTTGAACAGTTATTTGCTCGAAAGACTGTGAATAATAAGTTATTTTTTATAAAACAGATGATGGCTTTGAGATATCAAGATAGTACTTGTTTGACTGATCATTTAAATTATTTTCAAGGAATTATAAATTAGTTGGCTGCGATGGGAATCAAGTTTGATGATGAGATACAAGCACTATGGTTGCTTGGTACTTTGCCGGACTCCTAGGAGACGTTCCAAACATCTTTGTCTAATTCTGCCCCTAGATGGTACGATTACCGTGGATTTGGCCAAGAGTATTATTTTGAATGAAGAGATGAGAATGAAAACACAAAGATCGTCCTCTTCACATTCTGATGCTTTGGTTATTGAGAAAGGGGAAGAAGTGAGTCTCAAGATCCGAGAAATAGAGATAAAAGTCAAAATAAAAGCAGAGGTAAGTATAATAAAATTGCTAATGTTAAGTGTCATTATTGTCATTAGAAATGACATATTCAGAGGTTTTGTCACCAGTTAAAAAATGAAGATAAAGAGAAAAAAAAAAGTGATAATGGCAGTGATGACAATCATGTTGCTACACTTAAAGAAGACTTTCTCATTATTTTTTATGATGATGTGGTGAATTTTGTATCTCATGAGACTGGTTGGGTAATTAATAGTGGTGCATCCGTTCATGCTACGTCTTGTAGAGATTTCTTTACATCACACAGGTCAAGTGACTTCAGATCTGTGAAGATGGGAAACAATGAGTTAGCTCAAGCTATAGGCATCGGTGATGTGTGCCTAGAAACCAACAATAGCACAAGGTTAGTATTGAATAATGTTAAACATATACATGATATCCGCTTGAATTTGATTTATACAGGCAAATTGGATGATGAGGGGTATTGCAGCACCTTCAGTAATGGTCAATGGAAACTCACCAAAGATTCTCTTGTTGTTGTTAGAGGTGAAAAAAATTCTTCGTTGTACATTATGCAGGCAAAATTGTCCGCAGACAAAATTAATGCAGTAGACAGTAAAGATGAAGCTGAGTTATGGCCAAGAAGAAGCTCCTTTCAGGATTGAAAAGTTCGGCGCTAAAGAAGTGTGCTCACTATTTAACAGCAAAACAGAGCAGAGTTGCATTTAAAAGCTCTCCTCTTTCAAGAAAGTCAGGTATACTGGATTTAGTGCATTATGATGTTTGCAGTCCTATGAAAACAAAATCACTTAGTGGCTCTCTTTATTTTATTACCTTCATAGATGATTTTTCAAGAAAAATTTGGATTCATACATTGAAAACTAAAGATCAAGTATTAGATACTTTTAAACAATTTCAAGTTTTAGTTTAGAGACAGACTGGAAAGATATTGAAATGCATCGAATTGATAACGGGGAGAGTATATTGGACCTTTTAATGAATATTGCAGATAACAAGATATTCGACATCAAAAAACACCTCCCAAGACGCCTCAGTTAAATGGCTTAGCTGAGGGAATGAACAAAACACTGGTTGAAAGGGTGACATGCTTACTTTCATAGTCAAAGCCACTTTGATCCTTTTGGGGTGAGACTTTAAGTACAGTTGTGCATGTATTAAATCTTACTCCATGCATTCCTTTAGTGTTTGATGTTCTTAATAGAGTTTAGACATGCAAAGATATTTCTTATGATTATTTGCGTGTCTTTGGGTGCAAAGCATTTATGCATATTCCCAAAGATGAGAGGTTTAAACTTGATGTGAAAACACGACAGTGCATATTTAGTAGTTATGGACAGGATATGTTTAGTTACAAATTTTATGATCCGGTTAAAAAGAAAATTGTAGGAAGCAGAGACATTGTGTTTATGGAAGATCAAACAATAGAGGATATTGAGAAAGTAGAGATGATTTCAGCACCACAGGTTAGTGATAATTTGGTTGATTTGGATCCAGTTCCTCTTACAAATATTCCTACACAGATTGATAAAGAGCAGCAGGAAGTCAATATTCCAAATAACGCATATATTCCTGAACATGTTGAAACAAATAATAATATTGTTGAACTAGAGGCTCAATTAGATGTTCCACTAGATGTTCAAGTCCGGAGATCCGTTAGAAACCGACGACCTTCCACCAGGTATTTTGAAGATGAGTATGTATTACTGATTGGTGTAGGTGAACCAAAGTGCTATGTAGAAGCAATAGAAGATGAGTACAAAAGTAATTGGTATGATGCTATGCGAGATGAGAGGTAGTCACTTCATGATAATCATACTTTTGAGTTAGTGAAGTTACCTAAAGGTAAAAGAGCTTTGAAGAACAAGTGAGTATATAGGTTGAAGCAAAATGAACATACTTCACAACCACGGTACAAAGCTAGATTGGTTGTTAAGGGATTCGGTCAGAGAAAGGGTATTGATTTTAATAATATATTTTCTCCGGTAGTAAAAATGTCTTATATCCGTGTGATACTAGGCTTGGCAGCTACCCTAAATATGCAAATTGAGCAAATGGATGTTAAAACAGCCTTCCTACATGGTGACTTGGAGGAAGAGATATACATAGAACAACCTAAGGGTTTTAAAGTGAAAGGGAAAGAGAATTATGTGTGCAAATTGAAGGAAAGTCTCTATGGCCTAAAACAAGCACTGAGGTAGTGATACAAAAAGTTTCAGAACATGGCTATAAGAAGACTTCATCAAATAACTATGTGTTTGTCCAAAAATTTCCTGATGATGACTTTATTATTCTCTTACTTTATGTTGATGATATGTTGATTGTTGGCAGGAATGCTTCAAGAATTGAGTTATTGAAGAAATAGCTTAGCAAGTGTTTTGCCATGAAAGACTTGGGCTCGGCGAAGCAGATTCTTGGCATTAGAATTACCCGAGACAGAGATGTTAAAAAGTTGTTTTTGTCGCAAGAGAAATATATCGAGAAGATACTTCATAAATTTTACATGGACAAAGCTAAAGTGGTTAGTACTCCTCTTGCTGTCCACTTTAAGTTAAATATGAAACAAAGTTCTACGATTGATAAAGAAAAGAAAGATATAGAAAGTGTTCCATATGCCTCAGCTATATGAAGTTTAATGTATGCAATAGTATGTACATGCCCAAACTTGGGGCACGCAATTAGCATTGTTAGTCGCTATTTGTCAAATCCAAGCAAAGAGCACTAGAATGCAATGAAGTGGATTATGAGATATCTTTGGGGAACTTCAAATTTGAAACTCAGTTTCGAGACCAGGAAACTTGAGTTAGTTGGATACACAGATTCCGGCTTGGCAGGAGATATTGATACTCGTAAATCTACTTCTAGTTATTTGATTTCTTTTGCGAGTGGAAGCTGTATCATGGAAGTCAAAATTGCAGAAATGTGTTGTACTTTCTACAACCGAAGCTGAATTTATTGCGTGATGAAGCTAGTAAAGAGATGTTATGGATGAAGAAATTCTTAGAAGAACTTGGGTTCAAACAAAGAGGTATGTGCTATTTTGTGATAATCAAAGCGCAATTCATCTTGGTAAAAATTCATCTTTTCATTATAGATCAAAACATATTGATGTTAAATATCATTGCATAAGAGATGTTATAGATGAAAAGTTGTTGGAACTTGAGAAAATTCATACAGATCATAATAGCTCTGATATGATGACAAAGACTCTACCAAGAGAGAAGCTTGAACATTGCCAATTGATAGCAGAGATGGCGAATCCCTCCACATTGTCATGAGGGGGAGATTTGTTAGCTGGGTTCACTTCTATATGGAGGAAGCCCAATGAGTTGCAAGCCCAAAAATGGCTTGAGCCCATATGATAAGTTATATGAAGAAATAGGGTTTCTCACTATCTATATAAAGTGGTAGCCGCAAAAGAAAATAGTAACAAGAGAAAAAGAGAAAGCATAAAATCTAGGGATTATGGCAATATCTAATTTACATCAAGCTAGCATCAGAGGTCGATTCGTGGTCCAATTAAACTGAAATTGTGTCAACGTGTTTGTGGCGCAATTTTCTCGAATCTGAACGGTTTGATTTTCGTTTGAAGCTCCCTATATTGGGTTTTTTATAAATTGATCAAAACCTGCATTTTTGGTCAGATTTATCATTGATCTCTTGTGAAATTCATGTGTATTACCAAGAATTATGTTCTTGAAGTCTTTGCTGCTATGTACGTCTAGTATTTCCTAGAGAAGAACATTATTCACCCAATTTTGTTGATAGTAAAGAATTTCGGGTGGACTCCGGTCCCATGGTTTTTTATCTCCTCATATCGAGGAGGTTTTCCACGTAAAAAATCATCTTGTGTTCGCATGCTTGGTATTTATTTTACTCTACTATATCGATTCCTATTAGGTTTACACAAGAGGGGAGATTATTTTATTCCGCTGCATTGATTCGATATTGTTCGAATTGTTACTGTTCTCCCATCAATTTTAAGTATATAAGGGTTGGGAAAGTAATGCCATAAGCAACAATTCCGGTCACAATGCTTGCATGTAATTGAAATAAATCGCCACATAATGTTGTCATGGAATTAATGGTTTAATAAATGGGGACTTCAGTAGAGGTGATCATTGGATAGATTTGGATTGGACAAGATCTTAAGTTCAGACCTAAATTTTTATGGTTTATATGCAAATCTTCAAGCTGAACTAGACTTTCTCATTAAATGCCTATACTCAAACTCGGCCAACTGGCCCATGTAACTTGGGTTTAGCCTAACAGGTCCATGGATCGTAAGCCCCATGATTAGGTATAGAAATAGAATTGAAATCGCAAACAATGCATCCACTTCCTCTTGATTGTCATAACTAGAATCTCAACTAAGACCTAAGGTAAAGATTCCTAGATAATCCCAACCCCCTCTATATTTCCCACCTCCTAAATGCTTCTACCACTGCCATGAACCTCATGTTGTGACTCCGTCACATTCACGCGATCATGAGTGACCTTGACCCCAAGGGTTATGGCCACCGCGAGCAGCCACCCAGCCTCAATTGATGAAGAACTACATAAAGGCTCAACAACAAGGGTTAGGTGGCTTCTGAGGCATGGGCTAATGTGGACACCAGTTATACTACGTAACACAGCCGGCGCCAACTCGGGCATTTTGAAATAACATTTTGATACTTATTTATTTTATTTTTTATGGTTTTTTTACTTTTCTTTTGGTTTTTGGAGTGATGGCTGGTGAGGATCAACAACCCTCGTTGGCTCTAGGCAAGGGATCATGCACCCTCGCTTTAGCCGATGAGAGCCACCAACCCCTCGTCAGCTATAGCAAGGGCTAGTAGCCCTCACCTACCGGTTTGTGAGGCAAGGGTGTCGTGGCCCTCACCTAGAGCCGGCAAGGGTTGGCTAGTGAGCCCTCACTTGTGATCACTCCAAAAACCAAAAACAATAGTAAAGAAAAGAAAAAAATCATTAAAAAAATCAAAATATCATAAAAAATGTCAACAACAGCATCAATCATGCTATGTATAATGGTTAGCGTCCATGTTATCAATTTGTGGTTAAAATTGACTAGATTGACTTAACTGACAAATTTTCAAAAGATTTAATTAATTGGCAAAATTACAATAAGTTTAGGACTTTTTGGTAATTTTCTCATCCTTTGTATGAAAGTTATATGTTCTCTCTGAGGAGTCGCTAAAATAGATGAAAGAAAAGGAATCAAAAAGCTTGTTGACTTCCCCATATTTTCCAACCAAAATTTAAAATATTATTTAGATTTTAAAATATTTGAAAAGATTATATGTCACTCTACACATCAACATTTCTATGTTGTAAAAATTTCAAATATTTTAGGTTAAATGCATGCATTACAAGGTTTACATTAAAAAAAGGTAATAGTAAAAGTCAATTGAGACATGTCCTAAACTATTAAGGATTTATATTAATTATCAAGAGATGTTGTGAACAACAAAACTATCTTGAGAACAAAACAATTGTTGATTCCATACTTTTGTCTAAAGATCTCTAATACATTTTATAAAAATTATTGATTGAATTCAATGATAATGAAAAAAATCTGACTCCTAAACAGAAATATCGATATTGTATATCCTTGCATTCGCATTTTTACTACATTTAGATGATAGAGACATTATTTATTTAGGAATAACATGTCCACATCAAATGAAACAGAGGCCCAGTTATGAATTTCATTGGCCCGACAAAGGAAATAAGCTTGAATTGAGAAGAAATGGGCCTTGAGGTCATTGGAATTTTCAAGACCAACCCCACATGAGCATGGACCCTAAGGAGATTTCTTCCACTTCCTCTCTTCTTTTCGCTTGGCGGAAAAAATGCATGTGCAGTATTAGGAAAGTGAAAAACACAAAGGAAGGGAATTCTGCTGATTACGAGAGAGAAAATATCAGAAAAAAAAAATCATATCGTATGAATACACAGATTGGCAATATGTATTCATACGAAAGGACTCTCACTCACGCACACTCAGGCAAGAAGACATTCAGCAAAAGCATGAAACCATGAAGTCAAAGAAAGGAATACAAACAAGAAGAAAATCGTGGAGTGAGCTGCTTGGCTGAACGTGGGGAATTGGAGGAAAAAGCACAAGTGGAACTCACGCACAAGAGCACCCAGCGAACCACAGACGATCGACCAAAGGGGAACACGGTCGAAATCAGAACACACCCGATCCCAGTCTCGAAGGAATTTCGGCCTGCGTTCACGCCGTTTTGCCAGGTAAAAACCGGAATTTTTTGTTTCCAATCTTTTGATTAATTTAATTGCATGAGCCTACTAACGAATTTCTTTGATCTTGTCCGAGTATTTGTCCGTGAATGCATTTACAACCCGAACTGAGAACACTCAGCGACTTGTCATGAATATGGCTTAATCCGAATTTGGGTTTAATTTCCATTCACTTTTTTTGTGAATCTGTTGCAATTGATGTCACAGCTTGCGCGGTTTTAGTTATTTCCGATGCAAATAGTTCATTAATTCTATTTTGATTTGACTGAGTTTGCATTGTTTTAATTGATATTTGTGTGAGTAGTTGATTTAGGTCATTCTAGGATTTGGAGATCTTTTCTCTCCCTCGTTTGGAGCTCTCCTCTACCGACTGTGTAGCCATGGCAGCCCCCATCCTCACCTCTTCAAACCCTAAACCCCCACCATAATCTAGCCCTCATTCCCTTCAAAACAGATAGTCAGACATTCCACCGAGATCAATCCACACCACCTCTTCAAACCCTAAAAACCCACCATAATCTAGCCCTCATTCCCATCGCAACAGATCGTCAGACATTCCACCGAGATAAATCCACAAGTTTTTTCTACTGTTTTATTAATTTCCCAAAGACCCAGGCAAGCAACATCGTCAATGAAAGGAGTCCTTCTCGAGGGAGCTTAGCTTTCCCCTCGGTAAGCCTCGTACCTCGAAATCTGGGTGGATTCTGTCGGAGAGGCAATCTCGAACACGGTCTTCAGTCAACACACCCTAGAAGCGGATCATGGCAGGGGAGGAAGAAGCAGTGGGTCGTCTCGCACATCTCTCGCACATCTCTGCAATAAATTCGGTAAGATGATGTATGAGGATGATATGATTGTCCTGGATGAGGAAATTTTGGAAGAAAAAATACAAGAATGCCGATTCTCTCTTGTGGGGCAACTATACAAAAACCCTAGCGTAAATTTTCAAGCACTTGCAACAGCAATGAAAAAGGCATGGAAAAATGAGCACGTAGAAGTAAAACCATTAGAGAATGGGAAAATCAGCTTTCTATTTAGAAATGAAGGTGATAAGAACCGAGTACTTGAGGGAGGTCTTTGGTCTTTCTCAAACCATTTACTGTTGTTGAGGACTTGGGAGCCAGCTACCCCTCCACATTGTTATGAATTTAAAACGTGTGCCTTTTGGGTTAGAATCTTTGGTCTCCCTTTGGAATGGAATTCTGAGTGCATGATAAAGAAGATAGCTAGTTTAATGGGGAAAGTGCTGGAGGTAAAAACAGATACTAGAGGCCCTACTTTTTAGAAAATTGGGAAGGCAAGAGTGGAGATAGATGTCGAAGCTGAATTGAGAGGGGGACAATTGATGAGCCATGGGGGTAAAAAGTTTGGCTGAACTTTAAATATGAACGAATACCATTTTACCGTTACTCTTGTGGTAAAATTGGGCATTACGCCAACTATTGTCCAGACATACCTTATGATGAGGAAAAACTCACAACTGAGTCGGGAGGATGTTTTGGAAGTTGGATGAAAGCATAAACTTCTGAACACAGCCCATTCTGGAAGGTGTTCTATCATCAAGTGTCATTGGCAGCAAATGTAGAAGAAGTGGTTCCCGAAACCCCTGAACAACAAAGACAAACTGGAGTTATGGAAATTGGTCAGCCTATTACTCCCGTTATCAATTAGAATTTCCAGCAAGGAGGACCTAATCACAGCATCACAAATGAAGGGTATGTGCACAACTTAGGAAAGAGAATACTTATGCTTACCGGGCCAGAGCATCTACAAAATACAGATTTACAGCCAAAAAGAAAAATCTATCCCAACATAAAACTCACTCGTTCAAGAAACAAAGAAAAGGCAGCGTGCAGATTACAAGTACTCTAGTTCAAAAAGTGCTAGATGAAACGCAACTTCTGGAGACTCCTATTCTGATGACTAAAGAAACGGAAGCATGGGCTGTGGTGGCTAGCCCTAATAAGCCACCAAATGAACCATGAACATACTAAGTTGGAACTGTCAAGAGTTAGGCACACCTTTGACAGTTCGAGAATTGAGAGCCGTCACGGCTTGATTCAGGCCCTCGTTGATTTTCTTAATGTAAACAAAAAATAAATCAGAAGTTGTGCAGAGAGTGAGGAGAAAACTTCAATTTCAAAACTGTTTTGTTGTTGATCCAGTGGGTTCGGCGGGCGGTTTGGCTCTTATGTAGGATGATCGGATTACCGTGGAAATAGACTCAATGGATGACAGCTTTGTCAATCTAAAATGTGAAGAGGGAGTCATGGGTAAACAAATGCAGATTACCTTTGTTCATGCACCATATACATACTCAAAGAGGTTACAACTGTGGGACAGCTTGAGACAGATAAGCTATATTAATACTTTACCTTGGGTATGACTAGGAGACTTTAATGAAGTTCTTTTTTATTGGGAAAAATTGGGGAAGAGGATGGCCGAAAATTTTAGAATGACTGCATTTAGGAATTGTCTGGATGCATGCTCTCTAATGGAGATAGATAGAAAGGGTTGTGCATTTACTTGGTCCAATTATAGGGAAGGACAAGAATATGTGAAAGAACAACTTGATAGAGTAGTATGTACCATTGAATGGCGGCTGATGTACCCTGAAGCTGAAGTCTTTGCTCTTCCAGCAGTCGACTCCGACCATAGTCCTATTATCCTGTCTCTTCAATCAAATCAAGGTAGAAGGAAACGAAGATTCAGATTTGAGGCTTTTTGGCTTGAAAGTGCAGAATGCAGGAAAGTGGTGTTAGAAGCATGGAACTCTAAAAATCAACATCATACCAAATTAGTTGGTAAACTATAGGCTGTCCAAAAGGAATTATCCAAGTGGAGTAAAAAGAAATTTGTGAATGGTAAGGAGCAAATCAACCTATTAAAGAAGGAACTGGAAGGACTAACTAATAATGGTTCTGATGTCTTTAATAAGGCACTCTTTAAAAAGCTACATAGTGAAATTGATGAACTTGGAAGACGAGGAAATGTACTGGGGTTAAGATCGAGAATTAATTAGCTGAAATGGGGAGATCAGAACACCAAATACTTTCATGCGACAACTATACAAAGAAGATAGAGAAAACAGAGCATACATGGCTGGTTGAGCAGAATCAGTTGAGAGAGCATACTGTGCAATTCTTCAGGGAGTTATATTAGTCCAATGGACCCCAGAATTTTGAGCTAGTGATAGACCAACTACCTGCATGAGTAACAGCTTATATGAATAGACAATTACTTGCTAAAGTTACAATAGATGAAGTCACAGGTGCTGCTTTTCAGCTAGGAGCAACTAAAGCCCCGGCCCGGATGGTCTTAATGGTCTATTCTACCACCATAATTGGGAAGACATTAAATGGGACATATTTAAGGAGGTGGAGGAATTTATGGCAAATACACATCTATCACCAGCTCTGAATACAACAAACATCTCCCTTATTCCGAAGGTCCTGCACCTTGAAAGACTAGACTAATATCGTCCAATTAGCTTATGCAATTTTGGCTATAAGATTATCTCCAAAGTGCTAGCTAATCAACTCAAACCCTTCCTAATAGAAATTATAGCCCCAGAACAAAGTGCTTTTGTTGGAGGGAGGCAAATCCAAGATAACATCTTTATTGTCCAAGAAGTATTGCATCAACTCATAACCAGGAACAGAAAAAAGAAGTTTCAAGCAGTTCTGAAATTAGATATGAAGAAGACATACGATCGAGTGGAATGGGATTTCTTTGAGGCATGCCTTTTAAAAACTGGTTTTTATGAGAAATGGGTGAAATTGGTGATGCTATGTGTTACCACGGTCACATTTAGCGTCTTATTTAATGGCGAACCCCTACAATACTTTCAATCTTCAAGAGGACTCAAGCAAGGGGATCCCTTATCTCCATATCTTTTCATTATCGTAGCAAATGTTTTATCCTCTTTGATGAAGCAAGCTATAGATAATGGCAGCATTAAAGGAATCAAGCTAAACAAAAATTGCCCTACACTTTCTCGCTTATTATTTGCTGATGATTCGATCTTTTTCATGAATGGTACCATCCTAGAATGTCAGAACCTGGCTATGATCTTAAATCAATATTGTCTAGCTGCTGGAAAAGAAATTAATTTGAACAAATCGGGCATATTTTTCAGTAAAGGCTGCCCTCAAACACTGAAAGAGAATATGGCAAGGGAATTGAGGGTTCCTATTATTGATAAAACCGGCAAATATCTAGGTATTCCCTCGGACTGGGGAGAGTCGAAAAAACAAATGTTTGCATGGGTACTCGGGAGAATTAATTCAAAATTGGAAAGCCGGAAGGAGAGGCTATTATCTAAAGCTGGAAAAGAAGTCCTGCTGAAAACAGTGATACGAGCATTACCTCAATACGCCATGTCAATATTTAAAATCCCAATATCGGTTTACAAGACTATTGAACAGAAAATTGCGTCATTTTGGTGGAAAACTGACGAAAAGAAAGAAGGCATTCATGGGAAGAGATGGTATTTAATGAAAACCAAGAAAGATAGAGGTGGTATGGGCTTTAGAGATCTTCTCTCTTTTAACAGAGCAATGTTAGGGAAACAGGCATAGCGACTGGTACAACAACCATCTTCTCTTTGAGGCAGATTATTCAAGGGGTTATACTATCCATATACGGATTTATGGCATGCAGCAATTGGCATTCGACCTTCTTGGGGATGGAGAAGCCTGATCCTAGGAAGAGATTCTATAGCACCCAAAGCCATGTGGAAAGTAGGAGATGGATCCAAAATTAAAATCGGGGAGGATAAATGGCTACACATAGATATTATTGAGGGTCCAAGTGCATACTAATGAACCTTACTTGGTCTCGAAATCATAGACAAAGAACAAGGGAGATGGGATGAAGTTAAAATAGCAGCACACTTTGATGCCCGGTTAGTTGAAGAAATTCGACTATTCCTATTAAGCCCCAAACAGAAATGGATCAACTTGTATGGACCGGCACGCAAGCGAGGCAAATATACGGTGAAAAGTGTGTATAACTACATCAAGGAGGACAAAGCACACTTTCAGGAGAATCATGCTACAACTTCCCTTCAACCTCCCCCCTCACTCTGGAAAGACATCTGGAATTTGCACATCCCACCCAAGATAAAGATTTTTATGTGGAATTTATGCAACAATGCTCTCCCAACAAAAGATAATCTGTATGGAAGGAAAATACTACCTTACCCTATATGCCCATTATGCCACTTTGAGAAGGAAACGGTTGAACATTTATTCTTGTTGTGTCAGTGGACAAGACAGATTTGGGATTCTAAACTGCAAATAAAAATTTCACGTAAGGGCTTGACAAGGATAGAAGAATCGTTTTGTCAACTCAGAGAAAACAACAAACCCTCCAAACCTGCACATGGTGGCTGTAATGTTGTGGAATATATGGAAGGCCAGAAATCAGGCGGTCTTTAGGGGTAGAAAAGCAGAGGTGCTAGCTATCATCGATGCAACACAAGCGCTCCTCAAAAGCTATCATAGATGGAATCCACAGAAGGGTGAGTCCAGCAATGATGGAGAAGATGAACCTACATATGAAAATATCAACACAGCAAGTAACGAGACTAATGCAGACCAAAGACAGGGGAATAGAGCATCAGGTGAGAAGCAACCATTTATGACTTGTAATCAAGAACACAACGCAGAGGACGGTTTGCGAAACAAGGGAAAGGTGTGGAGAGGAAACCTGAGCTCAAGGTCGGGAAAAGGAGTAGATGGCAGCATAATATGATGGCGAGCCAAGTACCCTTGGCCCAGCACCTCTGACCCTCGACTTACAGGTGGAAATGAGTGCAAAATAGGGGAATCAACGAACGGAAGGCAAGCGGAAAGCAGCTACTCCGAATTCAAAGGAAGGACGCCAGCAAGACCGAGCAATTCATGAGGAGCCGGAATGGACAATGATCCCTTCAAGGATCTGACACCCGAGAAGCTCCATGGTGGAAGACCCATGATGGAGACGGCTCGGAATCTCGAGAAATCCACGCTTCTCAACTCGGAAACGATATCCACTGCCTTCGTGAAACAGAGAACGAAGCACACAACTTCACGACTAGTGGGCCGAACGGTAACCAGAACGCACGAACCCAACTAGAGAAGGGAGGAAAAAATGGTAGATCTGGAGGAAAAGCCGGTGAGGAGAATGGAGATCGGCACCCAAAACTGAGAGAGGAGTCGAGACAGATCTATCGAGTGCTTGAAATCGAAGGATGCGATGGTGTAGGGGGCAGATCAAGATCAAGAAGCTGTTCAACCGAAAACCAGATTTGCAACTCCAGAAAAAAAACCATCTCAAATGTGGATTCCGCCGAAAGAAGGTGCCTTGAAGATAAATATAGATGGAACATTCTTACTTGGTTCGGTGAAGAGCTCTATCGCCTGCATATGCCGCGACTCGGAGGGGAGGATGGTGGGTGGAGAGGCTAAAGAAATCAGAGCTTCCTCCCCCTTAATGGCCGAAACCCTAGCACTTTGGGAAGCCATCAACTTTTTCTACCCTAAAAGACACCAAGTACTTCTTTTTGAGTCAGACAGTTCGCAACTTGTTAAAGCAATGACCAGTTCTCAGCAGTTGAGTTGGAAAGTTCAACCTATTATCAGCAAATGCAAGGAAAAAATGCAGGCCTTTTCCAGCTTTAAAATAGCCCATTGCTCTAGAGAGGCCAATTGTGTTGCAGATTGGGTTGCTAAAACCCATAAAAACAACTATTTATCTTTGAATTGGGTTTCATCTCCTCCACAAATTTCATTGGACCTATTATATAATGATACCCATTTATCGGGCCTCTCATCTTTGATTACTTAATGAAAAGTTTCACTTTCCGACCAAAAAAAAAAAAAAAGTACGATTCAGGAACTTTATAAGCCCGAAAGTCTTAGTTCTATTAAGAATAGTTATATAAGTATTTCTCTTTATTGAATTTCAGCACGCATAGCATCTTGATGTTCATGTTTTGGCAGATTTTCTAATGTCTATTTCGCAGATACAGGAAAACCGAGAGATCAAAAAGTGTATCGGAAAATTTCCACCCATACCCTTTTCTTGTATTGATTTTAGGTGTTCCTTCTCCTCGTGGATGTTAAGATGGTTTTATTGCGTACAAAAATGATGAAACGATAAGAAAAATATTTAGGTGTTTCTTACATTATATGAATTAGATAAGTTTATTTTTTATTATTAATTTCATCTTGTCATACTTAAAATTTATTTCTCATCACTTTGATTAAGGAATATATGTTTATTAATTTAATGCACGTTTTTCTATTCATAAATCAGAGGGATCTACCGGGAGTTCTATAATAAGATATCATGTAATGTTGCTCGATACGGCTTGGGATGTTTACTTTTTCATGTTTTACTTGCTTTATCGTGATTTCATTTGACTTTTATTTTAAAAGATCGTAAAACAGTTTATAAAAGAGGAAAATATAATGATAACAGGTATTAGATGAATCTAGAATAACTAAGCTTTCGAGCCCATGAGACTCTGGTTTGCAGAAATAAGATGGGCTCTAGCATAAGTGAAAGTGGCCCATTGACATAATGAATATAACATGGGCTCTTGCAAAAGTAAGATGGGCTCTTGCATAAGTGAGAGTGGCCCGTTGACATAATGAATATAATCAATGACAGAACAAAGATAGGAATGGTACGACTTGGGAGGGATCTGCTAAGAACGCGCTATCTCGCAAGAGGATTATTTGCGCCCACCTAGCAATTTATTTAGCTGCTTTGGAGTTTACATAAGGAGGGTCTAGGCAACAATAAGTCATAACATGTATAATTATGAACGATAAAATTGATTATTTTCTATTCTTCCATTCTACAGTGCTATCTCATTGACCAGGTCACATCACCTTCATCAACTATGTCGTTTGGGCACAATGCATTACTAGTGAATCCAAATGTTAATACCGCAGTGCCATAAAATGCATGCAAATGCCAGAGGCATAGATAAGTAATTCTAAGGTGAGATATACATAAAAACACAATAGTCCTGTACACAACATGACAATAATCTTATGAATATTATCCAAAACTCCCCCGAATTTTGGGAAAAAACATTTTTTTCCCTAAACTTTCAGCAATTACCTATACACTCAACTTGTTACTGTTTATTTTCTTATCCGCGTGGCTCAGCCACGTACGGCGGTAAAACATTGATCAACCCATGCAGTCCAGCCACCGTTTGCGTTGTATAATAGGACTCGTACTGAGATTTTCCAAGCTGCAATGAAGCATATAAGTATGAATGACATCCCTTTGCAAGATAAAGAAATTAAATGCCTGCCGTGCATATTCATCAAATTAGGTGGAATCAGCTCGAACCTCCCACAGATGTCAGAAAAAGCTCACATGAACATGGTATTGAATGATCATTGTCCTTAGGGCTCACCTGATGTACACGGAAATCATAGGTGAAAGTTTTTCCGGGTGAAATGGGCCTTGGAACGACATCCCCTGTTTCATTCCTCCCTCCACTTTGAATCTACAATTCAATCCAATCCGAAGTCATTGTCACATGAACTTCTCATTACAATCTTCATCAAACACATTTTCGATGGATTTCGCTACCGCACCTGTAGGGTGTTGTACCAATGGATTGCGACATTCTCGCTCAACCTGTTGGTAACTCTGACGATAACTCTGTCTCCCTGATAAGCCTGGATGGTCGGGCCGGGGTGCCGTCCATTGATGGTGATAACTTGCTCCTTGTATGAGCCTATCATCTCTTGCTTCACTTCCCAGTCGCAGAATAGCCCTTGAGCCCCCGCCATCAATGAGACAAGACATAGAAGCAATATAATCTGGATACCCATCTCTCGAGCTCCCCAGAACCCAAGCTGCACACAAAAGATTGAAACTTTAATAGGAACAGACGAGAAAGATTGAAACTTAGATAGGAACACATGAGATTTCGTGCACGGCCGCTGTCGTACCAGCTAGGGGTAAACGGTTCCAGGTTCCTTACAGGTTCCGCCTCGAACCTACCCTCGGTACAGATTCCTTATTTTTGAAACTTGGAACCTACCCGTCGGAATCAAGAACCTGAAATCTACCCTATTACAGGTTCTAAGGTTGATTCCAAGTTCCAACAGGTTCTTCTTCTCTTTTTTTCTGTTCATTTTAGTTTTAGAAAAAGGGAAATGAACACAACAATAACAAACAAGCTTGTCATTTATCAAAGAGAACACAAAACGATATATGCTAGTGAACTTGGGAAGAATGTAATAAGATAGTTTTTCTCAGAAACAGAGAGTTCATGGAGGCCTAACGTAGCTAACATTACCGGCAATTACGCAAAAGGATCAAGGATCAAAGCTGGATTTAGGAAAAAAAAACTCATACCTTCAAGGGAAAATGAAAATGCTAGTGAACTTGAAGGAAAAGAGATATATGCTAAAAAATTTCAAATTCCAATACAACACGATCTCTTATATATTTCGAGACATGAATTTTTAAATTGGCACACCACAAACAAACAAGCGCAAAAATTCTTTTTTTTTTTAACAAAATTACGTTATAAATAAATAAATAAATAAATAAATAAAACGAGAATTTTGCTCTAGCACTTGTGACAAATTCATATCTATAACTTCAAAAACTTTGCAGGCATCGATTGCCTAATGTTATCCGGCAAGTCTCACTAGTAAATTTTACTTATTACTTAAATCATCAGCTTAGACAACCTTCAATTCATCACCAAATTGATGAGCTTTCCTACTGCTGCACCTGTACAAGTGAGACTTGGGCTTGTCAAGAACTTCCATGCATCAATTGGATGATACAACATTGACTGCTAGGAACTTCCTACTGCCTGTACAGTAGGAACTTCCAAGCATCAATTGGACGATACAATAAGTGAAATCTCACTTGTACAGGCTGTAGCACAAAATTATGCATCTGTACAATCTCACTTTGCCCCACCCTTCCAATTAAGTCAAAGAACGCCACCTGTACAATCGTTTAAGAGCTTCCCATAAGCAGAGGATACTAATTATGCTCGTATTCATGGTTATTAGCACAAAATTGACTGATACAACATTCCAACTAAAGATTTGGTTTTGCTTGTCAGCACAAAGCTGCCATTAGTGGGAATCTGATCCGCACCAGATACAATTATTAATCAGCAACAAATGAGTCAAAGTGCATCAGCCTACCGAACTAGTTAATCAACTATAAGATAGATTCCGCGAGAATATTTTACTGATCAACAACAATTATCTCAGCCACCAGCATTAGACAGATAAAGCAAGAAAAAATCAGAACACTCCAAGCAATTCAAGAAAACCAGGAGGTTCAATCGCGAACGAACGACAGAGAGAGGGGGCGGTAGAGATTACCGGCACGAAAGGCAGCTGAGAGAAGCTACTCGAGTCCCTGAAACCTGAATTCTGCACTTCACAAGAAACAGAACGAGAAAGAGAGATCAAAAATTCACGCACAGAAAACACAAAACCCATGCCACAGAGAGTTGCAGAAATAAAATGGGCCTCCTCCTGATGCAGAACAAAGGAGTTGCTCTAATTTTTCATTAGTTCTTCAATCAGCATTTGGAAAAAATCACCTAAGTATAGTTTAAAGTCTCGAATCCCCTTGCAAAGCAGTGCTCAACAACAGGTCATGCAACATTTGAAGTAATGGACGCAATGTGGTAAGAAGAAGAAGAATCTCGACCCTCCAGTTCCCCAAACAAGACTTTCACGAAATCATCAAATAAACAACTTAAAACGCACGACGGCGCTGCACAATAAGTTACGGGTATCAAGACATCATGCTTCTTCAAACAGGCATTTCTTCAAACACGTTGTCTGCATGATATCACAGCACATGCACTGAGCCCCGTACGCTAACCAGCAAAAAGAATCATTTCTTAGAGAACCGCTTCAGGCACTCGAAATCAATATCCAAAAACTGGGCAAAGCCATTAACGAGCCGACCAAGCACATAAAAGGGTAGCGAAAAGCTTCGAAACGATTTCTCTGTAGAGCTGGTGAGCAAGTGGGGGAGGAACGAGGGAAGAGCTAGATAGACAATTTCTCTGCAACGTAAAAGGGTAACTCAAACACCGTCTGACCTGCAGAATCCAATTGAAATCGCTGGGATGCAGAGGATTTGGGCGAATCCGTAAACCCCAACGTCGAAATTGCCGGGCGAATCCGGAAAACCTAGCGTAGCGTCTATTGGACCCAGGAGACGAGAAGAGGCCAAGGAGGAAAGGCCGTCGCGTACCTGTGGGGAGATTTCAGCGACAGAGGCTGAAAGAAGTTTTAATTGAAATCGCTGGGCGACTGGTGATTTGGGTGAATCCGCAAACCCTGACGTCGAAATTGCTGGGCAAACCTGACAGAGCAAAAGACGAGAAAAGAAAGAAGAGTTAGATCGGACGGGTCGAGTTCGGGTCGGTCGACCCATTTAACCCGGTCATTTATGATTAATATCCAATTCATATCCGGCCGGTTTAACTAAATTTAAGAAAACTTGTTATTTATAATTTTTTTTAAAAAAATATATTACTTAAATATTTTCATACAAAACAAATTTAATGTAAAATTTTTATAATTTAAAAAAAATCGTATTTGTAGTTTTTTTTATTTTAAAAAACCAAGATTTTAATTATTTTTCATTTTTTAAAATATAATTTTTAATTCCTTTTCTTTTTCTTTTCCTTTATTTTTTTTTTTTTTTTTTTTTGCCCAGTTGAGCTCGAGCTTTCGTCAGTTCGACAAGACTCGAGCCTCCCCACCGGCCGTCATCTAAAGAAGGGAGGAAGAAAGAAAAAAATAAAACAGAAGAAAAAAATAAAATATAAAAAATATTTTTTTTTTTTTATAAAATTAAAGAAGAAACAAGAGAATGTGAGGAAAGGACGGCCCAGCTGAAGGAAGGCTGCTGGGTGGGCCCCGCCAAATTTAGCCTACGCTTATCAAATCCCACCTTTTGTTTTGTTCTGTTGAATTCCTGCAGGAGACTGCTGGGTCGGCCCCGCCCTCGCCCCTGAATTCATCTCCTCGAGTCCTTGGCCTCGCGCACCGCCTTCTCGCCGGACCCGCTCCCGTACCGGCCGGGTCTCAAGCAGATCTGTCTTCGGTCTCGGATCCGGAATGGGTCGCGGCGGAGGCCATCTCGGAGGCAGGAGTGTCCAGATCTGTTCTCTCCCCTTCGTTACCCTCTCTTCTTTCACTCTTTTCTCTTCTTCTTCACCGGTTCTTCCTCTTCTTTTTCCCTTCCCTTTGGCCTGTGGCCAGCCACCAAATCCGACGAGGGGTCGACTCTCGCAGCCAGGGCGAGGATCGCCCACGCCGGATCTGGCAAGGGTCGAGCCCTCGTCAGATCCAGAAGCTGTGGAAGGAGGCAGCGACATCCGATGCAGGGGCTGAGGGAGAGGGAGCACTCGGCGTCGCAGGTGATGACAACAACGACAGGGCCGGGCAGACGACTTCAATGGTAGCTGGGGGAGGCACAAAGGTCGGACGCAAGTAAGGGAGAGGCGGGTAACGGAGGAGACAGGGCATCATAATAGCTTTTGCAGTACCGGTCGTCGAGGATGATGCTCTTGTCATAATCGTGAGCGAATGGCTCGGCCATGCCGTACGACAGCAAAACATCGATCAACCCATGCAGTCCATCCTCTGTTTGCGTTGTGTAATAGGAGTCGTACGGAGGAAGCATATAAGTATAGATGACATCCCTTTGCAAGATAAGAAATTAAATGCCCGCAGTGCATATTCATCGAATGAGGTGGAATCAGCCAGAACCTCGCACAAATTTCAGAAAAAAGCTCACATGAACATTTTATTGAATGATCATTCTACTTAGGACTCACCCGATGGACAATGAAACGATAGGTGAAAGTTTCTCCAGGAGAAATGGGCCTTGGAACGACATCCCCTGTCCTTCGCTCCCTAGACTTTCAAACTGCAATTCAATCCAATCCGAACTCATCATCGCATAAACTTCTCATTACAATCTTCATCAAACACAGTTTGGATGGGTTTCGCTACCCTACAAGAAGCAGGTCGTCACCATCAACGGACAGTCCCCGGCCCCACCATCCAAGCGCATCAGGGAGAGTTTTCGTCAGAGTTACCAACAGGTCGAGCCACGACATTCTGGCTCGAGCCACGACATTCTGGCTCGACCTGTTGGTAACTCTGACGAAATCTCTCTTCCTGATGCGCCTGGATGGTGGGGCCGGGGGACTGTCCGTTGATGGTGACGACCTGCTTCTTGTAGGAGCCCATCATCTCTTGCTTCACTTCCCAGTCGTAGACAGGCCCTCGAGCCCCTGCCGATCCCATCATCCCGAAAAGCCACAGAAACAATATCGTCAAGCTACCCATCTCTCGCGCTCACCGAGAACCAAGCTGCGCACGAAAGATGGGAACTCTGATCGGAACAGAGGGAGTTCGTGCGGCCGCTGTTGTATCAGCAAAGAAGAAGAAGCAGAAGAAGCTGGTTCCCCTTTTGGAGAAGCTTGGATCGGCCGCTGTCGTATCAGTAGGGGCCCCACATGGTAAACCGACGTGGTTCGGTTCGGATTTCCGTCCACCTCGCCCCTGAATTCATCTCCTCGAGTGAAACAAAATCTAAAGCTAAAGCTAGTCAACCGAAGTGAAACAAATACAATTATATAAAATAACGCATGTCTTCAGGTCATCACATTCATCTTGAAACTTATTCTAGTTCAATCAGCCAGAGAATTCGTAGTTGATTCACCTTTACTGGCTCATAGCTCCTTTTATTCTCTGCACATTAGGGGGGCGAAGGAGGTCACATTTGCTTCTAACCCGGATTCGAACTGTGCTCCGGTATCTTCCCTTGGAATTGGTTTAGCCGTAGGGAAACCTGCCCTGGATTGAATCCTTGAAAAAAGAAAAAAAAAATGAAAATGAAAATCAAAAAATTATTTATATATATTCAAATAAATGAGTAATTGGCTGTGACATGTTCACTAAACAAAAGCCCTTTTGTATAACCTTTTTATTTATTTATTTTTTTCGTTTTCCATATGCTATTTGATTTATGGTTTACGAAATTAAATGGGAACTTATGTATAAGCATGTAATAGTTCGCTACCCAGCTTAAATGCGCAATTTATACGACAAGAATGTCAAATTTAAAAATTTGAGGAGCCAACTGTAAAATAAGATTTTTTTATTTTTTGGTCAGATTGTAAAATTAGATAACAAGGGACCTATAGTGGGCTTATTCCAAAAAAAGTCGAGTACGGACTTGGCAACTATTGAATGAGTTTGCACCCTGATGCAAACCTTGACAGCTTGGAAACTTGTCAGGTATTGAAAGTCCATCGAAATAACAACTCACAAGTCCAATTCCAAGCCCCATCAATCATCCAAGCCCATTTGATAGCAAAGGGAGATTTCGGCCGTAACATGATCTTAATGGGGATGGCGTTCAAAATGGAGCTTCTAAAAATTGAAGAATAAAGGCACATTTAGGTAAGTCAAAGGCAGGAGGGTTGTTTTCTAATTTGAGTAGGTTTTACTAGCTTAAGTTGATATCCTAGTTCAAGTTGGTTTCTTAGTTCATTGTTTCCTATTTTAATGTTTTTTAATCCTAATTCATCTATAAAAGGAGGTGCATACTCAATTGTAAGAAGGCAAATTCGAGTTGATAACATATGAAAATTTCTTTCGAGCAAGTGATTCATTCGGTTTTTTATTTAATGTGTTGGTGGTGAACTTTGAAGCCCATAGGTTCTTGTTCCAATTCATTGGTGGTGAACCTCAAAATTTTTATTTTTGTATGATGGAACATTCCTTTATGCCTTGATGGTGAACTCTTCTATCCCAAAAGGTACTTTCCACGCATCAAGCACTTATTTTTCCATTACCACTTGTCCACTGTACAAGGAACGTTGACCAGACTACCGTCTAAGATGAATTGCTGATTGATTGCATCTAACTGAACGAGTATATGCCCATGTACTCAAATGAAAAGATGAAAAGATGTGCACGGTTGATGTAATTCAAGAATATACTTCACTTTGCTGGAAAAATCAGAAAATTCAAAGGTTCAATGCAGGAAGAGTAGGGTTAACTCGTGGGAAATCTAAATAACTTACGAATATGAGGTTCTTGCCCTTGTTACTGTTTATTTTCTTCTACTTTTTTTTTTTTTTTTTAAGTGATGAAAATGATGATGGGGAATATGATAATGGGAAAGGGACAAGGATAATGGGAAGAAGAAATAGAAAAAGCATAATCATCACTTTTTAATGAGTCAAATTGATGGAGTTAATTGAAGGACTCAATTACACTAATTTATCAAAGTTTTTAGACTCAATTATACTTTTTAGAAGTTTTAAGACTCAATTAAACTTTTGCAACTAGTTTAGGACTTTGATGCACTTATCCCATTAATAAATATCTAGAAATAAGGAAATATATAAGCAGTAAATTCGTTTTTTTACTCTTTTCTATCAGAATTTTTTGGGCATTCTCATTAATAGATCCTTATAGTTCACCCTTTATTGTTTGATCAGTAAAATAATTAAGAGACAGGCGGTCGGCTAGGCTTGAAAGATAAATGGCAGATTTAAGAGATGTTCTTACACAAGAAAGTCCAACCCGCTCATCTTCAACCCAGCCCAGCCTCAAAATTACTGGATATGAAAGTAGGCAAAATTATCCTTCGGGGTCTTCTGATCAGCCACACTTGCATTAACAGAACTGCCAACATAATATGGTACCCTGTAAGAAAACAACCCAATGAGCTTCATCTGCACGATCTTCGACGCACGGAAATTGTTAGGGACATCATATATAATAGCATAGCAATAGCAATAAATTATCCCCATCACATAATGGAAATGACTAAGAAATTGTCACTCAGTAGCGAGTCGATGTCCATCAACTGCCCTCCAGTCCTTTTGATGATAACCTCCAGATAGGTCAGGAGGAGCTGCACTAACTGTGATTCCTAATCCCAAACCGAACAGCATTCTTCCAAATAGAAGCAATCTCCCCTTCCTAGAAGGTGTTTAAAAACTGGAACAAATGTTCAACATGTCTGCCCAATAACAAATTGGGTATACCTGCAAAGTTGAAGCAACCTGCTCTAACATGGGAGACAGATTCAAGACAATATATTCATAGTACAAGAAGTCATCCATCAACTCAGAATCAAGAAGAGAAAGAAGAGATTTAAAGCCATTCTGAAATTAGATATGCAAAAAGCGTACGATAGAGTGGAGTGGGATTTTCTAAAAGCATGTCTGCTGAAAATGGGATTTCACACAAAATGGGTGAGCATGATTATGTATTGTGTTTCAATAGCGACTTTAAGTGTGAAAGTCAATGGGGAGCCAATGGAATACTTCTCACCAACAAGGGGAATACGGCAAGGAGACCCATTATCTCCTTATCTGTTTGTTCTTATGTCGAATGTGCTCTCATGGCTAATGCACAAAGCTATATCAGACGGGAGTATAAAAGGGATAACACTGAACTCACATTGTCCTACACTATCACACTTACTTTTTGCTGATGATTCGATCTTCTTTTTGGATGGGACTTTAGTAGAATGCCAGAACCTAGCAACAGTCCTAAACCAGTATTGTTTTGCCACGGGTCAAACAGTTAACCTCAACAAATCAGGTGTGAGCTTCAACAGCAGCTGTCCTCTAATTCTACAAAGGAATTTGGCTCAACAACTAAGAGTCCCGATCATAGAAAAGACAGGGAACTACCTTGGCATACCAACGGATTGGGGAAAATCAAAGAAAGAAATGTTCGCCTGGATCCTAGCCAGAGTAAATATGAAGATGGCAGGGTGGAAAGAGAAACTTCTGTCTAAAGCAGGAAAAGAAACACTGATAAAAAGTGTAGTTCAAGCACTCCCTCAATACGCGATGTCGATATTTAAAATTCCAATCTCAATATGCAGATCGATTGAAAGGAGAATCGCGAACTTTTGGTGGAAGCAAAATGAAACTAGTAGCGGATTACATTGGAAGAAGTGGGAAGCATTGAAGAAGAGAAAAGATGAAGGAGGTCTCGGATTCAGAGATCTAGCGAATTTCAACAAAACAATGTTGGCAAAACAGGCCTGGAGATTATCCCAATCATCTTCAGCACTATGGAGCAGAATACTTAAAGGGGTTTATTATCCAAATGGCGATATGTGGAAGGCAGGTAAAGGGCAGCGTCCTTCTTGGGGATGGTAGAGCATTATGGTGGGGAGAGAAACTATTGAAAAGGAGATACAATGGCGGGTAGGGAACGGGAAAAAAATCAACATTCGAGAGGATAAGTGGCTTGAATCTGGTGTGATAGGAGGTCCGGCTAACAGAGATGAACCAACAACAGTAGCTGAACTGATTAACGACACAAACAGGAGCTGGAAGGAAGCAGAAGTCCAGCACCTCTTTGAAAACAGAATAGCAAATGAGATTTTATCTATCCCGCTAAGTCCCATCCCGGAAGAAGATGTTCTAGTATGGCGAGGCAACAAGTTGGGAAGGTATACGGTGAAAAGCGGCTATAATAAGATAAATGCAGACAACACAACAACAGATCAGAACAGAGCATCAACCTCATTTACACCCCCTCGCACGTTATGGGCAGAGATCTGGAATTTATCTATCCCCCCAAAAATTCGCATCTTTATATGGAGCATTTGTCATAATGCAATCCCAACAAGAGAGAATCTTCACAAGAGAAAGATATTACCTCACCCCCTTTGCATGCTATGCAACAATCAAGTGGAGACAACCGAGCACCTGTTTCTTCTCTGCAAATGGACAAAAGAGATATGGCAGGATCCACGGGTGAGTGGCTACTGGACAGTTTCGAAGAACAAAGACCCACCCGAGAAAGAGCTGCTCGCGATGATCCTCTAGTTTGTCTGGAAAGCACGCAACAATTGGATCTTCAGGGGGCAAAAAGTGGAACCGAACTCCATAGTTGACCTGGCGGAAGCCCACCTCCGAAATTACAGCAGATGGCAACCAAGAGAAGGAAAGAAAACATAAGATCTGAACTTACCGCACCAGTGGAGGCCACCGGAGGAAGGAAAGCTGAAGATGAACGTTGATGGGTCTTGGAAACAGGGGGAACAAACCGGATCAATTGCTGGTATTCTGCGGGATCATGTTGGACAAGTGATCGACGGGTTCGCGCGGACGGTACGAGCTTCATCTCCGCTTCAAGTGGAAACCCTAGCGATTCTGCAAGGGATGAAGACGTTGCAACTGCGAACAAACCTGCACGTGGGAGAGACTGAACTCAGGCAAGTACAGCAAACTGAAGTGGAGATCCAAACTGATTGCTTTACCGCACACCAAGCTATCTTGGGCTGGGCCGAGATTCCATGGCAGGTGAAGCCCACAATCGATCAATGCACGGGCCCACTCGCTCATCTACCTTTCACGAAGCTAAGTTACTGCCCTCGGAACACTAACAAAGCCGCTGATCTCCTAGCAAAACTACACAGTACGAATTCGTTGCCTCAAAACTGGAAGTCCTTCCCTCCTCCAGCCCTTTCGGAAGTTTTATTTTCGGAATATCATCTATTATCTTCTTGTAAATCTTACTAATCATGAATGAAAGCATCTATCATTTCCGACCAAAAAAACAAATAAAAAAACTTGCTCTAACATTATCTTTTCGTGTGCGGGGACTACGGCCCGGGAGACTTATGACAAATTGCTCGATCAATTGACAACCGTGCAAGAGAGCGTCCGATGCCATCATAGAAGAAATCGAGATATGACTAGAACAACCTCGACTTGGATATTGAAAGCTAATTTAACACTCGATTAGAACTTCAGATTCAACTGAATAAGACACTAACCAGCACATTCCTCAGTAATTGCTAGGGGTGAGCGGTTCCAGGTTCCGCTTGGAACCTGGAACCTACCATCGGGTACAGGTTCCTCATTTTTTCGAACCGGAACCTACCGTCGAGAACCAAGAACACGGAACCTACCCTATCACGGTTTAGGGTCGGTTCTGTGTTCCAACGGGTTCTTTTTTTTTTTTCTTTTTTAGTTAAAAAAAATGAAAATGAATGCTGCAATAATAAACAAACTTGTCATTCATCAAAGAGAATATAACACAAACACAATCTATAATACTCATAAACATTTAATATTCTTCTAGAATGTGAACTATTTCTCTTTTGCAAAGTCCATCGATTCACTACAAAAAGTCCAGCCTTACCTCAACAACCCTGCACCAAAATAAAGCCATATCCCTCATTGTTTTACAGCTTCCAATGACTTCAGCAACTATAGTAACAAAGCTTTCAGGCGGTGATCTCCACCTCAAGTTCTTTGACTCGTGGTATCCCAGATTGACATAACAGAAAACACCAGCTTACCTCAACAGAGAACATAGAGGATAGTGTTTAAGGATTTTTTCAAACAGGAAACAAAATACCGAGCTTGAGAGCTTCCCTCCTGTTGAACAGGAAAACCAATATGAGCATCTCATCACGTGAATAACATAAGACGAATTAAACATTAAAAGTGTGAAGGAGGAGAAACCTTAAATGCCAGTATTCTAGGAGCTGGAAATCGTGATTTTGTGAGTTCTTTAGCCAAAGTTCGGCAAGCCACTAAAGTTGCTGCACTTTTCCCTTCGTCAGCAGCAAGTTCGGCACCCTATTCATCAATTGATGGGAAAGTTGTTAACAAGCCAATTAGAGAAGAAAGGCTACAAGAGTGACATATGATAGTGGGAATACCGGAATGTGTAGTGGGTTAGATATATGATAGTGTTAACAAGCCAATGTGCGTTCCTTTCCTGGAGGAGATCCTACAGTGAATTCATATGGCTAATAATGCCAAGTAAGCTTGCACATTAGCAAAGCATTTGTCCAGATAAGGCACAAGTCAAAAATGAGGGAAATTTCTCTGTCACAAAAAACAAAATGAAATGAAAAAAGAAAATCCAAAGTATAAGACCTGAGCAATGATGCGATTTCAACTCCTTCAGATTGGAAGAGACGCCACAAATGATTAAGACCCCCCCCCTCCCCCTGCGGGAAGAAAAGAAAAGGGCTTAGAGAGACTGGCGTTGCATTGTCAGTACCAGCAAACGTATTCCCCGTGGCAATAACACTAGACACAGCCACACCTTATCTAGCTCTAAGGTTAGCTAATCAGCAATGCCCTTAAGCCGTGCCCTGTTCCAAATCCAAATTCTTGCAAAACCCAAATATCAATTTAGTAAATCGCTCCCCAGTCATAAACCCACGAGGCAGACCCCGAACAAGAACATCTATACACCCGCACACCCTCTTCAATGACAATAGTTCAACGCTGATTCCAAAGGCTATCTTAGCCCAAGCGCCCTCGACAGCGCACCGCGACAATGAGGCGATCGAGAGACGGTTCGTTGAGTCAATCAACTAGGAGAAAGAGATTAGGGTTAGGAGGGGGCAAGAGAAAGTACCGACGGCGCGCCGATCGATCGCACCGGGCCGACCGCGGCGGCTTGACGCACGCGCCAAGTAATTGTCCCTCGCCATCGGTCGCTACCCTCGCCGGCGTCCCGCCTTCTCCTCCTCGCAAGCGTGGTCGGTAGCTCCTCGCTTCGTTCTTTATAGCAAAATGAACCTTTAACAGAGGATTGAACACATAATGTTTACCAATTCATATATTGCTCAAGGAAATATAAACAGAAAACCAACATCAACAAACCTGTCCTTTTGTAGCTACTGGACCCTTTCCCTCAATGATATCATAGTATTTCACTCCATCAGCTGTTGCAAGTATTGAAATTGCTTACTAAAACAGAACAGACAGGATGCTAAAATGCGACTTCCTCTCATGAAACAGAAGAGAACCCTTTTTCCCCACAGATCTGGCAATTTATATTTCAATTCTTTTCTGCTCTGTATGGGGAGTAGGAATTACGTTGAGCGGCGAGGCGAGCGAGGGTGACGGCGTTTAGTAGCGGTGTCGAGGGAGGTCTGGCGACGGTGAGCAGGCGGCGACGGCGGCGTGACGGCGACGAAGGCATGAGTCTCACGGCACCAACGGTGGCATGAACGGGACAGCGGCGATCGCGGCTCAACCCACGGCCAAGGGGGGAAGAGCTCGGTTCGGGCGGAGGTGGTGACGGTTCGGAGAAACGACGGCCCGGACAGCCGAGCGAGCAGCGGGAAGAGGTGGTGATGGTGGCGGTGGCGGTGGCAATGCCTCACGGCAGCGCGGACGGCGCGACAGCTCATTGGGCTCAACGGCGAGACGGCTCGTTAAACGAGCAGTGGGTGGTGGGGGTTCGGTGAAGAGGTGGTGATGAATAGGGTGTGGGGCGGCGGTGTGGTGGTGGGTGAAGTAGCGGCCCGGCGAGAGGAAGGAAGAAGAAGAAGAAGAAGAAGAAGAGAAGAAAGGGGGGTTTCGACCGAGAGAGGGGGAAAGAGGAGAGAGAGAGAGAGAGAGAGAGGAAAAGGAAAAAGTTGGGGGGCAAGAAGTGACGTGAGGAAAAAGGGGGAAAAGAGAGAGAGAAAAAGAAAGGGAAAGGGGGAAGATTGAACGGAAGGGGGAAATCACGTGGGGGAGGGGGGTTAGGATTTTTTTTTTTCAAAAATTGGTCGGTTTCGGTTCCTCCGGTTCCCATAGGAACCGGAACCGGTCCCCCTTAGAACCGGAACCACGCTCACCCCTAGTAATTGCTTTGTCTATTTCTTTTTTTTTTTTTTTTGCTCATAAATAAAATTTCATAACTAAGTCAAAAGAGTTTGAGTACGAAGACTTGAATCGGAACAAAGTAATGCCCAAAGGGCTTAGGTGGGTTGTACAATCAATTAAAAGGTAAAGACTCATTTCTAACCAATCCGCAACTAAATTTGACTCTCTACTGCAATAGGCCAAACTTAAGTTAGAAAAGCCCATAATTAAATTTCTAGCCTCAATAATGAGTGGTTCCAGAACCCACGCGCTCTATACTTCTCCTTTTAGTGTCTTTAAAAGTGTTTGACTATTTGACTGTAGCAAGAGGTTCTCCTTCGTTCGTGAGCGCAGCAATTTTGGGGCTTCAACCATGGCCAAAGTTTCAGTTTGCTCAGCCGAGTGTACTCTTACCAATCTTGCAAATCCATCCACCAATTCTCCATACTTGTTTCTGCAAACACGGCTAATGGCACCATTGTTGAGCCGACTGAAAAGGACCCGTCAATGTTGATTTAGAGGGTTTCAACGCTCGAATCGGTCCGAATCTGAGGTGAGTTGTTCTGATTCGACCTCGCCAAGTTTGGATAGCATCGATTTTCCACCATGGCTGAGCTGATGATGTGCTTCGGGTTTGGCCTTTCTTTGCGGAAGACAAAATTGTTTCTTTCCTTCCAAATTCGCCAGAGGATAGCAGCTAGCAAGTCGAAGCTAATAGAAATATGGTTAAAGTTTGAGTAGCCATTCTTCGATTCGTCCAAGGCCATAAGGCGAGATTTCGATTTGTATTGCAAGGTCCATCCACACTTGCTAAGTCCAAGGGCAGAGCAAGAATATGTGCTCCACTGATTCAAGGTGCTGCTTGCATAGATCACAGGTACTCTCCTCCACTATACCCCGCTTGAGTAGATTTTCTTTTGTCAACAAAGCGTTATGACATAAACTCCATAGGAAGAATTGAATCTTTAGGCTTGTATTAGCTCTCTAGATTTTGGTCCAAAGAGAGCGTGGGGATTGATGTGAGGATGAGGCTGAGGTAGAGGTGCTTTGTTCCTTGGACTCTCTGATTTTGTTGTATCCCTGTTCTGGTAATGGTCCAAACCATTTTATCCTCTCACTTGCTGACCCAATAGAATTGTGAGTATTTCATTGGTCATTTCCTCATCAAATAGGTTTGTGATAAGCTATTCATTCAAAGTTGGGATATCTGTTAGAATTAGTTCAGAAACATTCTTCGGTTCTTCATGGTTCGCTAGCCCTCCTATAACTCCTCTAGGGAGCCATTTGTCTTCTCTAATGTTAATCTTTTTCCCATTCCTTACTGCCCAACTAACAGCAGGAATAATTTCATCTCTGCCCATAAGGATACTTTGCCAACCCCATGAAGGCCAATGGCCCTTTCCTGCTACCCAGAATTCATAATGAGGAAAGTAAATACCTTTCAAAAACTGGACATTGCTTTGTTAAAAGCAATTAAATCACGAAAACCCAAACCTCCATTGTCCTATCTAATTTTGAGAACTTCCCACCTTTTCCAGTATAATTAAACCTTTTGATCACAATTTTTCCACCATAAATTTGCAATTTTCTTTTCAATGCTTCGAAAAATAGATACTGGAATTTTTTAAACTAACATGGTGTATTATGGGATAGCTTGGACAACTGCTTTCATGGGAACTTCTTTCCTTGCCCTTGATATTAGTTTTTCTTCCCAACCTTCTAACTTCATGTTCATTCTAGCTTGTATTTAGGCAAACATTTGTTTTTTTGTTTCACCCCAATCGAAAGCAATTCCTAGATACTTACCAATGTTTTTTATTTCTGAGACCCGCAACTCAACTAGCATGTTCTGGCGAAGTCTATGGGGGCAATTTTTACTGAAGAACATCTTGGATTTATTTAAGTTGATGGCTTGGCCTGATGCATAGCAATATCTACTTAATACATTGGCGACATTTTGACACTCTTTTATGGTCCCATCCAAGAAGAAAATCAAGTCATCCACAAACAGTAGATGAGTTAGAATAGGGCAAGACCTACTCATCTGAATGCACTTGATAGCCTCATGCTCCAAAGCCTATTTCAATAGCACCGAGAGCATATTTGTTACTATAATGAATAAATATGAATAGAGTGGGTCACCTTGTCTGAGGCCTCATGAGGGTTGGAAGTAGGGTAGTAGTTCTCCATTGAATTTCACACTGAAGGAGACATTTGTTACACATTTCATAATCCATTTCACCCACTTGGAATGAAAACCCATCCTTAACATACAAGATTCTAGAAAATCTCATTCAATTATGTCATATGCCTTTTGCATATTTAATTTAAGTATAACTCGAAAGTTCTTTTTTCTATTCCGAATTCTAAGTCGGTGTAGCACCTCCTGGATGACTAGAAAATTATCTTGGATAAGTCTTCTGCTAACAAAAGCACTTTGTTCCGGTTATATTAGATCTCCTAGTCAAAGTTTCAATCTATTCGCAAGAACCATTGATATAAATCTTGTATGAGAAGTTACACAAACCGATTGGACGAAACTGCTCCAACTTCTCAAGATTTGCGATTTTGGAATAAGAGTAATATGTGTTCGTTTAGTTCTTGATCTAGCTCCCAGTTTCAGATTCTAGATCTTAGCCCCCAAAATATCTCTTCTTGTCTCCATCTTGTTTCGATCTCCGTTTTCAATGTTTGTTCTCTCTCTGTTATATGATAGGGTCGGGGAGCATAAAAGCACTTCAAACAAGAACAGCGGAAGAGTGAAAGTAGTACATATTCCAGGTATTTTCTCAATAATTGCTGTTAAAATGTACAAAATAAAACTACAATTTACATCCTTAGGAGAAAAATAATCATACTTTCAAAGATTCAAGAAAAAGAGAGAACTTTTGCTTGAAAGATAATAAATATCCACGGACTTAATATCCTCTAGGAAACATAACCTCAAATTTCAAAGAAGGGATCAAAACAGCCTCTCTAGTCCTGTTGCATTTATTACCTTGGCAGGCTTTGTTCCCCACGCTCTGAACTGTCTGCAGTGTGACGCCATTCCGAATCAGGCCAATGGGTGGGGAGTAACTGAGCACGACTAGACCAAGAGGGGTTGTGACAGTGGTGTTCTGCCCAACAATGTTGGTCGTGATCGAGTAATTTCTCGACAAATCTTGATCGGCTTTGATCTTGACAGAGTATGTCTTGCCCGAGTAGACGATGAGGCTTTGGTTCACAAATGGCTCTACATAGTGCCCATCCACTTCAACAGCAGTAAGGTTGTGACCCTGCAAATCAAAGATTGAAGTCTTCAGTAAGAAAAAAATGAAAGGGTTGCTTCATCTTGCAAATCTCTCTGAAATTTCTTCAATCTAATAGTCCTTAAAAAGATCCAAAAAGCCCAAATTATATGATCCAGAAGTGGACACTTCATTATAGAAAGGGAGGGAAATAAACAAACCAGAGGAACAATTCGTAGGTTGTAGTGAAAGTATACCTCAATCTGAGAGCTCAGATCAGATTGATTGGTCACACTCGAAATATTGAGAAGATACGTTTTACCAGGGACAACACTCCAGTGCGAATATTCGGGATTGATAGCATCACGAGCCATTGGATGTGAGCTTGGAGTGGCCGATTCGGCATAATCAAACTTTCCCTTATTGGGAATAAAGGGGACTGCAATCCAAGCAACAAAAGAGAGAGAGAATGAAACGAACACAACAAATGAGTGAAACCGGTGTTTAAGTTCTTCATAATTGAGGCAATCAAATTAAATTAATCACCTCAGGCTCTGCTGCCCAATCATAATTGCTTTTGTAGTACCGATCATCGAGGATGATGCTCTTGCCATAATCATAAGCCAATGACTCCGCATGGCCGTACGGCGGGAAAACATCGTTCGACCCATAAAGTCCATCAAATTTTTGCCTTGGGTAATGCGAGTAATATGAAAATTTCCCAAGCTGCAAAGAAATATTTCAGAAAAAGCTCACATGAGCAAGGTATGGAATAATCTTTGTACTTACTCACCCGATTTGCTACAAAGCAGTAAGTGTGAGTAGACCCGGGAGAAATCAGCCTTTGATTGAGGGCCCCCGTTCCATTGCTCCCTAGATAATTACACTGCATTCAAATCCAACCCAAAGTCATTGTTGCAGAAATTACTCATTACAATCGATCAAACACACTACAAAAACCTTCATAACATAGTTCCCATGGCTTCCCTACCAACCTCTTGCGTTCCGTCCCAAACAATGGCAAGATCCTCACTCAACTTGTTGGTCACCCTAACAAACACTAAGGATCTCAATCGGGCCTGGACTGTCGGGCCTGGAGATACTCCATTTATGGTCACGACAAACTTCTTGTAGGAGTCCAGCGATTTCAGTTCGTGCTTCAAGACCCAGTTGTAGACATGTACTCGAGCAATTGCCGAATAATCAATGCGAAAAGACATGAAAGCAATTTAATCAAGCTACCCATCTCTCGCGCTCACCGGAACCGCTAATCAGAACAGAGGAGATTGAAGATTGAAACTTGATCGGAGATCGATCGGTAAAGTAGAGATTTCCTCGTCCGCTGTCGTATCGGAGGAAGAAGAAGACGAAGCGAGCAAGATGAAGACAACTATATGAGTTGGGCTGGTAAACTAAATGGGTCGAATATGTGGTCATGCGCAAACCCCTATAGAGCCATATCAAGTTAGGCTGCAATTTAGCCCAAGGGGCTCTGGGTTCACATGGGCCGGATGGCCCGACATATATCTCGATAACCGGAGCCCGGCCCAGCAAAGCCCAAGGGGCTTCCTTCGGCTGCAATTTAGGCCCAGGGGCTCCGGCTGCAATTTAGCCCAAGAGGCTTTAGGAAAGCGACGTGGCTCGGATTCCAGATTCCACCTCGCCCCTGAATTCAATCTCCTCGACTTCTTGGCCTCGCGCACCGCCTTGTCGCCGTACCCGCTCCGGTACCGGCCGGATCTTGAGCGGATCTGTCTTGGGTCTCGGATCCGGAATGGGTCGCGGCGGAGGTCATCTCGGAGGGAGAAGTGTCGGGATCTGTTTTCTCTCTCCTTCGTCACTCTCTATCTTCTTTCCCCGTTTCCTCTTCTTCTTCACCGGTTCTTCCTCTTCTTTTTTTCCTTTTTTCTTCTTTCCTTCCCTTTCCCTTTGGCCTTTGGCCTGTGGCCGGCCAGCGGCGCCCTCACCAAACCGGTGAGGGGTCGACTCTCCCAGCCAGGGCGAGGGAGCGGGAGCACTCGGCGTCGCAGGTGATGACAACAACGACAGGGCCGGGCAGACGACTTCAATGGTCGCTGGGAGAGGCACAAAGGTCGGACGCAAGTAAGGGAGGCGGGTAACGGAGGAGACAGGGCGTCGTAATAGCTTTTGCAGTACTAGTCGAGAAGGATGATGCTCTTGTCATAATCGTGAGCGAATGGCTCGGCCATGCCGTACGACAGCAAAACATCGATCAACCCATGCAGTCCATCCCCTCCATCCTCTGTTTGCGTTGTGTAATAAGTATAAATGACCACCACTTGCAAGATAAGAAATTAAATGCCTGCAGTGCATCTTCATCGAATGAGGTAGAATCAACTTGAACCTTGCACAAATTTCAGAAAAAGTTCACTTGAACTGGTATTGAATGATCGTTGTAACCAGCGTGTCACCAGATGGACGATGAAAACATAGATGAAAGTTCTTCCGGGCAAAATGGGCCTTGGATCAACATCCCCTGTTCCATCGCTCTCTAGACTTTGAATCTGCAATTCAATCCAATCCGAACTCATTGTCACATGAACTTCTCATTACAATTTTCATCAAACACAGTTTCGATGGGTTTCGCAACCATATCTGTTGGGTGTTGTGCCAATGGATCGCGACTTTCTGGCTTGACCTGTTGGTAACTCTGACAAAAACTGTTGGTTCGCCTGGATGGTGGGGCCGAGGGACTGTCCGTTGATGGTGACGACCTGCTTCTTGTAGGAGCCCATCATCTCTTGCTTCACTTCCCAGTCATAGACAGGCGCTCGAGCCCCTGCCATTCCCATTATCCCGAAAAGCCACAGAAACAATATCGTCAACTTACCGCGCTCACCGGGAACCAACCTGCGCACGAAAGACGGAAACTTCGATCGGAACAGAGGGAGTTCGTGCGGCCGCTGTTGTATCAGCAAAGAAGAAGAAGCAGAAGAAGCTGGTTCCCCTCTTGAAGAAGCTTGGATCGGCCGCTGTCGTATCAGTAGGGGCCCCACCTGGGAAACCGACGTGGTTCGGTTCGGATTTCCGTCCACCTCGCCCCTGAATTCATCTCCTCGACTTCTTGGCCTGGCGCACCGCCTGGTCGCCGGACCCGCTCCGGTACCGGCCGGATCTCGAGCAGATCTGTCTTCGGTTTCGGATCCGGAGTGGGTCGCGGCGGAGGCCATCTCGGAGGGAGGAGTGTCGGGATCTGTTTTCTCTCTCCTTCGCTACCCTCTCTCTTCTTTCCCTGTTTTCTCTTCTTCTTCACCCGTTTTTCCTCTTCTTTTTCCCCCTTTTTTTTTCTTTCCTTCCCTTTGGCCTGTGGCCGGCCAGGGTCGCCCTCACCAACTCCGGTGAGGGGTCGACTCTCGCCGAGCTATCGTCAGATCTGGATGTGGCGAACCAGATCTGGCGCCACATCCAGATCCTTTGGCCTGTGGCCGGCCAGGGTTGCCCTCACCAGATCCGGCGAGGGGTCGACTCTCGCCGAGCTATCGTCAGATCTGGATGTGGCGAACCAGATCTGGCGCCACATCCAGATCTGACGAGGAATCAGATCTCGCGAGGTTCGAGTCCTGGTCAGATCCAGACGCTCACCAGATCCGGAAGCTGTGGAAGGAGGCGAAGACATCTGAACCGCAGAGGACCTCGGGGTCGCGGGTGATGACGACCGGGGAGGACTTGGGCTTGTTCTTGGACCCGGTAGGGCGGCGGACGACTTCAGGGGTGGAGCCGTCGCCGGCGGTGGGGGAGACGCAAAGATCGGCCTCAGGCGAGGGAGAGGGGCAGGTGGTGAACGACGTCGTCGGCGCCGTGCAGGTGAGGGAGACGGCCGGAGAGAGGAGGGGCGAGCAAGCAACGGAGGAGGAGAGGCGAGCGAGGTAAGAAGGTCGCGCACGGCACCTTGCAAATTTAAAGGCAGAAAAATGTAAAGGAGCGGACGAGGAACGAGATAGGAAAACGCGGTGGGACACGTGTCGCGAACGGACTCGTGGTTGAGGACGTAGGTGCAGCATAATTGCGACTCGGCCGAAAAGAAAGGATCTTAACTTTTTTTTTTTTTTTTTAAGAATCTTAACTTTAGCGAGACGATATTGTGAGAAAAGACTGGGCTACCTTGCGTAGCAGGAAGAAGGAGAAAAGATAAGGTGCAGATTCCCAGCGTGGCATCGCAGCAAGTAAGAAGAAGAAAAACTGGGATTCTCTCTCCTACTGCAGACTTCAGAGTCCACTGTGGCCGCGCTGGAACAGAGCTTATTTCTTTTCTTTTCAAAAAAAGCGCTGCAAAACTAGGGTTTCCTCTCCTCTTGTAGGAAGTCAGTCTTGTCTAGTACCACTGCTCGGTCAATATTGACAAAAGAGTCCACCAAATATTTCCTTCACACAATTTCTTCTCTCCTTCTCATGGCAAATTTGAATGCCATAAGGAAACTCTCTCCCTTTCTTCGTTGCCAGTGTCACTCCACTGCCGCTCTGCTCTTTACTTTTCCTCCAATGGACGGCGGAGGTTGTCGTTCGATAAACCACACCACCTTGAATCTCTGCTTTTGTACTCGGCAGGTGCGGATGGTGAGCGTGGTCTTAGCTATTTTGAGCTCGGTGGCTCACCTGATCTTGGCTATTTTGAGCTCAGTGGCTAGCCCATCAAGATTCTCGATGGAGTGGGTGTATGAAGTAGTGTTGAAAGCTCAATTGCCGCTATGCTTTTTGCTCTTTTTTTGACGGACAACAGAGGCCACCGTTTGATGAACCACACTACCTTGAATCTCTAACTTTTATACTTAGCGATGCAAGTAGTAAGCGTGGTCTCGGCTATTTTGAGCTCAGTGGTGAGCCTGTCCAAATCCTCAATGGAGAGGGTGTACAAAGTGGTGTTGAACAATCGGCTTTGGCAACTGAAGGCTTTGCATATGAAGAAGTTGGAGGAAGTGAAAGGGTTGACCAGTAGCAACACTAGCAGAGAGTTGTTGAACAAGGCCTACGAGAGGTGCGGCTCCGAACAAGGCCTACGAGAGGTGCGGCTCCGGCTAATCTTCTCCATAACCAAAAAATTGCTTGAGATTTGCCAATAAACTAGTCTTGTAAAGCAATTAGAGAAGGTTGACGGCACTACCAAATTATATGTAGTATTTTTGCTGTATAGCGATATTATAAAACCCCGCTCTAAGAGGATGAAGCATATTGTTTGATTGATTAAAAAAATATCCGATGAAATTGCACCTTTATCTCCTCCTCGCGACTGGACTCGTGGTAGCATATTTACGATTCAGCCCGCAGAATCGGAAATTCCGCGAAGGGCTGGTTTCTGATAGATGAGCCGGAAAAGAAAAAGGATCTAACTTTGGGGAGACGATATTGTGAGAGAATATTCGCTACGCTTGCCTAGCAAATAAGAAAGCCATGTTCGACCCCCCACCAAAACCCAAAAAACACGTATCCATCCGGGCCCACGTTAGGGCAACTTTCCCCTACTTTTCTCTTCCCTCTCGAGAAAATATTGGGTGGTGCGAAGGGCCAAGTCAATGTCCCAACTAATGAGAAAGTGACGCGTGACTCTATGTGTGCACAAGCGATCCCATTGGCTTTTCTGCACAAAATATATCATTTTTCCTTTTTTTCTCTCTCCACTCTTTTCAATGGCACTTTCTCTCTCTTCCTTTCTAAAGAACGAATGCCCCCACGCTACAGCGCTATAGCTTCCCTTCTCTCCTTTCTTTCATTCTCAATTCAAAATTTTGGGTGAGAATTTGCTCTCTATGTTGCGTTGCTTCTCCGGCGTAGCTGGGTCATCTCTACTCTCTCGCTCAAAACACGAGGGAGTTGATTTGGCGAATGCTTGCCGCGACCAACTGCACAAGCTGCTGGTGAAGGAGATGGAGGGGAGGACCGGCATGTGCAGCGATGGAGGTGGAGAGAGCAGGTGGAGGAAGGTGATGGAGGCGTCGTGTGGAAAGATGGACGAGGAGGTTGGAGGGAAGGGTGTGGACGCGTCAATGAGGATGGCGGGGTCGACGGCGATGGTGGCGGTGGTGGGGAAGGAGGAGGTTGTGCGGTGAACTACAGGGATTCGCGAGCGGTGTTGTGTTGTGGCGACGTGGCCATGCCCTTGTCTGTTGATCACAAGGTGAGGGGCAGGCGGTGAACGACGTCGTCAGCGCCGTGCAGGCGAGGGTGAGGGCCGGAAACAGGAGAGGCGAGGCGAGCAAGGAGAGAATGCCGTGCTCGTCTCAACCTGCAAAAAGCAAACGGACGCCTAAAATGTGAGGAGAAGAATATAGGAGAGGGTTATCCACCGCGTTCACACTTAGCGTGAACCCATCCGTCGCGTTTTTTTTTTTTTTTTTTTTTTGGGTCCGTATCCGTCGCGTTGGGATGCGGGATCTCTACCATCCCGAGATGTCAACATCCCCGGGTGGTACGCGTCAACATCGGGACGGATGGGTTCACAATTTCTACCCTCCCCGCATCCCAACGCGACCGATGTTTGCGCACTTTTCTGCTTTTTTCTATAATAATTTCAATCTTTAGGTTACTTTGTTAAATGAGTGGGCATGATCTTGACAGGCCCTATGTTTATCGGGAAAAGCATTAAAGATTAATAGATAAACATAATCAAGTCTTTGACGCGGTTCTAGTTAATAAAACTATCGATTAACTTGGTTCCACCTCAATAATTGATTACGCTTTGATTAGAATATATCGAATTCATTAGATTTATTTCATGAAAAATAAATAATTGAGAAAATATTATTCTATAAATAATCACTTGTATATCTTATAAAAATATAAGCTTCAAGGATATTTCCATCGTCTATAAAAATATTTAAACATACATTATTGCATATATCTTTTCATAAACTAATTAGTTGAAGTGAAACAGTGGATCATTTTATTTTTTTAAAAATCGAATCATTCATTTTCTAAGAAACAAACAGAGCCTAAATTGCATATATCTTTCCTCGTTTTTTAAGTTTATCAACATAATTACCCAACTCAACATTATATATGAGAAAAAGTAAATTGGTACATTTTTTAAAATATAACGAATTATCTCCACCTCTTACTAGTAATTACTCTACACTTGGATCCTCCATTACAGTACTCCAAATAAGAATTCCTAACGACATCTCTAGGATTCAAATTTTTCCCCTTCGTGAGGGGAAAAGAGGGGGAAAGAGCCCGAGCCAACTACTCAGCGGTGGTGCAATCACATATATGTTTTTTTTTTTTTTTTTGTGACGGGAACCCCCCATGGCATGGCCGGGCCGGAGGAGTAAACTTGGGCCTACGTAAGCGGGAGGACCCACCACCCCGACAACCCACTTAAGACATAGCTAAGACTTAAGCAACGACGACGCCGTGGATTGAACTCGGGACCTCTTGTGAAAAGTACCTTTACCCAACCACCTACGCCACCACCACGGGTGGTGCAATCACGAATATGTTTTTTTTTTTTTTTTTGATTCAGGAGGAACCAGCTTGCACCGGCAGTGCGCCGTAAACCCCCCGGCGACGCTAGCGGGGAAACCACCACCCCGACGTCACGCTTAAGTCACCATGTAGTAGCTAAGACTGCCTCCCTGCTTCGCAGGGGATTCGAACCTTGGCCTCCACCGGGGAGGTCCAAGGCCCTACCATCCACGCCACCTTGGTCGGTGGTGCAATCACAGATATGTTCTTAAAGAATAAATCTGTGATTTTCTTTACCGGTCATGCAATAATAATATGTCTTGATTTATGATTTTTTGTTTGTTTTGAAGCTTTATAGACTTGCTTTATTATTGTAATTTATAGGCTTACTTTATTATTGTAATTTTTTAGATTTCTTATCGTGTATTATTTTAATAATGAATGCAAATTTGTTTTGATTAAAAAAATAAAAAAACAACTCAAGACATTCAAGAACTCACTGAATAAAACAATGGGATAATATAAAAAAACCCCAAATCGATACTGTTTGTATGACAAATTTATCCCAAACTATTTTTTTGACCACCAAAAACCCCAAACTGGTATACTTTTGACAAATTTATCCCAATTTGGTATACTTGTGACAAATTTATCTTATGTTAGTTTTCGTTAAATTTTATTATCAAATTATTAAATTAAATGACACGTGACAGTTAACCAGTATACCAATTTGAGATTTTACGTTCCGTTTGTCATAGTTTACAATTTTTGTGATTTTTTTTTGTGGTATTAATCAAATTTAGCATAAGGTATATTTGTTACAAATTTTCCAATTTAGGATTTTTTGCGGTCGAATAAATTAGTTTTTGGTAAATTTTTCATAAATGTATCAGTTTATGATTTTTTATGGTCAGTCGGGGTAAATTTGTCACAAGTGTACCAGTTTGGGGTTTTTCATGGTCAAAAAAATAGTTTTTGGTAAATTTGTCACAAGTGTCTTAATTTGGGGTTTTTTAAGGTATTATCCCTAAAACAAACAAGTTGAAGCGCAATTTCGAAAAAGTTGGACAAGAGGCTAGGTGCGGAATCGCTGTGGCCGCTAGTGCGCAACTGCGCATCAGCTTCCGAAGAAAGCGACGGCCGTGGAAAAGTTTTGCGCTCAAAAAGTTACCGACTCGGTGATAGAATATTAGAATCCTAAGGTGCCGTACGCGGGCGTGAAGCATAAAAAAAAAAAAATCCGGAATCGTATGGGCGTTTGTAATCAATTCAATAATGTTTTGAAATCCGGAGCATCTGAACAAAGCCCATTGGTTCAGCTCGCTTTATTGGGATTAAACATATTAATATAATTTCTTTCTTCCTTTCGTTGTTTTTTTGTGGGAGACGCGGGAGAAAGGAGCTAGCTGGCGTTGAAACAATGCGGTCGGATGCAGTCGCCATCTTTCTCTCTGGTCTGACGCGGGCCAACGTTGGAAATGGTGTTGGTAAGTAGGGACTAAGGAGAGAGAAGACTTTGAAGGCATTTCCCCAAAGACGATTTTTTTTAATATACTTTTTTATTTCATTAATTTAATTTAAGTAAGATCCGTGATAAAAAAAAAAAAGAATAGAATTTAACCGAAATCGATATTTTTTTACTAATTTAGTTAACTTCACTGTCACATTGGTAGCATACTTTGGATTCGGCCCACAGAACCATAAATTCTGCAAAGAGCTAACTTTCTCATAATGACAATTAGGCGGAAAAGAAAGAATCTAACTTTGGGAGACGATTCATAGGTTTCGTTCGTTTTACAAAAAATAATTTTCAGAAAAATATTTTTGGATTTTTTGATATTCGTTTCACGGAAAATGAATTCATTGGGAAAAATGTTTTTCACCAAATGAAAAAAGTCTTCTAAAGTAAGGAAAAATGTTTTCCACTTTTCAAAAGTGAAAAATATTTTCCTCACTTGATCTCTCTTATCTCACACCTCTACAAATCCTTACTTCATCTTCTCATTTATTATTATTCTTTTCTTTTTTTATTCGAATTATTTTTTAATTCAAATATTTTTAATTTCCTTTTAATTTCCTTTTTATTTTATTTTATTTTTTCTTTATTTCTCATCTTCTTCTTTTCTTGACTAGTCTCGAACCAATGAACCTCAAGCTCGTTGATCTCAAACTCGCTTTCGTTGATTTGGCGAGCCTCAAGCTTGATGCTCGTCTTCTCGCCAATTTGGTGAACGAAAAATATTTTCCTTATCGAACATTGAAAAATATTTTTCAAATTATTTTCGGGTTTTAGTCGAACACCGTAAAATATTGTTATTTTCCGGAAAATAATTTATGGGAAAATATTTTTCGCGAAACGAACGGACCTTTTGTCAAAAAAAAAAACTTCGGGAGACGATTCTTTCAAAAAAAAACTTTGGGGAGACGATATTGTGAGGCCCATAGCAAGTAAGAAGGTCATGTATCCATCCGGGCCCACGTCATTAGGGCAATTTTTCCCCTACTTTTCTCTCTCCTCTCTTTTCTCTCAGAAATTCTACGAAGGGGCTTACTTTCTTATAATGACAATTAGGCGGAAAAGAAAGAATCTAACTTCGGAGACGATTTTTAGTCCAAAAATAAAAAACTTCAGAAGATGACTTTAGGGAGACGATATTGTGAGACGCATAGCAAGTAAGAAGGTTATGTACCCATCCGGGCCCACGTCATTGGGGCAACTTTTTCCCAATTTTTCTCTCTCCTCTCTTTTTTCTTAGAAATTCTACGGAGGGGCTACTTTATGATAATGACAACTAGACGGAAAAGAAAGAATCTAACTTTGGGAGACGATTCTTAGTCCAAAAAAAAAAAAACTTTGGGGAGACGATATCGTGAGATGTGTAGCAAGTAAGAAGGTCATGTATCCATCCGGGCCCACGTCGTTAGGACAATTTTTCTCCTACTTTTCTCTCTCCTCTCTTTTCTCTCAGAAATTCTGCGAAGGGGCTTACTTTCTGATAATGACAATTAGGCGGAAAAGAAAGAATCTAACTTCGGGAGACAATTCTTAGTCCGAAAATAAAAAACTTCGGGAGACGATATTGTGAGACGCGTAGCAAGTAAAGGTTATGTACCCATCTGGGCCCACGTCATCAGGGCAACTTTTCCCCAACTTTTCTCTCTCCTCTCTTTTTTCTCATAAATTCTGCGAAGGGGCTACTTTCTGATAATGACAACTAGACGGAAAAGAAAGAATCTAACTTTAGGAGACGATTCTTAGTCCAAAAAAATAAAAACTTTGGAGAGATGATATCGTGAGACGCGTAGCAAGTAAGAAGGTCATGTATCCATCCGGGCCCACGTTGTTAGGACAGTTTTTCTCCTACTTTTCTCTCTCCTCTCTTTTCTCTCAGAAATTCTGCGAAGGGGCTTACTTTCTGATAATGACAATTAGGCGGAAAAGAAAGAATCTAACTTCGGGAGACAATTCTTAGTCCGAAAATAAAAAACTTTGGGAGAGGATATTGTGAGACACGTAGCAAGAAATAAGTTTATGTACCCATCCGGGCCCACATCATTAGGGCAACTTTTCCCCAACTTTTCTCTCTCCTCTCTTTTTTCTCAGAAACTCTGCGAAGGGGCTACTTTCTGATAATGACAATTAGACGGAAAAGAAAGAATCTAACTTTGGGAGACGTTTCTTAGTCTAAAAAAAAAAAAAAAAAAACTTTGGGGAGACGATATCGTGAGATGCGTAGCAAGTAAGGTCATGTATCCATCCGAGCCCATGTCGTTAGGACAATTTTTCTCCTACTTTTCTCTCTCCTCTCTTTTCTCTCTCCCCTCTTTGAAAAAATATTGGATGGTCTAGAGGCCAATATATTATTTTTTTAATTTAAAAATTTATGATTATTGATAGACCCGTTACTGCATTTTTCTCTCTCCTTTCTTTTGGAGTAGGCCTGCAAGCATTAATAGCGCTTTCTCTCTCCTCCTTTCTAAGGAACGAATGCCCCCATATTACAGCTTCCCTTCCCTCCTTTCTTTCCTTCTCAATTCAAATTTTTCGGGTGAGAATCCGCTCTCTACGTTGCATTGCTTCTCTGGCATACTCCAAGGTTAAGTCATCTCTACTCTCTAGCTCAAGGCATGTTGCTCCTCCACCTTGCTCTAGCGCTGGCTCATTTTCGCTCTCTGCCCCAAAGCTTGTTGCTTCTTCAGCCTGTGTCGTTGTGTTCCTTCTCCACCCTATTCCAATGCGGTTTCCCAGTGCAAGACGACAAATAATGTTTTTGCCATAAGTTGCAAATCCAAGTGATAAGAAGTTCCAACTCTCTTCGATTCAGCTTTAGATCTGCTACGTTTGCGGCTCATAACAGTGAGCTAATTCAATGAATGCTTGCGTATTTTTCTTGTATTTTCTGTGTTTTTGGAAATACATATGTTGGGTTACTGGAATGTTATCACATAAACATTATAAAAGTGTGATTCATTAATAAAAATAAAAATGTATTGTATTTTATTAATGAATAAAGCGGTGTAATTAGCATGACATATGATTTGAGTGATATGATGCCCCTATCACTAAAATTAAAATTACATATCTGTGAGATATAAAGATTATATCCCTGGTATGAGAGAGTTTCAAGAATTCAATTGAGTTATGATCGCCAAAGTAGCACACTTGATTAGATTTGAGAAATTTTAATCTCGTATATTAATTGGAATGTCTCCTGGTCTAATGCATAATCATACTCCCAAAAGAGATGATTATGTATTAGTTCATGGAGGGATACATGATGGTATGGTGGAGGATTGACTGATCCTAATAATTCATATGCCCAAAGGTGATGAATTCACGAAAATTGGAATATATTCTCATAACCGTTATCATGTGAGAAGTGTAAAATTGCATATCATGTATTCTGCCAAGGCGTTCCTAATGATCCATCAAAGCATTCCATTCCTTCTTTACAAGAACAGTTTGCATTTATGCCGTGGAAATCATATGCTTTCCATATGATTGCATTTAGACCAACGTGAGATAGTTTTGTTCGTGATTCATTCGCAAATTCAACATTCGTTCCGGGGTTAATTCTTTGTTTGCACATCGGAATCAAGTAAGTCGTTTTCCGCCAACTTGATTTCCTACATTGGTATTAGAGCTCGGTCGCGATTTCTCCTTTATTTTTTCAACAAATTTTCTCGTTTAGCCATCATTGCACATTTGGACCTTTAATTATATCAAATAGATGTAAATACGGTATTTCTCAATGAAGAATTAGATGGAGAAATCTATATGAAACAACAAATAGATTTCATAACTAAAGGTCAAAAGTATAAAGTTTACAAGCTTCATCGCTCAATATATGACCTTAAGCAATCATCTAGACAAGTGGTATCTTCGTTTTCATTGAGCAATAACAACTTTTAATTTCACGATGATCGAAGAATATCAGTTTGTATATGTCAAGCGATTAAAGGTAAATTTGTGATTTTATCACTTATTGTTGATGATATTCTATTGGTTGGAAATGACAAGGTTTTGGTTATCACCATAAAAGAATGGTTGTCCTCCAATTTTGAAATGAAGTATATGGGAGAAGCTGCTTATATATTAGGAGTCAAGATCGAAAGAGATCGATCAAGGAAACTTCTTACTTTATCTCCGAGTCTTATTTAATGAAAATTCTTGAACGTTTTAATATGCAACATTATAATCTTATTGATACCTATGTCATGCAAGGTAAAGGTCTAAGTACGAGATACGTCCTATGATTCAGAAGAAATTAAATTAATGGAAATTGTTCCTTACTCTAGTGCAGTTGGAAGTTTGATATATATTATGATGTGTACTCGACTCGACATATGTTATGCCATGGGATTGGTGAGCCGATATCAATCAAATTCTAGTCAAGAACACTGGAAAGCAGTGAAGAGGATCCCAAGATACTTGAAGAGCACCATGAACTATCGACTTTGTTACCAAGGGAATGATTTACGCCTATTAGGCTATTCGGATGCCGATTGGGGTGGAGACTGGATGAACGTAAATCGACTTTCGAATATGCGTTATTACTCAATGGAGGTGTAATTTCTTGGAATAGCAAGAAACAAACATGCATGCCCTTATTTACGATGAAGACATAATTTATGACATGCTTTGTTGTAGTATAAGAAGCGGTATGGCTAAAACGTTTTTTAGAAAATTTAGCCATTATTACTGAGGTTTCAAGATTAGTGATAGTTTATTGCGATAGTCAAGCAGTCATTGCCTATGTGAATGATCCCAAGTATCATGGAAGGATAAAGTATATAGACATAAAGAACAACTTCATAAGAGATATAATATCGCAAAAAGAAGTGATCTTATAATATGTTTCAACCAATAGAATGGTTGCCAATCCATTTACGAAGGCTATCTTAGAGACATATTTTTGACCCACAGGATGTCACTAGGATTGCGTAAAATGTGATATGTGTTATTAGAGAGGATAATTGGTTTATGTATTTGTGAACATATGTATTGTACTTGTTTGTTTATTAGTAACTTGATATTTTTATCAATAAGTACGAATACAGTATGAGACTAGCACTACACATATATTATTGAAAAGTATGTCGGTAGGCAATGATTGGCTCACTCACTCGAGCAATCGCCTCAAGTATTTTAAATAGCACGTTGAGATGAGACATTATGTACAAATAAATACTGAAAAACAAGTCCGGTACATAAAATACGTTGCATTGATTGGAGTCAAGATGAGGTCTGTGATTTGTTTATAACAAGACCGAACATAATAGTCCCACAATCATGTATGCCTGAAAGATGCCGGATGCAAGTACTTAATTGGGCACTATAGAAAGCGAGTTGATATAACACTTGAGCTAAACATGAATACGTGAGAAGCACGTGACTATGTTTAGGCTAAGATCCGTACATTGGATATTTTTTATAAATGACATACGCTCTTATAGAAAGAGTAATCCACTATAGCATGTAATTCATACTACATGTGTATTGTACGACCAATAAAGGAAGATGAGTAAAATTATCCCTATTTACTCATCGTGTGAGCCCTTAATGTAATTTATAATTTACCTCATTATGTGCCCTATGTTACTTCTGATTATGTTCTCAAAGTGAAATATCAATGTTGCTATTTTAGCATGTTACCGATAGTCATGGTTAAAAATGACATTATGGGACGTGTCTAGGAAAGTAGTTGTTCTGAAATGGAGAGATGCATAAGCGCGAAGGGAGACTATTATTGTTTTACATCTATCACATGTATTTACCAGTCGACCAATTATATTGCCTTATATGATGGCGGATATAATTGTAAATGCATGGTGTTTTGAGAATAATCAAGTGTAGCCTTTAAGGGATAGGTATACTTGGACTGATGTAACAAAATATATTTGGGGCATTGTGAGACATCGATTATTTATTTCTTTTCGGGGTTGTAACCATTATGTCATCCCTAATAGGTGCATAATTTGAGCTTCCAAGTGCATGTGTACTCACCGGTCGCACGGCTTACTTGTCAGTATGAATTGTTTTGTAAAGTTGATGAATATTGAATGCTTTATATTCTTAAAAGAGAGCTATCAAGCCCATCATGTCCGAGTGGAAGATGTAATATTTTATTAATTAATACGTCCATGATGGGGTGCGATTAGCACGCACCATTTCGACTTAATATGCTATGATGAGGGGGTATGAAGGGAGTTGTATAAAAGGCTCCCTGAAGACAATCGTTGGATTGGTTGGACGAACATACGTTCATAAAGTTTTATTCCTTTCTCTCCCCTTTCCATCAAGGCGTTCCATTCCTTCTTTACGAGAACAGTTTACATTTACGCCGTGGAAATCGGATGCTTTCCTTGTAATTGTATTTAGACCAACGTGATATAGTTTTATTCGTGATTCATTTGCAAATTCAATGTTCATTCCGGGGTTAATTGCTGTTTGCGCATCGAAATCAGGTAAGTCATCTTCCACCGACTTGATTTCCAATAGCCCCATTTCCCAAAATCATTCCCTCGTGCTTGTACCTAATTCCCTTGAGAAGCCCCTATACTAGTCTTGGCGGCAAAATTAAGAGCAAAGAAGATGATCTCAAAATTTTGTAACAAAAATGACAAAGACTAGTCTTGTCGGGTGGGTACCAAAATTGATCGTCTTCCATATTTTTGACAAACTGAATGAAAAAGGCAAAAAAATACTCAAAGACATAACTTTGATTGTGGTTCCTCTAAGAGTGTGATGTCTTCTAATAGTATATTTGTGTCGATATCTACATATGCGATGCACTGGGGTCCCTTAATGTAAGCACTTTTATATTGCCTTTTCGTGTAAGGTTGGGAGGAACATCAAATCAATTTTGATCTACGTTTTTAACCGTGGAAATTTTGTCCCTTACCGAATGCTCGACTTTGTTGGTGTGCAAATGAATTTGGAAATTACACCGAGCTCTTTATGCTCACTCTTCCTTTTCGTTATGCACTTTCTATATATTCGAATGTATTAGCAAAAAAGAAGAGTTGTTCTTGGGATTTATATGTATCTCCAATTTATTACCTTTCCTGGCTTTGTGGGCCTTCTCACAGGCAATCCTCTCAGAGCAAGCAAAGTGAAGAAGGATCATTGGATCTGCATCGCATTGAACATCTGAAGTTCTTTTCCTTTATGAGAGTGGACAGAAAGTTCGGATGGAAAATGGAGTAAAATTCAAAATATTTATGAGATGGGAAGGATGAAATTTTAAAACCTCTGGTAATTTTCTCTCAATATTTCCCAGATTTAATTAATTTCTTCTTTCGAATTAACTCCTTTACATCATACCTGAGAGTCCAGTCTCCCTCCAAGTCGTTCTCCATTGCTACAACTTTTGCAAAGTCTTAGAACAAGTATTGCATGGACTTGGAGGGATAAATCAAGCGAATACATTTAAGAAAGAAGCAGGAATTTTCATGCGATTTTCCTAGAATTAAAGACTATCTTGGCCCTCTAGCTTCCCCGCTGCACCATCGCCTAGCCCCCTCCTCCCGTCACCAAGCTGTTGCATGCTTAGAGTGGACGGGGCAGCGACAAGCCTGAAATTTTAGAGGAACGAACCAAGCTTCGATTGAGCCCTAGATCTAAGATCTAAAGGTCAACTTAACCTTAGATCGAGGCTGAGCGCTTGACCCGAGGAGCATTCTGACGAACTTACAAGCATCTAAATTGCAAAAAAATTTGAATTGAAATTGGCTCACATATATGATTGTTTGAGGTAGTCCCATCTCATCTAACGATACATGTGAGTTGAGCTCATGTGCACTGAGTGTCGACAATGCATGCTCTTAAGTTAGGACAAATGAACATGTGACGTTAGCAGGTTTATCTCATAAGAACAAGGATGTTGCCTGAATTTTTCCATATTAACAAAGTCAAGTGTCATATGAGAACGGCGTCTTCTCCACGGCAGTCGACTTTTTGACGTTTCGAATGGGCAATCATACACAGACGAACTTGGGTCTTCAATTGGGGGCAAACTCATTCAAGAGTCACCGCAAATTAGTTTTTCGTTTCTTTAGTACCCAAAATAGGTCCCTTTATTTATCTAATTTAAAATTGGCTTCCCTAAGTTTTTAATTTGTACAATATTGTCGTATGAAGTGCCCATCTAAGCTGCATAGAGGACGATTTTATGTAAGTTCTCAGTTATTACTCCATACATGCTTATGCATATGTTCCCATAAATTTCCTTAACCCTTAATCAATAATTAGAAAAAGAGACATGCTTATGCTTGTGATTGAATTTAGTAAAAATTAAAAAAGATTTTTTTAAAAAATGCAAAAAGTTGTTTACATCAAGGTCGGTCATGTCACATAGAACCATTAGCACCGACTAGATTGTCACGTCAGCGAATTCCAATCAAAATTGACTATAGTGACTAAATTGTCAAATCGTCAAAATGTTTACGACCAAATTGACATTTATAACTAAATTAGCAAATTGTCAAAATGTTTGTGACTAAATTGGCCAAATTAAGGGGTTTAGATTAAATGGAGCATCGTATGATAGATTCGGTGATAGATTTAGGCTTTTTGGATAATTTATCCAACGTTAGTAAATTTATCTCGTGGCTAGGAACAAGGATGTAGCACGCATTTTTCCATGTTAACAAAGTCAAGTCTCATATGAGAGACAAAAACAGCGTCTTCTCTACGGCAGTCGACTTCTTGACGTTTCAAATGGCCGATCATACATAGATGAACTCGAGTTTTCAAGTGGGGGGCGGACTCATCCAACAGTTGCCAAGTCCATGATACTCTGCAAATGAATTAATCTTTTTTTGAATAAGCCCACATTAGGACCCTTTATTTATCTAATTTGCAAATGACTCCTCTAAGTTTGTGATTTGTACAATCTTGTCATGTGGAGTGCCCATTTAAGCTGGTGGGGAACGATTTTCTGCTGGTTCTTAGTCACTACTACATGCTTATGCATTAATTCCCATTTAATTTCCCAAATCCTCATACAAGATTAGAAAAGAGACATGTTTTGTGTGCACATAGCATATAGAAAACGAAAAGAAAAGGTTATACTGACTACACATATATTATTTTAAATAATTATCCTTGTTTCGCTTTGGCCAATCAACGGTAGCGAACCATATAAAATGTGAGCCAAAATCATGATTGATAATTCAAATATTATTAGATTCGTTTTGCACTCAGTAATGTGAGTAATTGTACTTATCATCACGCATGCAAGATAGTTTGCACCTTTTCCTTCATAGTTTGTGTATTCGATGAAATTTTAAAATAATATATATGTAAATCAAAATTTTTTAAAAAAGATATATTAACAATTTTACCCAACCACGGGCACAGAATCTCTCCTTAAATGCATATATTAACAATTGAGTAAATCATGCCACCGGACGCTACTAGGGCCTTGTGACCCCGTAAAAGGGAAAATGTGGCTCGAGAAGGATCCCCGGTTATAAAAAAAAAATAATAAAAAAAAATAAAAACAATTGAGTAAATCTTACGCGCAAGTTGGCGACTTGACGAGGGCACTCAACATGAGGACCTCCAAAAAATCTCTGTCCCTGTCACCAAGTTATTTCGCTATATATACGTTCCAACTCCATCGTTTTCTTTGCCAAAACTCCAATTCATGGTAGAAAAATCCTACATATTTTGAAGATGGAGCTCGTTGGGATGATGTTGATTGCCCTTTTGCTGGTGGTCTTGAGCACCAATTCGCATGCCATCTCCTCATGTAATGGCCCATGTCAAACCCTCGGCGACTGCCAAGGCCAATTGATCTGCATCAACGGAATGTGCAGCGACGACCCCAATTTAGGCACTCAGATATGCGGCACTGGTGGCGGCGGTCAATCTGTGCCAACATCCGACGATGGAGGAATGCGACTCCTCAGGCAATCTCCAGTGCGATGGCATGTCTTATCCTACGTTCACTTGCTCGCCCCCGGTAACTTCCTCGACCCGTGCCATACTGACGAACAACGATTTCAGCCAAGGCGGTGATGGGGGAGCCCCGTCTCAGTGCGATGAGCAATATCACAAGAACACAGAGCGAATCATCGCTCTGTCGACGGGGTGCTTTGATAACCAATCACGTTGCGGGAAGATGATCCAGATAACGTCTATTAAGACCGGAAGCAGCGGGACGGCCAAAGTGGTGGACCAATGTGACTCAATATATTGGGTGCTATGAGAGCCATACTTACCAGCCGCCGTGCCAAAACAACATCCTCGATGGCTCGGACGCGGTATGGAGTGCTTTAGGGCTTGATAAGAATGTAGGTGATGAGGATGTGACTTGGTCAACGGTGTAAACACAGGGAGTGAGATTGATGGAACTTAATTTAGAGAGTACTAGCTCTCCGACAGATGCATAATAAGATGAAGAGAAATTACACAAAACCCTAATGATTGGGCATAGTACACGTTTGGCTCCGAACCATCCATCGACTATTATACATTACCTTTTTGAGCATTCGATTTTTTATCGAAAATTAGGATATTTACTTGGTGTCTTGGGAGAGATCCTAGTTATGACGATCAAGAGCGAACGGATGAATTGATTGGTTTTGAAATCTTAAACAATTTCCAAACTTAAGTATCATCATTGTAACAACATTTAAAGCATCGGTGATGCTATGCTAAAATAACAAATGCACTTTATTATAGTATGCAAAAAGTAAATGGTTAGGGATAAGAGAATTTGAGTGAAATAGTTATCACGAATGCAGTTGTTTTGCTATTCTTTCGAACCTTAGGTATTGTTCTTAGCTACACAAAACATTTCTATTAATATCTGTTAATATCTATAGCTCTTTAAGCATATATATGTAGGGACCCATCATTGTGAATATTAAGAGCCCGGTGGATTCTCTTAAACAACAAACTTGACTCTAAAATTATTTGACGAACTCCGATTGATAAGCTCACGCAAAACAGTCAAATACTTCAACAAAACCAAGCAATTGCTGTATGACTTTCGCAAGACTTGTGCGCTTAAAAGTTAGGTCTCAATTGTTACAATGTAATCTCTGCTTTTCTTTTATTATTTTTGCCAATCTTACGTATGTTCCCAAGGAAAATCCTTGGAATTAAGTTCATACAAAAGACCGGCAAAAAAAAAAGGAGATTACATTGTAAAAATTGAGACCTAATTTTAAGCACGTAATGGTTGGGAAAATAATGCCATAAGCAATAATTCCGGTCACAATGCTTGCGTGTAATTGAAATAAATCACCAAACAATGTTGTCATGGAATTAACGGTTTAATATATGGGGACTTGAGTAGAGGTGATCATTGGATAGATTTGGATTGGACGAGATCTTAAGTTCAGACCTAAATTTTTATGGTTTATATACAAATCTTCAGGCTGGGCTGGACTTTCTCATTAAATGCCCATATTCAAACTCGGCCAAATGGCCCATGTAACTTGGGTCTAGCCTAGCAGGTCCATGGATCGTCGGCCCCATGATTAGGTATAGACATAGAATTGAAATCGCAAACAATGCATCCACTTCCTCTTGATTGTCATAACTAGAATCTCAACTAAGACCTAAGGTAAAGATTCCTAGATAATCCCAACCCCCTCTCTATTTCCCACCTCCTGAATGCCTCTACCACTGCCGCGAACCTCATGTTGTGCCTCCGTCACATTCACGCGATCATGAGTGACCTTGACCCCAAGGGTTATGGCCACCGCGAGCAGCCACCCAGCCTCAACTGATGAAGAACTACGCGAAGGCTCAACTACAAGTGTTAGGTGGCTTCTGAGGCACGGGCTAATGTGAATACCAATTGTAAACATTTTGACACAAATAACATTTTTTTTTTTATTTTTTTTTTTGATTTTTTTATTTTTTTTTGGTTTTTGGAGTGATGGCTGGTGAGGGTCAACAACCCTCGCTGGCTCTAGGCAAGGGATCATGCAGCCTCGCTTTAGCTGATGAGGTTTACCCGATGAGAGCCGCCAACCCCTCATTAGCTATAGCGAGGGCTAGTAGCCCTCGCCTACCGGTTCGTGAGGCGAGGGTGTCGTGGCCCTCACCCAAAGCCGACAAGGGTTGGCCAATGAGCCCTCGCCGGTGATCACTCCAAAAACCAAAAATAATAGTAAAGAAAAGGAAAAAAAATCATTAAAAAATCAAAATATCAAAAAAAAAAATGTCCACATCGGCATCGATCATGTTATGTATAATGGTCAGCGTCCATATTATCAATTTGTGGTTAAAATTGAATGGATTAACTTAATTGACAAATTTTCAAAAAGGTTTAACTAATTGGCAAAATTGCAATAAGTCTAGGACTTTTTGCAATTTTTCCCATCCTTTGTATGAAAGTTATGTTGTTCTCTCTGAGGAGTCGCTAAAATAGATGAAAGAAAAAGAATCAAAAGGCTTGTTGACTTCCCCATATTTTCCAACCAAAATGTAAAATATTATTTGGATTTTAAAATATTTGAAAAGATTATATGTCACTCTACACATCAACATTTCTATGTTGTGAAAATTTCAAATATTTTAGGTTAAATGCATGCATTGCAAGGTTTAAATTTAAAAAGGGTAATAGTAAAAGTCAATTGAGACATGTCCTAAACTATTAAGGATTTATATTAATTATCAAGAGATGTTGAAACAAGAAAACTATCTTGAGAACAAAACAATTGTTGATTCCATACTTTTGCCTAAAGATCTCTAATGCATTTTATAAAAATTACCGATTGAATTCAATGATAATGAAAAAATCTGACTACTAAACAAAAATATCGATATTGTATATCCTTGCATTCGCATTTTTACTACATTTAGATGATAGAAACATTATTTATTTAGGAATAACATGTCCGCGTCAAATGAAACAGAGGCCCAGTTATGAATTCCATTGGCCCGACAAAGGAAATAAGCTTGAATTGAGAAGAAATGGGCCTTGAGGTCATTTGAATTTTCAAGACCAACCCCACATGAGCCTGGACCCTATGGAGATTTCTACCACTTCCTCTCTTCTTCTCGCTTGGAGGAAAAAATGCATGTGCAGTATTAGGAAAGTAAAAAACACAAAGGAAGGGAATTCTGCTGATTACAAGAGAGGAAAGATGAAAAAAAAAAAAAAATCATATCGTATGAATACACAGATTGGCAATATGTATTCATACGAAAGGACTCTCACTCACGCACACTCAGGCAAGAAGACACTTAGCAGAAGCATGAAACCGTGAAATCAAAGAAAGGAATGCAAACAAGAAAATCGTGGAGTGAGCAGCTTGGCTGAACGTGGGGAATTGGAGGAAAAAGCACAAGTGGAACTCATGCACAAGAGCAACCAGCGAACGACAGACGATCGATCAAAGAGGAACACGGTCGAAATCAGAACCACCCGATCCCAGTCTTGAAGGAATTTCGGCCGGCGTTCGTGTCGTGTTTGCCAGGTAAAAACCTGAATTTTTGGTTTCCAATTGTGTGACAGCCCAAGGAAGGGGACGGGTTTTGATTAATTTAATTTCATGAGCTTGAGATCTACTAACGATTTGCGTTTTGATCTTGTCCGAATAATTTGTCCGGGAATGCATTCACAAATTATTCGATTAATTCAATTGCATGAGCATACTAGCGATTTATGAATATGGCTTAATCCGAACTTGGGTTTAATTTCGATTCACTTTTTTTGTGAATCTGTTGCAATTGATGTCGCAGCTTGCGCCGTTTTAGTTATTTCCGATGCAAATAAATAGTTCATTAATTCTATTTTGATTTGACTGAGTTTGCATTGTTTTAATTGATATTTGCGTGGGTACTTGATTTAGGGTCAATCTAGGATTGCCAAGCATAATTCGGGAACTTTATATGCCCAAAATCTTAGTTCTATTAAGGATAGTCACATAGATATTTTTCTTTATTAAATTTCAGCACGCATAGCATCTTAATGTTCCTGTTTTGGCAGATTTACTAATGTCTATTTCGCAGGTCCGGGAAAACCGAGAGATCAAAAAGAGTATGGGAAAATTTCCACCCATAACCTTTTCTTGTATTGATTTTAGGCGTTCCTTCACATCGGGATGTTAATATGGTTTTATTGCGCAAAAATAATAATAATAATAATAATAAAACGATAAGAAAAATATTTAGGTGTTACATGCATTATATGAATTAGATAAGTTTATTTTTATTATTAATTTCATCTTGTCATACTTAAAATTTATTTCTCGTCACTTAAATTAAGGAATATATTTATAGTTCACGAGAATCTGCCGGGAGTTTTATAATAATATATCATGTAATGTTGCCCGATACGGCTTGGGATGTTTACTTTTTCATGTTTTACTTGCTTTATCATGATTTTATTTGACTTTTATTTTAAAAGATCATAAAACAGTTTATGAAAGAAAATATAGTGATAACGAGTTTTAGATGAATCTAGAATAACTAAGCTTTTGAGGCCGCAAGACTATAGTAATATAGTGCTCCAATCATCAATCTCACTTCCATTGAGCAGTGTTTACACCATTGACCAAGTCACGTTCTTATCGAGCCCAAAAGCAATCCACACGGCATCTAAGCCATCGACCACGTTGTTTGGGCATGGCGGCTGGTAAGCATGGCTCTCATCGCACCCTTACATTGTGTTGCACTGATCGACCACTCGGGCCGTCACAATCCTATCGATCTTAATAGATGTTATCTGAATCATCTTCCCGTAGCGCGATTCATTATCAAACCACCTTGTTGACAGCACAACGATTAGCTCCGAGTTGTCACGATTTGCCCGTAGCATTCAGATGGGTCTCCCCCATCACCGCCTTGGCTGATATCGTTCCACGTCAATATAGCTGGGGTTTAGGAAATTACCGGTGGCGAGCAAGTGAACGTAGGATAAGATACGCCATCGCATTGGAGATTGCCTAAGGACTCGCATCCTCCATCGTCCAGCGTCGGCACGGACCGGTCGCCAGCACCGAGGCCACATATCTGAGTACCGACATCGGGGTCGTCGTTGCACATTCCATTGATGCAGATCAATTGGCCGGGGCAGTCGTCAAGGGTTTGACCGGCGCCATTGCATGAGGAAATGGCGTGGGAATCGGTGCTCAAGACTACCAGCAAAAGGGCAATCGACATCATCCCAACAAGCTTCATCTTTAAAATATGTGGATTTTTCTATGATGAATTGGAGTGTTAGCAAAGGAAACGACGAAGTAAGAGCGTATATGGAGCAAATTAGCTTGGTGACTGGGACAAAATTTCGGAGTTCCTTATGTGACTGTCCTCGTCAAGTTGGTCCCTCCGCAATGCGTTGTTTTAAAATTTGATTTCTGTATGTATACTTTTTGGAATTTTATGCGATACACAACCTATAAAACAAAACGTTTATGCAAACTATGTTGCATGCATTACGACAAGTATGATTACTCAAATCACTAAGCACAAAACAATTCAATACTTTCCGAACTACCAACCATGATTTTCACTCACATTTTATATGGTCTGCGAAATTGGTAGGGTATTGTCAAATCTGAAGCTAGTCAACCGAAATGAAACAAACATAATCAGATAAAATAACGCGTCTTCAAGTCATCACAGTTCTACAACCCTTTTATTTATTTATTTTTTCATTTTCCATATGATATTTGCACACAAAAATATGTCTGTTCTCTAGTTTTGATTAATGATTTACGAATTTATATGGGAACTTATGTGTAAGCATGTAGTAGTGGCTGAGAACCTACATAAATTCGTTCGCTACCCATCTTAAATGCTCACTTTATACGACAAGATTGTGCAAATTTAAAAATTTGAGGAGCCGATTGTAAAATTAGATTTTTTTTTTTGTCAGATTGTAAAATTAGAAAACAAGGGACCTATAGTGGGCTTATTCCAAAAAAAAAAAGTGAGTATGGACTTAGGCAACTATTAAATGAGTTTGCACCCTGATGCAACCCATGACATCTTGGAAACTTTTTAGAGATTGAATTCCATCGAAGACAAACAACTCACAAGTCCAATTCAAAACCCATCAATCATCCAAGCCCATTTGATATTTGTGCAAGCAAAGGGAGATTTCGACTATAACATGATCCAATGGGAAGGCGATAATGGAGCTTCTAAAAGTTGAAGAATAAAGGCACATTCATTTAGATAAATCGAAAGCTGGAGGGTTGTTTTCTAATTTGAGTATGTTTTACTAGCTTAAGTTGATTTCCTAGTTCAAGTTGGTTTCTTAGTTTGTGGATTCCTATTTTAATGTTCTTTAATCCCAATCCATCCATAAAAGGAGGTGCATTCTCAATTATAAGAAGGCAAATTTAAGTTGATAATATATGAAAATTTCTTTCAAGCAAGCACTTCATTCGGTTCTCTATTTAATTTGTTGGTGGTGAACCTTAAAGCCCTTAGGTTTTTTATCCAATGCATTGGCAATGAACCTCAAAGTTGTTTATTCTTGTATGAAGGAACATTCCTTTATGCCTTGATCGTATACTCTTCTATCCCAAAGTACTTTCCCTCAAACACATCTAACACTTCTTTTTTCATTGCCACTTGTCCACTGTCCATGGAATGTTGACCAAACCATTCTAAGTTTCGATGATCAATCCAATAACACTCAAGATGATCTAGAGATGAAGAGGAGGGAGGCATAAGGAGAATAATCATGAATTCCAAGTGCAAGCATCTGAATATGAAGGTAGCATCAATCAAGATGACTTGTTGATTGGTTGCATGCAATTGAACGAGTATATGCCCATGTACTTATGAAAATATGTGCATGATTATACTCCATTTTGGTGGGAAAATCTGAAAATTCGGGAAAAGTTCGCCAAAATTTAGTATGGGTGGACACTTAAGTACTTTTTTTTTTCTCTGAAAATTCAAAGGTTCGATTAAGGAAAACTCTTGGGAAATCTGAAGAGGCTTACGAATATGAAGTTCTTGCCCTTGTTACTGTTTATTTTCTTCTCTGCGAGAATCAAGGGTTGAGCTCAACCTCGAAGCCCAAGCAGAGGTCGGCCCAGATGGCATCGAGCTCAGGCTGTGCGGCAGAGCTTGCTTAGATTTGGGGCTCAAGCTCGAAGCCACAACGGAGCTCATGGTCACGATCTCAAGCTTCAAGCCCAAGCGGCCATGGCCACTGCATGCTTCAAGCTCATACGTGGCTGCGAGCTTCAACTTCAGATCTACTGGAGATGTATGAAGTGGAACAGTTGAGCTTTGGTAGAGTTTCGATCACCGGGTTCAGTTTCAAAGTAAGGTATTTATAGATTTTTTCACTTACGGTATTGGGTATCACTGCAAATTGTGTGTTGATTCTTTACGTCAAGAATCCATGGGAATTTAATTGTGGGCATTTTCTGAGTAGTCATTAAACTGAAGATGGTACTAAATAGGAAGACGATGATGGGATGACGACGAAGATGGCTATGGGAAAGAGATGAGGATCAACGAGAAGAAAGAAAGAAGAAATTTTATGCCGTTTTTTCTACTTTCATTTCATTTCATTTCATTTCTTTTCTTTTCTTTTCTTTTGAAGTGATGAAAATGATGATGAGAAAGGGACAAGAATAATGCGAAGAAGAAATAGAAAAAGCCACGTCATCATTTTTAATGAGTTAAATTGACAGACTTAACGGAAGAACTTGATTAAACTAATTTAATAAGTTTGAGGACTAGATTATATTTTTTAAAAGTTTGAGGACTTAATTGAACTTTCACAACAGTTCAGGACCTTGATACACTTATCCCATTAATAGATATCCGGAAATAAGGAAATATATAAGCAATAAATTCGTTTTTTGTACTCTTTTCTAGCAAATTTTTTTAGGCATTCTGATTAATAGACCCTTGGAGTTCACCCTTTATTATTTGATCAGTAAAGGTAAATAACGGACGGGCGATCTGCTAAGCCTAACCAAGCCCGCCTAGGCCTGAAAGATAAATGACTGGTTTAAGTGATGTTCTTACACAAGAAAGTCCAACCCGCTCATCTTCAACCCAGCGCAGCCTCAAAATTATTGGGTAAGTTTTTATGATGGATGGGCTTTGAACACATTAACCCCCGCCTCGCTAGAATCCTCCCAATGATCACCTCCATAAAACAAATTTATCATTCAACTTATGATTGTCATTCAACTAATAACTGATCATGGAGTAATTATTTACTAAGGTGGCTTGATAATCAAACACTCAATTTGCTCACGAGCATCTTTTCGAGAGGATGAGCTAGATGAAACATTTAATTTCGAGAATCGTCAGAGAGATGGAAATGATACACATTTCCAAGGTGCGCAACAATCACATGTATGGGCAAAACCTTTACAGCAAAGACAATAGTGTTGCCACATATATTGCTTGCACCGAGTGGAATCTCTCCAGTCTCAAGTTTTGACCCTACCATCATGGACCATTCCATACTGTTCAAATTTTCTCAAGAAGTAAACAGAAAAAGAAAATATATACATATATAGAAATATATATAAACGTTTGTGTGGAATATCTTCAGGGAATTTCTTTCAAAACATGAGCAAAACAGCCTCTTTAGCAAAGACATTAGTCTTGTAACACATATTCCCTGCACCAAGTAAAATTTTCCCAGAAGCTCATTCATGCATGACCTAGAAAAGGAGTTAAACAACCAGAAGCAGCATCCCAGCTCTGAAACATTCGATGGAATCCACATCTATAGTAGGTCTCCAAATGATCTCATCAGCAATCTCACAGCCACTAATGAATAATTCTTCAAAAAGTTAACAATTAATAATCCTTTTTAAACATCAAATGGATTCGGTCTTACACATACGCAAGGAAGGTAATCGAAAAGGAAATAAGATGAGTTCTTTCTTTTATCACTTGGGAGCTGTGCGGGATGAAAGTCAGCGATCTATGAATCGGGAGGATGCTCCAAGAAAACAAAATTAGCCTTTGGCCCGTCTTCTGATCAGCTACACTTGCATCAATAGAAATGCCAACATCATATGGTACCCTGTAAGAAAACAACAACCCAATGAGCTTCATCAGCGGGATCTTTGACGCATGGAAATTATAAGGGTCATCATATATAATAGCATAGCAATAGCAACAAATTACCCCCATCACATAATGGAAATGACTCAGAAATTGACACTCACTAGCAAGTCAATGTCCATCAACTGCCCCCCAGTCCTTTTGATGATAACCTCAAGATAGGTCACTAGAGGAGCTGCACTAACTGTGATTCCTAATCCCAAAAAGGAAAAAATAGGTATGATTTATTCTTGCATTTCGCATCCAACATTGCAGGGCTCTGCTTCTTTTGTAGTTTTTCATTCATGATGGCCACAATTCTGTTGCTTCTCTTTTTACAAATCCTATGCCTATACGCTCTGCAGCATCAAACCAAACAGCGTCCTTCAAAATAGAAGTTATCTCCTCTTCCTAGGATTGTTTCAAAACTGGAACAATTCATCCAACATTGCAGGGCTTTGTTTCTTTTGTAGTTTTTCATTCATGATGGCCACAGTTCTGCTGCTTCTCTTTTTGCCATCCTATGCCTATATGCTCTGCAGCATGCAGTGTCCTCCAAAATAGAAGCAATCTCCTCTTCCTAGAAGATGTTTAAAAACTGGAACAAATGTTCAACATGTGTGCCCAATGACAAATTGGGTATACCCTGCAAAGTTGTAATAACCTGCTCTAACATTATCATTTTGTGTGCAGGGGACTACAGCCAAGACAAATTGCTCTATCAGTCAACAACCATGCAAGAAACTACCCGATGCCATCATAGGAGAAATGCTGAGATATGACTAGAATTGCCTCTAACTTGGATATTGAAAGCCAATCTAACACTCAACTAGAACATCAAATTCAACTGTATAAGACCCTAATCACCATGTTCCTCAGTAATTGCTGTTAAAAAGCTAATGAACAAAACAAAAGTACTACTTATATTCTCTGGAGAAAAATAATCGTACTTTTCAAATATCCAAGAAAAAGTGCAAACTTTTGATCGAAGGATATTTAGGAAAAGATAACCTCATTTTTCAAACAAGGGATCAAAACAGCCTCTCTAATTAAGACATTAGTCCTCTCAGATAAGCTACCTTGGTGGGCTTTGTTCGCTAGGCTCTGAACTAACTGAGGTGTGACTCCATTCCGAATCGGACCAGTGGGTGAGGAGTAACTGAGCATGGCCAGACCAAGAGGGGTTGTGGTAGTGGCATTCCGGCCGACAATGTTAGTCGTGATCCTGTAATTTCTCGAAGGGTCTTGATCGGTTTTGATCTTGACAGAGTATTTCTTGCCCGAGTAGACGATCAGGCTTGGCTCTACATAGTGCCCATCTGCTTCAACAACGGTAAGGTTGTGACCCTGCAAATCAAAGATTGAGGTCCTAAGTAACAAAAATGAAGGGTCGCTTCATCTTGCAAATCTATCTCCGAAATTTCTTCAATCTAATAATAGTCTTTAAAAACATCAAAAAAGCCCAAAGTATATGATCCAGAAGTGGACACTTCATTATAGAAAACAAGGAAATAAACAAACCAGCAGAATAATTCATAGGTTGTCATGAAAGTATACCTCAATCTGAAAGCTGAGAGTAGATTGAGCAGTCACACTTGAAATATTGAGGCAATACGTTTTATTAGGGTCGACCCTCCAGTGTGAATATTGAGGATTGATCGCATCACGAGTGGTAGATTCAGCGCAATCAAACTTTCCGTTCCCAGGAATCAGCAGGGACTGCAATCCAAGCAGCAAAAGAGAATGAAAAGAACATGAAAAATGAGTGAAACTGGTGTTTAAGTCCTTCATAATTGAGGAAATCAAATTAAATTAATCACCTCAGGCTCCGCCGCCTAATCATAATAGCTTTTGTAGTATCGGTCGTTGAGGATGATGCTCTTGCCATAATCGTAAGCGGATGGCTTGGCCATGCCGTACGGCGGCAAAAAATGATCAACCCATGCAGTCCATCCACTGTTTGCCTTCTGTAATAGGAGTAGTACGGAGATTTTCCAAGCTACAAATGAAGCATATAGTATAAGTGACATCCCTTTGCAAGACAAGAATTTAAATGCCCGCAGTGCATATCCATCGATAAGGTGGATTCAAATTGAACCTCACACGAATTTCGGAAAAGCTCACATGAACATTGTATTGGATGATCTTTGTACTTAGGACTCACCCGATCGGCAATGAAACGATAGGTGAAAGTTTCTCCAGGAAAAATTGGCCTTTGATTGATGGGCTCTGTTCCATCGCTCCCTAGACTTCTAATCTGCAATTCAATCCAGTCCAAACTCATCGTCTCATAATCTTCTCATTACAATCTTCATCAAACACACTACAGAGACCCTCATAACACAGTTTCCATGGGTTCGCCCCGTACCTGTCGGGTTCCGTCCCAATGGATGGCGAGACTCTCCCCCAACTTGTTGGTAACCCTGACGAAAACTCTGTCTCCCCGTCGCGCCCGGATGGTCGGGCCCGGGGACTCTCTGTTGATGGTGACGACCTGCTTCTTGTATGAGCTCGGCGATTTCAGCTCGCGCCTCACGTCCCAGTTGTAGACGCGCACTCGAGCCCCTGCCAATCCTATCATCGCGAGAAGCAATAGAAGCAATGTCATCGAGCCACCCATCTCTCGCGCTCACCGGAATCAAGCCGTGCACGAAAGATGGAAACTTTGATCGGAACAGAGGGAGTTTTTGCTCTCGCTCTGGTATCAGCAGTCCCCAGTGGTCGCTTTTGGAGTTATAACAGGTGAAGTGATCTCCAGGTACCAACTGCCCAAAAAAAAGCGGATGAGCAGATGGTCACATGGGGACAAAACAAGCAGCGATTGCACGTTCAAATCCTACCTTACTTTTGCTTCCTGTCGAACTCCTGTCCTTCGATCGAAAAGGAAAAAAAGGAACTCCTGTCCCCGTTCAGAGGAAGAGAAAAAAAAAAACTCCCGCCGCTTCTGCTGGGGGCACCCACTGGCCCCCACGGAAAACCCACCTTTCGGTTCGTTCCGATTCGATTCCGTTCCGACTCCGCCTCGCCCCTGGATTCGTCTCCCCGACTTCTTGGCCTTCCGGACGGCCTTCTCGCCAGACCAGCTCCGTCACCGGAGCCGGGCCCGTGAGAGCCGGATCTAGAACGGATCTGTCTTCGGTCTCGGATCCGGAATCGGTCGCGGCGCAGGCCATCTCGGGCGCAGCAAAGTAGGGTGTGGAGCGTGGGAGGGAGGAGGATTTTATCGCAGCCATGGTTGGTGGTTTGCTGATGATTCTCTCTCTCTCTCTCTCTCTCCGTGGGTCGTCCTGTTTCCTTTTTCTTCAGTTCCTTTTCAATTTTGGGAGATTCTAGGCTAATGCTACCGTCACGATGAGGGTGGATTGTGGGCCCAATTTCGATTTCCAAGACATGGACAACTGATTGGACTTTTGACGGAATCTAATCAATGCAATATTTGCCAATGATACCTTGAAGGCGCGAAAGGCACCGTCTCTTTTCCAGGAGCGACCATATCGTTATATAATCATTTGTTTTTATGCATAATTGATATCACCAATCTTGATTAAATCACCGAAGAATCCTTATAGAACAACTTAATTTGAGCGAAGAAAAATGAGGAGTTATTTAAAGGTACAGTGATTTTAGTTATTAGTCTCCAAGTCAAATGTTTGAAGTGTTTTTTAAATCTTTAAAAATGATTGAATCTTTCTAATGAAAATAACGATATATTTTTTCTAGCGATTAGTTTTCAGTTTGTGATCACCTATATTTTGATAATTATTTTTTTTATAATTATATGTTTTGTTATTTTTATTTTTATTTATTCATGTGCAAGGAATCTCACTTAGCAGAATTTGAGGAAATCCCACAAAGTGATATTTTCCCATTTTAAATTTAAGAAACCGGTTAAATCAGTCTCCTAGAAAAATTTTGAGGTGGAGAAGCCACAGTTTTATTCGGTATTGTCATGGCACGGTTATCTACAATTTTCTCTTGTTTTTGCACATATTTATGTATTTATTTTGAGCATTTTTTTTAGGTCTAATTACATTACGTGGCCTTCCAATTTTCGTATGCAATTTCTGTCAAAAAAAATTCGTATGCAATGTACCCATTTGAGTCGCTGTCAAAGGGTTGTAAAATAACATAATCGGGGTACTCGTGAAATTTATATTATGAACATAATCATAACTATCGTCATTACCTACAGGAGTAATTATGTTTACTTTGACTTTGAAAGCTTTATTTTATTCTAATTTCAAGAAGAAAAAAAAAACTATCGGAATGCACTTAACATTGGAAAGAGTAAAGCAAATATAGGGAAACAAAAAAAGTAGTTGAGGACGTATATGTGGAATAAATATGATTTGGCGACATAAGAAAGGATTATCTTGACTTGGATCAATAGAGCACGCATTCGGAGAACGTATCGTCACAACACTTGCGTACTTTTCTAGTTTTTCTATAAGAATTTCAATCTTTAGGTTATTTTGGTTGTTATTTTACTAGCATTTTTTTTTATTTTGTTCATTTGCTCTCTTTTTTTAATTTGTCGTAAAACTTTATTCAAGTAACATATGCACATGCAGAGTTTAAATTGAGTTAAAAGAGTGGCCGTATTCTTCAAGGGCCTAATTATAAACAGTAAGGATTAATTGATAAACAAAATTTTATTCAATTACGTTATGTGTTTTGAAGAGAAAAAAAAAAGGTAGGGAAATTTCCTCATCTCTAACTAAGTTTACTTGTTTGTGGGAAAGTTGTCCAGAAAGTCCTTAATTTATTACGCATTTGCCAATCGAGTCCTTAAAAATTTTAATTTTGTCAATTAAGCTCATCGACTAATTTTAATCGAAAGTCGCTAATGTAGACGATGGTCATCCCAAGTGACACTACTAATGCTAACGAGAAAAATTTTCAATAACATTTTAATATGTATTCAAAAAAAAAATATTTTCCTTTTTTCTTTGCTTTTTTTTTTCTTAAGTGTTTTTCTTTCTCTACCAGCGAGGATCATCTGCGGAGCCACGAAGATCTCATCGACCTTTTTCTAGGAAGATGAACTGTGAGCAAGGAAAAAATTTAAAAAAAAATTATAAAATTCTTAAAATGATGTTATTTTGAGTTAGAAAGTATGTGCTGAGGCTCGCTATAGGGTGAGATGAAGACGCCACCTTCGTCTCTGGTGATGTGTAGGGACAGATAAGGCTATCAAAGCATTTTCAGAGGCTTATTTATTTATTTATTTATTTATTTTAATTAAGATCCGCGATAAAGGAAAAGGTAGGATCTGACAGAAATCGCAGTGGATCCCCCACGCAAATGAACGTGACAAAGGATCCCCGCGAAGCTCTCGCCCTTTCTTTCCACTCGTTTCCAATTTGAAGAATGGGGTTCAATAATCCGATGGTTCGCCGATCATCGCGTCGCCTTCCCCAATTCATGGAGCGGATCCCGCCACGTCATGGCGGTCGATCTCTCCACACATCACGCAACGTTCCATCACATCACACACGTAGCAGCGCCGGAGCCGGCGGGGCGTCGGGGTCATTAGCTGTAAAGTCACCAACGTGCGGCCTAGCCAAATCCCCCAGGCTTCTGATTTGTAAAGGGAGTGAGAGCACTCAACCCCCAAGTGTGGAATTGAGAGAAAACAAGAGGCGTTAAGAGGGTGAAGAGAAGAGGGGAGAGAGAGAAGCTCAGGAAGAGAAAAACATGGCAATCTATAGAATTGCAATCGGACAACAAGAGAGGCGAGCCACCCTGATGTGCTCAAGGCAGCACTCGTCGAGTTGTTTTCGCCGGCGAGGGATTCGAGATAACTTTCGGTAAGTCATCTTATTCTTTTTAATGTATTTCTCACGATTAGGCAGTTCTTTTTTCATTAGATAGAATATCTAGCCGGATTAATTCTAATGGCTACCGGACAATCCCTTTAATTTGTATTGAAAACTGTCCCGTGCTATGAATACATAATACCGGATCCGTGTCCAAACTGCATTTGTATATTTATAAGTTACATATTTACATCATTTCATCAGACAAACTTATGGATGATGATGGATCGATCACCCTGGTAGGTTTGGCGACGGCGGCCCTAGCCCATGCGTTTGGCCTGTTTGTGGTGATCTCGGTGGGGGCGAACATATTGGGCGGCCACGTGAACCTGGCCGTGACGTTCGGGGCTGTTCGTATCTTCATAGGGAAAAAGTCTAAAGTCAAATGTTTTTGGGTTTCAAACTCAACGACAACATAAAAAAATAGATGATGGATAGGGCAACTGATTAGCCAAATCATGATATGACCGCTGGAAGTTGATTTCCCATCCATGATTGATTGGTAAAAAACTAAAAACTGATTTTGATCACTAAAAATTTTTAATTGGTATATCTATTAGTCTATGTTAAATTTCATTGTCAAATTACTAAGTTAGATAACACGTGATTGTTGATGGATGTACTAGTATGAATTTTTACCATTTATCTATTACAAGTGTATTAGTTTGTGATTTTTGATAGTATTAATATAACTTAACAAAAACTAATGGAAAGTAAATTTATTATAAGTGTATTGATTTTTGGTTTTTAGGTCAAAAATTAGTTTTTGGTAAATTTGTCATATATGTACCAGTTTGAAGTTTTTTTGTAATATTAACCCTATATGATTTTCATTGCAATTGGCTTACCTAGATTACACAAGCTTATAAAACATACGCACATTGAATTCGCGTGTAGCTAGCACAGTGAAAGGGTTGCACCTTCATCACGAGAAATAACACCAAAAATTACCATTTTTGATCTAAACTTAAAAGGAAAATCATTGGCAAATTAAAAAAAGTTTTGCACAGAAATTTCTACATAATTAGAGCGCATGCATTAACCATTTTATTTTTCTTTTTTGCCTTTTTTTTTTTTGTTATCGGGAATATATTTAAAAAATCTGTTTGATAATACAATTTCATTCTTATATTTTTGGAACAAATTCTCAGTTCATAAATAATTTTTAGAACGGAAATGAGAAGTAAAAACTTTTTTACTTTTCTATTTTCGCAACAAAAGAAAATGAAATAAAAATTCTTCCCATCGTTCCTCCTCACTATTAATCAATTGCTTGCCCTCGTATTTTTTTTTTAAACTCGTCCAGAGAATAAAAATAATTAAATTTATTCTTGGTTAAAAATTAATTTTCGAAACAAAATGGTTATTATTTTGCATCCTTAGAATACAACTTGTAGATTCAAAGACTATAATCAGAGTACACAAATGACACACACTCGTTAGGACATTCAAGAACTCTCCAAACAAATTAACAAGTTGCCAGAAAAGACGATAATTCAATCGAGTAAAAGTTTCAAAAGTTGCACAAAACATTAAGTTCGGAATCATTGTGACCCCTAGTGATATCGACGTGCAATGTCGGCCTCATAAGAAAGCGACGGCCCGTGTAAAGGTATAAACGGGCCGTGCACTCTAAAAGATACCGATACGAAACGGGAATTACGGTCGCCAGGTCAACAATTTACGTCGGAGACACGACCAATACGGGTCCGTGGGATCCTGACGTGCGGAACGCGAGAGAGTAGAACGAAAAATCCGGATTTATCGTGTAGGCGTTTGCGATCAATTCTATCAAGTTCTGAAATCCGGAGTTTTGGAAAAAGCCCCTTGATTCAGGTCGCTTTATTGAGATTAAATATATTAATCTAATTTTTTTTTTTTGAGATGCGCAGGAAAATGAATGCGCTCATTGATGACGTAGTATGATGTTGAAAGGAGAGACATATGCGATACCAAATGGGGTCGTCCGATAATGGAGCTCACGAGAGAGGCTTTTATCTATTATTTTTTTTAATTAAGATCCGTGACTATAAGAATTGTAGGATTTGACTGAAATCAACATTGTTTTACTGCTTTAGTTTACCTCAATGTTGCGTAGGATTGAAAAAATAATAATAAAATTCTCGTCGGCATTTTTTATTAGTCAAATTATGACGAAATTAATGAAAAGTTTTGATTGCAATATTTTGATAATTTTTAAATTTTAATTACATTTTTAAATGTTTTAGAATTTAGAGAAAATGTGTTCATTTTAGGAAAAATTTTCATGATAAAGGAAAATAATCTTTTCAATTTGTTAAGGAGAATATTTTCCCTTTTTAGGTTAGGGAATCCATATTCCTAACTTTAAGGTTTTTTGTTAACGGATCATTCTTTGCAAATTTTATGCTTGAAAATCCAGAAAACTAATTTACGGGAAATGCTTTCATTCATAAAAAACACGCCCTCAATTGCACTTTTTACGATAATGATTTTAATGTGCTTATTTCTCAATTATTTATTAGTAATTCGATGTAAATTTTCTTTGTTTCTTTATATAATTCTGGAATGGGTGCGCGTGATCTGTTATAATCGATGATGTCATGAGTTCTTCATTAACCTTTTACAGCTCGACGGTAAGAACCTGTAATTAGAAAGTCGTTTTACAAGTCTGAACTGCGAAGTTGACCAATCGCGGATTTAGGAGTTGACCTGGTGTTCCTCGAAAGATGCCTTCAAAACCACCATATACACAAATTAATTCCTCTTATCGGACATCGTTTTGATTTCTAAAAAAATGCACTTTCCCACTTTGGGGTTTAAACAACTGGGGCCAAAAAAAAGGGCACGAAGTGTCTCTCCCTCTCTCTCTCTCTCTCTCTCTCTCTCTCTCTCTCTTTTTCTTTTTGTTAGTAGTACACCAAGTGTCTCTTAGCTTTTAGCATTTTTTTAAACTTTAGGGTACACATTAGATGACGATTCTTATTTTTATTAATATTATGTATAGATTATATGAATGCTTTCAAAGGTTTCTTGAGCTCGGCTGAGTCTCTAAGTCGACATGAGTGTCCTTTTCCATTAAACCCAGAACATCAATGCTAAAACAGACTCGGTTCATACTTAAGAAGCAAAAGGTCGCTTTTCAATTTCTTCGTAATGGAATAACATTTATGCTCGCCCGTGTAAATGATATAGGGGAAACGGGCAATAAAGATTAGTAAACTCGCAACGTACATACTCGCGTAAATAATTTTTTTATTTTTTTGGTAAGGATCACACAAATAATTGTTTTTTTTTTTTTTGGTAAGAAAAGGGATATCTGAGGGCCCTCAGATATCCCTTTTCTTACCAAAAAAAAAAAACAATTATTTTTAAAAAAGAAATATTAATCAAAACTGTCTGAGACTCTGTACAAAATAATGAGACATATGGTCATCATCCCAGACAATCTGTTAAGAAATTTTTGGGCCATAGCCACTTGCACTGAGTATTATAGCATAATATCCTCGAATAAACGCAAACTTTAATGCTGTGGTCGAGTGTCAGCAAGAAATTTAGCAAGCTAAAACTTCACATCCATGTTCAATTGGAGTCGATGACCGTGGTATGATCATTTCATTCCTGTGCCTTTGATTCTTCTAGACGACGTACACCCTCAAAGATTGGTGATGAAATTCTTTGCCATCAATATATATGAAGGTGTGGATGTTGGTGACGTTTCTCCATGCTTTGAAAAGATCTTTAGGATGAATCTGTTGGGAGACCCAGGGAGGGACCAGTTGGAAGAGGCGACTCCTGCTTAGGCACTAACCCTAGGATTCCACTTGCAAGTATAACTAAACGCCTGTTTAACACCCTATCTGCCTTACCTAGCCAAGACAGATGATAGGGACATCATTGGGTCCCCACGACTTAGTTATTGGTCATAGATCATCTTTCTACAAGTTATCTTTTTTGTCGTGGGCCTAAGCAGGTCCAAATTGACTTAAGGAGGAAGAAATAGGTGAAAAAACTTTTGAGGAGTGTGACTCCCCAACATCACCTTTCGTATTCCCGCTTTGCAGGGAAGAAAAATATGAGTCGGAAATTAGGGGGCAGGGCATATGGGTATCAACATGTTAAAAAAAAAAAGAATGCATTTAAATTAGGCTTTGGTTTACCAGGCTTCCTCCAACACCCAGTTGAAGGCCCCTGTTGCCTGTTGGTACCTTCGGTTCCTGATAGGTTGACCCATCCTTCATACAGTTGTTTATTAATCAACTTGTCAACCTAGCATCCATACTTAATAGTCGACACTGATTTATTCATAATAGGTAATCTCTCCAGGAGTCATCTTTTTGCTTGCTTTAGCATTGACAATGGTTTTTGTTCAGCTATTTGACTACTCAATCCGGACCTGAACAGGTCCTTGAACTGCTCATGAGGGAAACGGAGGGAGAACCTTCCTGGGGAGAGTGACCCTTACGCCCCTCCCAGGCCGGGATCCGGGCTTGGATAAAGATTCCGGCCCCATTGGCTGACCCGGCCACTCCTTTACTGGAGAGGGCAGCCACGTTTGATCCCCGTGACGCCTTCCCCAGGGAAACTTGGGGCATGGTTCAAGGAAATGATGATGCCCGTTGAAAGACTGGGTGGCCAGCCGGCACCAATGGCTTTGCATCGCTCGTTTGCGGGCATATACCAGAAAAGTAGCTAATGTAATAAGATTATTGCTAAATGCTCAATAAAATCGCCGTAAATAGTTAAAATTTTCCAATCTAGAATCCTAAAGATAAAGGAAATTAGTAAATGAACATGATCTAATATCTATCTCTCAGGCTAATCAAATAACTAGCTTAGAATATAATTAAAAATCACCTAATTCTAAGACATAAACCTAAATTTAAACATATGAAAAAGTATAATGAAAAAAAAGTCTTCTTTGTGAGAATTAACTGATCTCGTGTTAGATCGAAAGAAATGTGATGCATATTTTTAGAATCGATCTGTAGAGATTTTGTTTTAAAAAAAAATAAATTAAGCAATGTTGACAGTGTGCACCCGCGTCAAACCTCTTTCTCCACAAGCCAGAAAATTAATAAAAAATGATTATACAAAGAAAGCAGAGTGACTAGCCTCTAGCGTCGGTAGAGTCAAGTGCACGCATTTCTATCGACAAAAAAGAATTAATCAATTTACTGAATTTCAGAGCGTAAAATCCAGTCCTGCAATCCAAAGGGGAGATTTATTTGTCCATTTATTTTTCCCTATAATGTTGTCCAACCCAAGTTGACAGATAAAACATTTTTAGGTACTCTGTTTGCTTGATTTTGCACTGACACCATATGCACCTTGATATAAGTTATAATTCTAAATAAAGGCATGAAATTAAGTTTTTCTTTCAAAAAAAAAAAAATAATTAAAGGACTGAACTTGCTGACGAGCAAAATTTTTGCCGGCTGGCTTTTTTCTGACCAATTAAAACGGGGCAATTTTCTCTAAAATTTGTAATTGGGTAAAAAAAAAAAAATTCTGTCCCCAAAAAAATCCCCAAATTGAATTGGGATTAGGGTTCTTCTTTCGTTTCTTCTTCCTCTCAGGTAGTCAAGCAAATTCCCCCTCCCCCGCTCCGCGCACCGCCCTCGCTGCTCCTTGCCAGAGAGAATGCTCCCTGCATTGTGTTTGCTGATGAAATTGATGCCGTGGGGGCGGCAGAGAGGAACTGGAATTGGAGGGGGAAATGACGAAAGATAAAACCATCCATCTCTGTCAGCAGCTTGTTTCCTCATCCTATCAGGTTCAAACTTATATCAGCTTCTCTTGTGCTGCTTCCATATGACCAGAAATCACGAGGAGTTTACTCTCTGATGCTAATTAGTCCATGATCGCCTCATGAACTCATCAGCACTGAAATCACGAGGATGATGGCCAGAAATATAATGTCAGAAAAGCTTGTGGAAGACATCGATGCTGCCATGGAGAGAAATTTCAGATGGTGCCGCAGGAAATTGCCCCAAGTCATGTAAGGAATAACCGGGAGGCCATAGACAAGATCATGGAAGTCCTCCTCGAGAAGGAAACAATGACCGGGAGATGAGTTCCGCACTATCCTCACGGAGTTTGTTCAAATTCCTGCTGAGAAGCGGGTTCCTCCTTCAGTTTCATCTCCTGTCTCTATATAAAGTAGGACCAGTAAGTCTCCAGCCTGCACATCCTCAACATTCAGTCAAACAACGTCAACTAATTAGTGCATGGAAAGTGTCCTTTGGCACAGAAGCCAGAATTATATTCATATGTTGAGCTGTTGTTATCTGTTAAGAACCTGTATACTTTAGCATCAGATGCAAACAGCCCGCCTTTAATATAGGATTTCATGAACCACTGGATCCAGTTTGTGTATATTTTCAGCTCATTAGGAGGAACTTTCGGGGAAAAATGCTGCTAGCTGTTTGAATGATATTGCACATCTCTTGCGAAGAACTCTGGAGTCTCTCTTCGAGATGCGTCAGTACCGTGGCAGGGAACAGCGTTACTTACATGAAGTTCGCGGGCTTTTAGCAAGGTCCCGGAAGCTTGCCGTGTCGATGCCATCTTTTTCATGAGAAGGATGGCAAAACCTGGAGTTACCTTCTCACTTTGCAGCATACCATCGGAATGCTTTTGCCCAAGTGGTCATGGATTCATCTATCACCGTGAAATTATCTGTGCGCTCAATAGAATCTTCTCCCTCTTTCTGCTTTGTTGAAGGGCAGCTCCAATTAATCTTGTTCTTCGCAAGAGCCCAGCGATGACTCGACCGGAGTTTCATCACCAATGATTGCATGGCAACCGTACAGCGCAAACTTCATCTAACCTGCACAATTGACCATCGCTTAAGTCGCGAAACTCCATATGTTTAGGAAGCTATTTGGTATGATCCTTAACATGTGGAAACTTCATAACTCAGCTCAGCCCATACACAGCCAGTCATCGACATCAAGTATCGACCAAAGTCAGAAATTCCCATTCATTTAACTGATTTCACAGCCCATCCATCCACCGTTCTTTCAGTTCATAACATCCATAATACACTGTTTAAGATTTATTTTGTTCTAAGCCCGATTTGAAGTTAAATTCTTGTTCAGGGACCTGTCAGATAACCTGGCCCCGTCTGGCCTGGCCTGGGCCTATTTAGCGTACAAAAACTTTGGGCCGTTCTAAACTTGATACATCTTTTAGTGAAAAATCTTGGTACATTTGTGGTGCCATGTCATTTTCCCTATTATTTTCATCAATTTAGAAAGGATGTATCATGAAATTATTTGAATAATCTAGTTTGAGGAAATACATAAGTAAGATGTCTCTTTTAATCTTTTTCTATCGAGAGTACTTTGGACATTGTGATTAACTGATCCTTAGAACGTGCCTTTTTATGGTATGGTCAGGAAATGTACTCAGCAGCTGGGTGGCCCACTCGACCTACCCAAGCCCGCCTAGGACCAAGAAGTGAATGAGCAAGTTTAGACAATATTTTTACATGAGAAAGTCCAGCCAACTCATCTTTAACCTAGCACAACCTGAAAATTATTGTATAAATTTTATATAATGGATGAGTTTGGTTAACACATTAGGCCCGATCTTCAAACTCAACCTAATTAAAACCCTTCCAATGATCACCTCCATAGCTCGTCCAAAAAAAAAAAATGATCACCTCCATAGTACAAATTTATAATATGATTGGTTGTAATTTCCTAAAACCTTAATTAATAACCAATCAATGAGTAATTATTTACTAAATTGGCTCGATAATCAAACACTCAAATTTGTGTGCTAGTATTTCATCGAGAGGATGGGCAAGAGAAAGCCTTACTTCGGCAATTTTTTGATTTGCAAATGAAAATGTGGGGCTAGTGTCTTTTATTGGTCCTAATTTATCCCAATTCATCAACTCGGGGCTTGGAAAGGGCTTAACAACGTTGTTTTACACGCTTTTGATGATATCATTACCCTATCAAGTCTAGTCGAGTAATTTTATATTAAATTAATACTAAGTTAGATTTTTCAGTGAGGGAAAATGTCAATGCTAATTGCATGAACGTTTTCTTGCTCCCCTCCAAGAACGCCCTCCTCAAGCCCACCAAGAACGTCCCTTGCAACCTCTCCATCTTCACTGTCAATTCTCGTCAATTCTCTTCTTGTCCCTTTTGGCTTCGACCTCATGGCATGCAACGATCTATTTTTGCTTATCTCTGGGTCTATTTACTCGTTACCATTTGTATCATCCTCTTTGGTGTTTTCTGCAACTGGGTATCTTTCAAACGAATTTAATTCCGTTTCCCGAGAGATTCAAAGCACAGGGAATATCAAATCAAGCACAAAAGATAGAGAGAGAAACAGTGATGAGGCAGTGCTTGCAGTAGTAAACAAAGAGATGGGAGTCGGGACCATTAGGAGTGGCGTCTTCGCTCACCCTCACGCAAACGCAGAACGTATGCCATCCCATTTGGCATCTCTCTCTTTCACACCCACCCTGAGACAAACGCAGAACCTCCTCAATTCGGTTAGATTTTCAAAAAGCTGCGACTCGGACTCCAGCCAATTTGGGTCAAGTCCAATTTGCTTGATTTGTCGGTCCTTATCAATGGAGGAAACGGTGTTCGTGCTCTTCTCTAGCAGCGTTTGCTGAAATGGTTGCGGTGGAAAAACGAAGAACTTTCCAAATTACAAGAATCTTTTTTACAAAATTTTCAAAGATTTTCAATCCTATTCTAAATTATGCCTAGTATGTTATGCAATTTTTAACTATCTAGAGGATATTTGGAGGATTTTAAATCTTATATTATCTTATTTCATGTCTATCCAAATCCGAAAAATTAATGTAACAGGAGAGTTTTAGTCCCATAGATGGATTGAATGATGGAAAGGAGAAGTAAAGAGAGCATACTAGGTGCCCCAAAATGACAAGAGGGGAAGATGTTCGTTTGTTGGCCAACGATTAGTCCAGAACTCGACCTCTTCAACCTCATCCCTACTACCAACGGATGTAGATGGACATACTTTGAAATGATGTTGATATCTAAATTTTATTATATTATTCAGGACTTAATCATATGCAAAATTAAAAATTAATCACTAAAAAGAAAAACGAGGAAGCAAAGAGTAAAATAAATAACTTTTATTAAAATGTATCATTTATGTTTTCTTTAAAATCCATTACATGTAGACATTAGGAGCATCTACATAACTACTACTAATTATTAAATCTAATTTTTAAAAAAAATTAATTAAAATTATAAAAAAAATCGAAAAAAGAGCGGACCGGGCTAGGCCCAGTCCTTTCCAATTCTCCTCTCCTCTGTATCTTTTGCCGCCTGGGCCCAAGCCCAGCCTCTCTTTTCTTTTCCCTAAGCCCGGCCCCTCCTCTCTTTTCTTTCCTCCCCTCATGCCAACCACGATTCTGCAAAAAAGAAAGAAGAAAGAAGCAGAGTATGAGCAAAAGGAGACAGAGGATCGCCACGGAGCAGAGGACGGCATGATCCACGGGTCGGATCAGTCCGGCCGGCCGGCAAGCTGGCGGTGGCAGGGGCCGTGCGCGCCTGCCGGTCACCCTTAAAAGAGAGGGGCTCACTCATTTGCGAGGGGGAGCTCTTCTTCGGTGAGAGTCCAGGAGAGAGAGAGATAGAGTGAGAGCGAGGAGAGCGTGAGCCCGAGAGAGTGATCTGCCGTCGGCGGTCACCGGAAGTCCGTTCATTAGCTGCCATTCGCTGCAGCCCTTTCCCCCGAACCCGGTAGGTCTCCCTTGAGCATGTGTGTTCCGTTTTTGGGAGCTTCAGACCGGAGCTCGCGGCCGACCCGTTCGCACGAGTTTCGGTCCCATTGGTCCTCTTCTGTGTGTTCTAGTAGGCGTTGTTAGGGTCTCTAGCAGGTCTGAGGTCCCTCGTTTCAGTAGTGCATGCCGGCCATCCGTTGAAATGCTCGAGTGATCTTCGAGTCTCTTTAGTGGGTTATGGCCAAGGTCTGATGTTGTTGTTCATACTCATGTCGAATGCGTATGATACGTCTCTGAGTTGGTCCAAAATGCTGCTTGTATGTCTAATTTCGAGCTTGGTCCGAACCTGTATTCTTAAATGAGCCTAGATTTCTTTGTTAGCCAGTGCATCCTAAGTGTTTGATGAAATACCTCAGAGAAGGCTGAAAGCTAGTTCGCGTTTAGACCAGAGATCGACCTGTCTTTACTTCTATACCTGTTGCTCCATGTTTGCTTTTTGCGCATCCATATCCAAGAGGCAGAGAGAGAGAGAGAGAGAGAGAGAGAGAGAGAGAGAGGGGTAGAGATTTGGAATTTCATGCTACAGCAGTGGATGGGGAGGGCGTTTATAATGGAGAGACGGGGAGGGAAATTGGAACCGACTCGTCATGTGTAAAGTGGCCAGAAGGCCACAGCTAACAAGCAAGCCCTTCTACAACTGTCAACCGGTGGAGCTCAGCGGCACGATCCCAAGTTTGCGTGTCTGATTCGACATCTCCTTCTAAGTCAAACGACACACCCCACTCCCCACCCCTACCACTCCTGTTACTTTTTGCGTTAGGATAACTCGTGCGTCTCAAATGTGTCTTCGGCGACAAATTTAGAGATTTATTAAGTAGTTGTCCCTGCTAGAATCGTTAATGCACCCATAGAATGAGAAGCATGCCATTCACAGTGGCACAACTTAGACCACGTATCGACATGGTACACCAAGACTTAGAATATGTTGATACTACTCAACATAACACTGAGAAATGGAGAAGTGGAGTGAAATTTTTTAATTAAACACATTAGTTTGTAAAACCCGGACCAACGTAGATCGACCTTCTATTATAAATCTACTTCATGTGTTTCCAAAAGGGTCATGAAATTACCTCCATCCTCTAGTTAAGTTTGCATACCGGTGAACTTGTAACTTATGACCTAATCAAAGAGAGGCACTGTTGTATAGATTATGCCCCGTGCTTGGCTGTGATAGCGGATAAGCCTCCCATCGTGCTTCCATTGAGTTGCTTGCTTTTCATTTACAAGTGGGGGACATAAGTGTTGTAATATAATATGGAAATTGACAAGATTTTGCAATTAAATTAACACAAAATCATCAAAACTATCAAATATAAATATGGTTTGATTTGAGTATCGTAGTTACTCTATGTAGAGAGTTAACAGTAAATAATGTACTAATAATCGGAGAATTAGAGTTATAATCATTCACATGTTTGAGTGTTTTTCACAGCTAAATTAAGTCTAAACGGACAATGCAATTAATTAAGCATGTGTTGGACAATCCACATTTTCTTGATTTGATTTATTAATGAATATGGTTAATGTCATAAAAAATTCTAAATCATGTCCTTTGTGACATAAATACTTCAATAAAATTTTCGTTTAAAAATCCTAAATTTGCTCACCATAACATAATTTTTTTCTTCTAAAGACCCTAACTTTGCCTATCGTAACACAAATATCCCAATCTTTTTATTGTCATAAAAAATTCTAAACTTATATTAGTATGATCAATAAACTCTTTATAGAGCTAAAATATGGAGCATATTTTTTTTAGTATTTATTGCAACGAACACATGAACTTTGTGATCATAAATTGCTTAGTAGAATGGATGGAAGAAAAAGGATGAGAGTTTAGGTAAAAACAGAATATGAATTGATAAGTGGAAGTTAAGTTTACGAAATTGTGGTTTTCTTTGTGGCATAAAAAAAGTTATGGATATTTGTGCTTTTAGTTCGGGTAAAGTTTCATTTTATTTTTTGGAATTTTCCCTAATGAATATAGCCAAAAATAAAGGTTTTATAGGCGGTTTAATAAACGTGTGGAAGAATATTAAAAGAATGGGGAAAAGGGACAAATCCCAAAAAGGGGTGGCCCAAGTTATCTTAAGCACGTACGACGAAGAGTCTCGAACTTAGCAAAAATCCAATCCCCTTTTTTTTAATGACTTCTAGATTTGTCAATCCAAACCAACCACCTCTTTTCTTCCCCCTCTCCGTCCTCTGTTTTCAATTATTATTATGTCAGAATAGCGAATATTCCCTTAATTGGACCACTTCAAATTCGGGGGCCCTTCTCCCTTCGACTTCTTAAGGCGCGATTCATGACTAACGAAACGAAAAAAAATTCGCATTTCCGGCGCGCACCGTTTGCGACTCTGTAAGAGGAAATCAAAAGAAATCAGCTTCGGTGAATCTATGCCGAAGAGGAAGCCCGGGGACCTGCAGTTTCGGCACTTCGGTTGGCCCATCGAGCGAAAGAAAACCGCACCGTGACCCACCCCTGCTATGACGCGAATTTCACCAGAGCAGAAGAGAGAGAGAGAGAGAGAGAGGGGGGGCAGAGGGTAGGGGTGGGGCCGCCACCCACTAAATTCGTCGACAAGGCTTCTGAGCTCCACTTTGGGAGAAAATATCCACCTGGGGGGGCGATCACGAGACCCGAAAAGGCTGATCCTCTCTCTCTCTCTACCTCAGGATGGCGACACCCGACAAGAAAGAGAATCGAAAGGGCAAAGAAAGGTCCAGCCTCTCTCTCTCTCTCTACCTCGGGATGGAGAAACCCTAACCGCGAGGAGAAGATAGGAGAGAGAAGAGAAAGAAAGGTTGATCCTCTCTCTCTACTCTGTTTTTACCTGCCCACTTCCGACGGTGATGATGGGGCGGTTGACAGTTGATGGCTTGAGAATCAGGAAGATTCTTTGTATGCCCTTTTTGTTTGTGGAGACTTTGATGGAAAAATTATCTTAAAAATTCTTAATTTATTATACTTTTATCATTCAATTTTAAATATTTTAATATTAATTAAATTTTAACTCTTTAAGAATCAATCCAGTTAATTTTTAATATTTGTTTTCAAATTTTATACATCTTCTCTCTCTCTCTCTCTGTCTCTCTTTTTCGTTTTTCGTTTTTCCCTCTGCGAGCCACTGTCAGACCTTGGCTGGCACAGATTGCTGGCCTCAAACGAGGGCCAGACGGGAGCGAGGGCAACCCTCCCCCTTGCCACGCTAGACGTGGCTCGCTTAGTCAAGATACATGCATGTCCTGCTGAGGGGCCGCTTGATGCTTTTGTATTCTGATGAAAAAATTGAGATTTTGGACCTGATTTTAACTGCTGCATCACGATAATTCCACGGATATGAAACAGCTGTTATCTTCAATTTCCTACTCCCCGAAACGCACACCATTTGCCATTTTTGACAACTTCAAAATCACTTGTGATGAAAGTAAGACGTCTACAACGGGACATTCTTAGATGACAACATTTGCCAACAATTGCCTAAGAGGAGGGGTCCTCATATCCAACTCCTTGAAAGGTGATTTTAGGGGGAAAAAATCTAAGATTTCTCCAACTATTCATCACAAAATTGCTTTAGCTGATGATTCCATGGACCAGCTTTCAGATGTTTCTCCGTGACGGTACAAAGTGTTGTGTCCTCGTGTATTCTGCTACAGAAACCATCCTCAACCACAAAACATGATATCATTGCTTTCTTCCCCAAATGGATAGTCGCACAAATTGGTTCTCATCATTGGAGGTGAACATAGGTACTGCACATCAGCTTTCATCAAGATTAAATTACACAGGGCTTAGCATAGGACTCACCAATGGTCACAAACAACCACATCTGTCAAGTGAAAGCGCCATTCAATTATCCATGAAATAAAATTTCTCCTGAAACAATTAGACAAGCAGAGCTTTTACAGATGAGAAACCCAAAAATAATTTCAAATTTAGATTCCCAAGAGAAATCTTCCTATTAAAAAAACGTCTAAAAAAAGGGCTCATAAAGGCGGGAAGAATAACCACAAGCATGGGATTGCGAAGGTCAAGCAGACAGGAAAATTGCTTAAAAATCAATGAAAAACGTGTCCAGATAAAAGTTGATATTTATGGACTCTTTAAATCTGTCTATCCAAAGCGTGACCCCAAAAAGCCAACGCATGACAAGCCCTGCACTCCTAATCTCACGGCAAGAAAATAACTTAGCAAATGAGATCAAAAGCTAAATTTGCAGGTTAGACAAGTTCAATTGTGCTCGTTTAAGAAAATGTTCCTCATAAATATTTCAAAAAGCAAAGAAAGAAGCAATTCGCTATAGCATTTTCTCAGTTAAATGCTCTATCTAAAATACTTTTAGCAGCTGCAATGGTGATCCGGATATAAACCCATATATCTATGATTCAGAGACAAAGGTGATGTTATAGAGATAGAAGAGCTGATCTTACTCATCAGGAATGCCTCTTTTATCATCAGATGGTTTGATTAATTATTTAAGGAGAAATAAAGATGAGAATCAGATCACATCATCACAGGTAGAGTAAACACTGACCCCAGAAGCAAAATCAGATTTTAAAGATAAATCTGAAATGCCTTCAGAAAGACCCTAGCTGACCTAATGTTGTATACCCCAGCCAAGAGAATGGCGCCACACCCGAAAAGAAGAAGAAGAAGAAGAATAAGAAGTATGCATAGACCCCATCACAAGACTTTGCTATACCTAATGTGCAGGAATTAGTATCTTATCTTTACAAAATTGACAGGATCGAATATGTAATCCACTCTAAAGTCAAGATTCTGATGTCGCACCTTTCCTCATATTGAGACTGATTTCTGCCCCCTTTTGAAAGTCCATTTGGAAGGAACGAGAGGTTTGTTCTCCTCTGCACGCCGAAGGTTTGGAGGTGAAAAGGCAACTTAAGATAAAGACATTTAATTTAGCTCTTGCTTTGCGGGTAGATTCAGTGACCCTCTTCACTTCCTAGAGAAAATTATAGTTTATGTCAATCATGAATTTCAAAGATTTATGAATGTATAAATCTCAAGAATAAATGAAATATGTTTTACAAAGAAAACATGAAAACAGAAACAAGCTCTGGCTTAACTTAATTTTCTGAGGAAAAGAAACCATTCAGATAGAGCAGGGCAATTACGACAGAAATCTATGCCTGAATAATCATACTCACAAGAGAGCAACAAAGCTAGAATCTAGATATGCACGCATGTGCAGTGTGTATAGAGAGAGAGAGAGAGAGAGAGAGAGAGAGAGAGAGAGAGAGAGAGAGAGAGAGAAATGAACTGAGTCTGATTCCTCTTGCCAATGCAGCCAGTACGGTGTTTATGAGTCTATACACACGAAAGGTTACCTGAGCAGAAAGAACATGCAAGGCACTGGTAGTTTGATGGGTTCTTTTCGCACCCCTGACATAGAAGAGCTTGTTGCTTCGCATATGGGGCGCCTAGTTTTTCTTCCTCTTCTTCTATCTCAAGCAAATATGAGAGAGCTGAGAAGAATAGAATTTGGAATTTTTAAGAATGATAAGATAATAAGATATTCAATATGAAATAACAACAAAACCTAGTCAAGAATGGAATAGGCGATCCTCCGGTTATCTCATTGAAAGGAACATGACAGATGAAAATCAATCTAGATCAGTGGATTCCCAGTCCTTGACGAATGGCCATCATTCAGGGACTATATTTAGTCACCTGCATTTCAGAAATTTTATCATAGGACAAGGAATCCAAGGAATCTTAAATACCCTACCTCATCTCATCAAGTCCATAAGAATTATCTTATCATTATTAAGCCTCTAAACCAGACCGCTTGCAAAATTTCACACTATCATTCAAACACCACATTTTTATTACAAAGAACAACCACTCCAATATGGGTGCCAAACATGGGCACTTGTCACAGTATCCGACTTTTCAAAGTTTCCAAATCACAAGCAACAGTTCTCAAGGCGAGTTTCCAAAATTTGGATACAAGTGCACTGATAGCACACCTGATAATAGATATTTCTATATTCTCTAAAGCATAATCTTAACATTAACTTCATTTCAGTTATTCCGATAATTGCAGCATTTCGAAACAGCATTGGCAGAATTGGGGTCCTAGGCAGGATGATTGTGAGGTCTTTGAGGAATGGATAGAGGGTCATAAGATCTTACAAATTTAACACACTGAGGCCAATTTGTGAAATTTTAACATAGTTTTGCACAATTAGAGACCCATCGACATTAAAACAAGCAAATGAAGTTCAAACATTGAAATGCTGTCTGAATTCCTGAGCTCCCACATCAGACGTTTTTTCTGTCTTTTTCTGTCTTTGGAGTAGAACAATTTTCTCTTCTTAACATTGTCCAGCAAGCTAACCAAGAAAAGAAAAAAACACATTGTCCGGCACCTCCTGGCTTTTTACTAAGGATTTTTCACCGGAAATAGAAAGGTTGTTAGGATTGGCATCCTAATTAGGAACGAATGAAGGTGTCTAAAGGATAGGATCGTGGATCGCGAGATCCTAAAAATTACACAAACAATAGAAAAATATGGGATAACCATTTGAAATTCATTAATTATAAACATTCTGCGACATTAAGACTCCAAAATAGTGTGAATTTTAAGTTTATGATATCTTTATACCATATGGGCGGGGCCACAGTGACACTGAGCCCTAACACTACACTGATTCTGCTAATAGCCTTACTTCCACTAGGCCTTGATGTAGGAAGAGTTGGTTTGGGTGAAGGAGAACCCTCAACAACAACATCACTTGGTGGGGAGTTCCAAGATATTACTCAGTGATATTTCGTAGTATATATGGGAACTCACCTGATCAGCAACAAAACGATAGGTACACGTTTCTCCTGCCAAAATGGGGCCAATTTTGTTTCACAACACCAGAGTTCCAATCTGCAATGTAATTTAACTCAAGAATCATCGTCTCATAAACTGGTTATGACAAAACACAGAGAAGCAATGCAATCAATATATTCGTCAAACAGAGCTTTTGTATGTTGCAGTTGCTGCCCTGCTTTTAGGTTTCGAGGAGGATGCATGCGGTGGTGGTTCTTCAGCTAAGGTGGCGGGCATCTTTTTCTACATCTAATTACAATTTGACATCCGACCGAAAAGCAAAAAAATTTGTAATGCGACACATACGTACTGACCTGAAATCAAACAAAACAGATTAAAAATCTGATTTTTTTCCTCCCTTTTCTCCTTCATCACGCCCACCGCTCCGCCGTAACCTCCGTCCACGAGCCCTCCGCCCCGCCGCGGTGAGCCCCCCTCTCAACGCCTTCCGCCGCGGCAGATCCGATCTGGCCGGCTAGATCTGCAGCCGCCATGGCGACGGCGGGGGCAAGACGGAGCCCAATCACAGCCGGGGATCTCGACCTCGCCTGTTCCGGCCATGGACGAGCCCGGTCGTGGCCTGATCTGAAGGCTCCGCCGTCGGGATGTCGACCTCGCCCAAGGAAGAGAGCGAGAGATGATGGCGGTGGTCTCAGGTCTGAGCAATATTTTCAAATTTCCTTTTTCTTTTAAATTTATTTCACACCGTCCGAGGGGCGAGAGCCGGGTCCGGGTCGGGTAGCCGCACCGGTTCGGGCACGTGTCGGCCCGGTGGACGAGACACGTGGTTGGATGAGAGCCACGAGTGGATGTAGATTCCCGCATTGACAATCAATGCATCGACCGTCGTCATCTTCTTTCCTTAAAGAGAATGTGCGGCTGAATTGACAAAAACGGGAGGTTTAAGAGAATAGAAAAGTCGTCGTTTGACTCGCCGCTGCTTTCTAATGTGGGCCTTTTTTTTTGTTTTTTTAATCTTTTGATTGCATTTACCAAATTAGCCTCGGTCGAACTGTAGAAAATTTGTGTCGATCTGGTAAAGATTGGAGCTATTAATTGTTGATCGCCACCCTAATTTGGTGAGGCTTTGGATCATCTTCACAAATTAGCAATTATTAAATTCATCATGTTCACTAGGGGTGTGCAAAATACTTTCGGAACCGCCCGATCACCGGAACCGACCGAAACCGCTCAAAATCGGCGGTTCTTGAGGAACTGGTCCAGCTTCCCAATTCCAATTTTTCGGAACCGGTGGGTATTGGTCGTGTTCTCGATTCCATGGGCGGATCTACCCACCCGGACAGGACCGAAACCTTTTTAATATTAAAAAAAAAAATTACTAAAATAAACCCTATATTAGATCTCATTTCCTCACTCCCTTCGTCTTCGGTTCTCTCTCTCTGTCTCTTCCTCGTTCCTCCTAATTCTATCACCATTTCGATTTCTCCTCGAGCGTTGACATCGCCGTTGTTGCTCTTCCGTCGATGTTGTTCGCCCCCTCGCGTCGTGCAACTTGCCACACCGCGAAAAATTGTTCCGCGATTGTTCTATGTTGAAAACCCAACCATATACCTCCTCCCCTCCTTCTCAACTTATAGACCCGACCGTTCTATGTTGAAAACCAAAATTGTTTCGCATCAAGATCACTTCCATGGATCCACTTGAATCGGACCGCTAGATCCACCCGGGAACCGGACTGGACTGGCGGTCCGGTTCCCGGATAGATACATGCAACAAATGGGTGGATCCCAGCTCCAATTTTTTGGAACCGATCCTTAGCGAGCGGTTTCTAGTTTTAGGTTGGGAACCGCCCGCTTGGACCATGCACACCCCTAATGCTCACAAATAGGAAAGAATTTTTTTTTTTTTTTTTGACTTTGAAACCTAGGTTTTGTTTAAATTATGCATATCCAACAAATATGGTCATGAATCGGAGAGATGATCAATTATTTTTATTGAAAGAGAGACAATGAGCTAATGTTAAAAATAATATTAGGAAAATTTCAAATAAGGATTTGAATTATCATCATTTTCTCAAATAAGATTATGAAGTTGATCTTACTCCAAATAAGAGTCCGAAATGGCATATCAGTCTTAAATAAGAGCTTGAAGTACCTAATGATAATTTTAAATAAGGGGGATCGGCTAAATATTTTGGCTGGTTAGAGGATATTTTCGTCGAAAGACCATTTTCATCTTAAATTATTTTTTTTTCTTTTGTCCTTCTTCTTTTCTCTTTTTTTTTTTCCCTCGTTGAGGCGCTAAGATTCGATGAGGGTAGGCCTTGCCTATGGTCGACGAGGGTGGTCTTCCCCAAGGCATGTGATCGACAAAGAAGAGGAGAAAACCAAAAAAATAAAAAATAAAAAGGAAACATGAAAGAGAAAAAGGAAAAACAAAAGATAAATAACGAAAATATTCTTGACCAACTAGAAAGTCAAGCCCTTATTTGAAATTGGCATAATTATTTTGGGTCTTTATTTGAAACAAATTCCACTTCATATCCTTATTTGAGAAAATGATGGCACTTTATGTTGTTATTTGAAATAAAGTCTACTTTATTTCCTTAGCCCTTATTTGGAATTTTCCCTTATAATATTTGAACCAAATCTTGTGACTGGAGGGTAATTTGATCGGTTAATACGGAATGGATATATATTATGATTAATACCATGAGAAACCTTAAACTATTACACATGTAATAAATTTATTCCAAACTAAGTTTTTGATCACCAAAAACTTCAAATTGATGCACTTATGACAAATTAACCTAAGCTAATTTTTTTACTAAGAAAAACTCAAAATCGGTATATTTGCGATATATTTACCTTAAGCTAATTTTTCACCATAAAAAACCCAAAATTAGTATATATATGACAAATTTATCACAAACTAAATTTTTTGACTATCAAAAGCCGTAAATTGGTATATTTATGACAAACTGGTATGGGTTATTATCGAATGTTATGAGTTGAGAGAAATTATGTTCACACTTGATATTGAGGCATGATATGTTGGTAATTTTAATAGTTTTGAAAATTTCAAAAGCTATTATTCTTATAACGGTTTTTTATCGTTATCAATTTATAATATTTTTTGTCTATCATTAATATAAAACAGTTTTATAACGTTTTATAATGGTTATTTAACAGTCATGTAACGATTGTATAATGACTTTCTAACAACCATACAATGTTTCATTTATTTTCATTTATTTTTACATGGCTATCAACGTTCATCTTCTTCTTCTTCTTCTTCTTTTTTGGTCGGTCATCTATTTATAATTGTTTCTTAATAGTTCTCTCTTTCTTTTACCTATAAATTATTACTTTGAACATAATTGGAAAGTGATATAGATATATCAAAACCAAAATATTTTAATTTATCTTTTCATACATTTTCTTTTCTTTATTGGTTTTTTTATATATAATGTTGTTCTGTTTCCTTCTATTATTTAGTGAGGAACAAAGAAGAAGATTTGTTGTATTTTAGGAGTATAGCCGTTAGAGCCTTACACATTAAGTTTCATACCTTGATGGGCGAAATTATCATTAATGATAGTGTTTACATGCCTCAGACATTTATTTTTATCTTATTATGTTTTTCAATGTATTTTCAACGATTATTATTTTCATTTTCTCTAACATCTTTCCAACATGATATGCTTCGAGTTGCCTGCTCCTAGCCCTAGGAGTTTGACCATTCAATGAACAAATTTATTAAGATATTAGGGGTATCCGCTTTCTCCTTCATTTGCATTAGTTTGAACCACGTATGATTTTTTTATGGTACGCAGCCTATATCCTCATTTAAAAAAAAAAAAATTAAACCATCTTCATCACCATTGATTGAATATCATTTGAAAAAATTGAGCAATCTAGATTTTCATGCCTTTTGTTTCACCAATACAAGAAAATGAGCTTTTTCGATGTCTTTAGGGTTGCCGCATGTACTTAAATTTCTTCCTTCACATTTCTTCACATTCTATTCTTCCTTCTCTTTGGTATTTTTCACTTTTTGTTGACACCAAAATTTACCCTCGAAAACATGTGCTGATCACGGAAGTTTTAAATGAAATGCCCCGTTTTGATTCTCAAAATTAGTGAAAAGCAGTTTTTGTGAGAGCTATTTAAGCTAAGCCTTAACGGGATTCTAGGAGCCAAACTCAAAGTTGATGGCGGGGAAATTAATTACCACGTGTCAAGCTATAAGGATGGTGTGTTGAATTTGAAGATTAAGTGGGATTAGCGCTGGAATCCAAACGAAAATAATTGCTATGAGAAATGTGTGTATAAATAAGGAACAATTATTTGCTTGAAGGGCAAGTTGCACAAGCGTTGTCGATGGGTCATGTGACATTCTGAAATCCGATCCCGTCTTGATAATATGAAATTGGCATTTCGTCGACACGCCTATGGTCCTTTTTCTCTAAGTTGGCCACTTACGAGTTAACTAACCTATTAGGTGAAGCCATTAAGGGATATAAACGCGGCAAACTAGAGAATTTGATCGGAAATTGACTGCTCGACCATAATAATTGGCAATAATCAATATGACACCGTATAATCGAGTTGAGATTGGATATAAGTCAATTCGTCGAAACACATAATTGAATTGCGGTTGATTCCGTATGATTGCAATATTCACGTTGAACGGTTGTAACCTGATTTTTTTATCAACAATGCACTTGGGACACGTAATTGAAACCTTGCGATTTTTACGACATTGGAGAGTTGTCTACGAGTCGAAGATGTACAAATGTGGATCGAAATTGAATTTGGTAGGTTAGGTTAGGTTGTACTAAAATTGTATTAAAATTCCTAAAAGCTATCGGTACGTTAGGTTGTACTAAAATTGCATTTGGTCGATTTTAACTACAAAATTGAATTATGTTTTGGGATTTGGACGTTCGAGCGTGTCATGATTTATTTTTAGGATCTCGTCTCATCTTTTGAAGAAATTCCATTGAGCCGGGAATTTGTGTGGAATATCAAATTTGGAAACAAGAAATCAAGAGAAGTTTGGATGGACACATTTAATTGGATTTTTGGCCACTAATTAGATTTGTTATGTGAAGGATTGAAGGGAAATTCGTATGGGCAGCCCTAGTTGGATTTTTGACCACCAAAATGGATTATTTGGTGAAGAAAATGGAAGAAATTCGCAGGGGCTGTTGCATGGGGTTTTTGGGTTGCCAAGGGCGCGCATGACAAAATTTATGTTTCTTTATTTCTCTGTTTTTAGTTCCCTGGAACATGTTTGGAATAGAAATCCATTTGGTAAAGCAATTTTACTTTTTTTATTTTTTTATTTTTAGAACAGGTTTCTATTTTAGAAATATATTTAGAGCAAAAATCAGAAGTTAAAATTTTTAACTTCTTTATTTCTGGAACAGAAATGAGAAATCAAATTTTTTCTCATTGTTTACTCTTGTCACTGCTCGTCGTCCACTTGTTATTCGTGGGATGCCGAACACTCGCCGTTTGTTGCCGGCCGCTCACCACCGCCCTGACCACTAGCTGCTGACCGCCAGCCATAAGATGTTAGCCGCCGGCCGACCGCCGCCATCGGACGTCGCCCGTCGGCCACCGCGCTCGGCCGTTGATCGTTGGCCACCGCACTCCGGCCGCCCTTTGCTAACCGGTTGTTGGATCTTTGGATGCCCACTTGTCGTTGGTTGCTTATCGCCAATCATTGGATGCCGAAGGCTCATCACCAACAACCGGATGTTTCTTTGTGTGACCGTCTGCCGCTCGCCATCGGCCGTCGGATGTTGGTTGCCCACCATGCACTGTTGGACTCCGGCCACTGGCCACTCGCCGCCAGTCTCCTATCGTCGGACTTTGGATGTTGGACGTTAGACATCGAACTCTGGATGTTGGACGTCAGTTGCTAGACTTTGGTGTCAAACTCCGGACTTTGGCCACTGCCGCTGATGATCGGACGCCGTACGCTGATCGCTGAACGTCGGACTTCGACCATCAGATGCCGGTCGTTGCCGCTTCTAGAAAAAGAAATTTTATTCTGTTATCAAACGAATTTTTATTTCAGAAATAGAAATTTTGAATTATTATCAAACGTGTTTTTTTTACTCAAAAACTCGTCCATGGAATAGAAATCAGAAATCAATTTCTGGCAGAAATTGATTTATGTTTTAGAAATTTTGTCATGCGCGCCCTAAAAGGCTTTGTTTGGGTGAGGAAATGGTGGAAAATTGCCATTGGAGGATGCATAGACTTTTGTGGCTGAAGACTTTGTGCCAATTTGATCATTGCATGGATATTTCTCAAGCTCTCCCATTGGCCCTCCCCTTGACCTTCATGGCCCCTTGTTCCCTCTCTCTTTCTCTCTCCTTCTCCCTCCATGCAACTAGCCCACCTGCAGAACAACTTCTGCCTTCTTCTTCCTCACTTCTTCTTCTCCATTTTCATTCCTTGTTGCAGCAAACTCCAGCCCTTCACTATCCCAGCCGATCCATCGAATGACCATCCACCCTCCACGATCCTGCGCCACCATCCCATCAAGCCGAGACACCAACAGCTCCCTCCCCTAGCCTTGCCCCCTGCTCGACCAACACTCCCGTCCACGTCCCTGTCGTCCCCTGCGTCGCTCGTGCTAGCGTCCAGCGGCCGTCCTAGCCAGTCACCAGCCCTGCCTGTCCTCGTCCGAGCCACCAGCCCCCTGGCCATTTGTCCGCTAGTTCGGCTCCGTCTAGCTACGCAGCCAAGCCGAGACCATGTTGACACCTAAATTTTGACTAATCATTTAGTAATTAATTGCATAAAAATTTAGGGATTAATCTTTAACTCCTTAAAATAGTAAAATTGCATTTTATGTAGTCGCATTTGCATCGGTACTAAGAGAACAACAAGAAGCAGGGGCTCGCGGTCGATTGCATGCACAAAAGGATGGTCTCTCTTTGCTGGTCGAATGCACATAAGAGAGAAAGCAAAAAAAAAAAAAAAAAAAAAATGATGATGAGGAAAGAAGCTCGCACGTCCATTATCTATTCCTCATTAATGCATGAACAAATTCGGTGGAGTGCGGATTCGGGAGAAATCTTCAAAGAAGCAAAAGCAGCCCATAATATATTATATAATATGCCCATATTGTATTATTATAATATGCCCATAATATTATACAATATGTCAGCTTTGGTAGCACCAAGAAGGAACCTCCTCATTAATGCATGCACATCCACACACGAAATGGGACGGGCCACGCTAGAAGATTTCCTTGCTGAAGAACAAGGGGGGGAAGCGAAGAAAGAAAAAAAATTTCATTGTGAGGGGGGGCTTCCCTTTCGGCCAGACAAGGGAGGAAAGAAGAGTGTCAGAGAAAAGATAAAAAAAAATATATTGGGAAGGGGCTCTTCCTTCGGCCAAGAAGAAATCAAGTCAGGGAGGACATTAAAAAAAAGAGAGGAATGGAGAGTTTGTCAGGAGAAAAGAAAAGTGAAGTCAGAGAAGGCAACAAGAAAGAGAAAAGAACGTGAAAGAAAAATAATAAAAAAAGAGGGGTTGTCTTCTTAAAGGGGAGGCTTCGAGCAACACAGGGGAGGAGGGGACAGCAAAAAAAACACACACACAAAGTCTTCTTCTTCCTCACGCAGCAGCTTCGTCGAACCCGGCAGCCGTCCGAGCTTCCCCTTCACCGAGCGGCCAGCGGCTCGTCGCCCGACGACCCCGCTTCCTCCACGAGCCGCCGTCTGCAATCCCTCCGCCCCACCTCCACGCCCCTCTGCCCTGTCGTTTCACCACCACCCGGCTCACCCACAAGCCCGCGTCGCCCACCGCCTTCGCTCGAGCCAGCTCCGACGATGCTCCCGGGTCCGCCCGTCGCCCACCGCCCGCTGCCGTCACCGTCGCGCGGCGCGAAGTGCCCGACCCCTTCTCTCCCCTGCCTCGCGACCGCCCCAGCCCAAGCTCCGCTCCTGCAGCCCGCACCACCGCGCCAGTTTCGAGCCGGCCACCGCTCCCTCCGCCCGAGATCCAGCCACGATGCCGCGCCGCTGCACCCCTACGCGAGCGCCCTCCAGCCCACACCCACAGTCGCGCCTCTGACCGCCCGCACCAGCAACCCCCGCGCTCCACCTTGCTCGCCGCGCCTGCAACCCAGCGCCCGACGTCCTTAGCTCCAACCTGCGACCCCGCGCCGTGACCCGTGAGAACACCCCGACGCCGCCGCTCCCTCCGAGCCTCCCCGCCGTTGCTCCGAGCCAACCTGCGACGACCCGACCACACAGCAGCTTGTCGCAACCTCCCTCCTTCCGTCAAGCTCCGAACGCCGTCACCACTGCAATCGCGAGCCTCACCGACGCTCAGCGCCTGCGACCTGCGGCTGCCCGCTACCACCCCTCTGCCCATTGCTGGTCGCCGTGCCGCCCACCACCCGTCACCAGCGACGTCCGCAGCTCCACAGTTGCGCCTCAGCCCGCTCGCCACCGTACCAGCAGCTCGCCAGCAGCCCGCTCGAGCGCGTCGCCACAGCCGCCTCCACAACCCTCCTCCTACCGGAACAGTCGTGCCGGTCCTCGCTGGAGCGCCGCCTTGGAGACCCACGAGCAAGCCGTGCGTGGGAAAAGAAAAAGGAGACAACAAAAAAAAAAGAAGAAAAAACAAAAGGGGAACATTAGGTAGTTTTTTTATTATTATTGTTTTATCTTTATTTTTTATATAGTTTATAGTTTGTTTTTATATAGTTTTTTTAGTGTGATTATTCATTAACGCATGATTGAAATTCCAATGTAAAATAATCCCTCAATTTAAGGATTAGGAGTTCGATTTTCGCGCCCGAAATCCGACTCACGATCTCGTATAAAAATCGACAATCCAATCTCATGCCCGAGATTCGATTCGCGATTTAATTTAAAATTGACCAACCCGATCTCATGCGCGAGATATGGTTTGTCAATTTTGGGTATTAATCTTATCTTGATTGGATTGGATATCGGGTTATTTGAATTAACTTTTGTTTTTGCATTAAAAAAGTTCAAAAAAATGCGAGTTAGATTAGGGCTAGGGTTAGCATATTTAGTTATTCCGTTTTTTTTTTTAAAAATAAAAAAAATCCAAAAAATGCATTTAGGATATTAGTTTTTAGAATTGCACGTGTCAATCTAGAATTAGACTTTTACTTCAAATTTTTATAACAAAAAAATCCCAATTTTTTTTAATTAATTTAGGATGCTAGTTTCTTGTAGGTAGCGTGATAGGTTTTTTTTTTTTTTTTTAAAATGCACGTTTTAGAAGAGATAGCACGTCTCTTTAATTTTCACCCTAGTAGTTTTTTTTTAGTGTTTTAATTACGAATTTTCATAAAAAATCATCATGCATTTTAGAATAGAATTGCATGTCTCATTTTAAGTTTAGAGCAATTTGCATCTTAGGTTAGAAATTGCTAGATTAAAATAACGTCTTAGTTTAAAATAGGATTTAGTATGACTTAATCCTAAGTTTAAATTGCTTGGAATTTTAATTTAGCTAGGTAATTTTGCGTTTTTCTTAATTTCGAATATCATGAAAAATACAAAATTTGTCTTTAGATAAATTAGTTTCAATTTTTAGGATAAATTGCATTTTTAGGAATAGAAATATCATGGGCACATCATGTAGGATTAGGTTCATTTAATTAAAAATTGCCCGTCATCATAATTAGGTCATTTTGATTTGCATATTGCATGCTCATTAAGAAAACACAAAAAAAAATATTTACTCACGTCATGCAGTTTAGAAAACATTATCACTCCATGTTAGATTAGTAGCATGCATTGCATATTGCATGATCCTCATTAAATAAGTGAAAACCAAAGAAAAAAAGGGGAATTTGCTTGTTAATTAGAAATCATATCTAGGTCTGTTGATGCGGATTCTGATTTAACATTGTAGATGCTTTCGTTGCTATGAGGTAAGTCCCGCAATTTATCCATCGCTTTCTTGGGTGTTAAATTGGTGGTTTGCGCACCCGCATGATCACCTCACATGTTAGGAAGAGAAATTAAAATCAATTCAAGCTGCCTGCAAAAAATATTTTTTGAAATAAAAAAGAAAGGTACCGAAAGGGCGTTAGAGAAATCTAGCGTAACCAAGTCCCCGAACTCACAATCTCTGGTTCGTAGGAGTGAAGTAATTCTCCCATTACTTTACTTGGGTTTCTAATCGACCCACCAAAAAATAGATTAGTGGCGACTCCATGATAAACATCATTTGCATATTAAGAACTTAAACTCTAAGTCGCGAATTGGTATGGGCTTGGGAGAGCTCGAGCTAAGTCTAGGCTTAGCAATCCATTAGCCGAACCCTTAGGTGGTCAAAACCCGCTTTGGGGAAGTCGCGACAGCTTGGCGACTCCGCTGGGGACTCGAGTTGAAACTCTTAGTGGACTTAGGCCAATTTTCTTTTTGAAAAATATTTTTGTTTGGCAGTGAGGATCCCAGGTACGTCCCTAACATTTAAGGTGTTAAATGTTCTGGCAGAATGGGAGGTATAAGGGGAAGTGTTTGCTGACATTTGTTTTGCAGGGAGGTGTAGGCATGTATGGTTTACTTTCACTTATGAAGTGTTGCTTGATATAAATTGCCGTGCATGCCTTGCATCTAGCACTACACTATTGCACACACAACCCGCCGCCGGACCTGGGCCGCATAGGATCATCTAAGATGGTGTTGAGATGGATACCACTTCGACCGCATGCCTGCGGTATGGGTCGCCCATCTCAATCCCGAAGTTTCTTTTCTGGCGTCAGGAGTACCTACCTCGGTTCGCATGCCCGCAACCCAGGTCGGCTCTTTGACCAAGCCGAAGTCATGAGGACCCGACTTAGTTCGCATGCCCGCGACTAGTCTGATCATTCTTGTGGCTTCACTTTGTTAAGCCTGTTAGACTAGAAATCGAGCCACTTACCATGCGCATGTCTATGTGATTGCCCTTTGTTTATTGGTAAAGTAAGTCTTCTAAATTCGCACTCTTGCAATCTACTTACTTTATTATATCATTTTGTCGGTCCCTGGCATTAGGATTGTCTTGAGTCTTGATCAATATACAATGGGAATACCGGATATTCGAATTATTCTCCCTCCAAAGGAAGAGCTTAGCGCATGGTGGGGCAAGTTAGACCAAGCTGGCCGTCAATTTGTAGAGTCACACATTAGTCGACTACTTCCATTGCTGCGTATCAACATCCATGGCGGCCTCATCCAAGCACTTGCTCATTGTTGGTGCCCCGAGACTTCTACTTTCATCTTCGGCGGTAAGCATGAACTCACGCCCACCTTGGAAGAGTATAGCATTGCCATAGGAAAATCTTTGAAGGTGGAATTAATTAGTCCACCTATCGGAATAGACCCCATTATGGTCTTATCCGATTTTCTGAGAATTAAGGAGGACAATGTAAGAAAGGTTTTAAAAGCTTACCGCAATACATGTCATTTATCTTTTCTAAAAGAATGTTTTGAAAATGGCAATTCATTTCAAATGCGAAGGGTTTTCCTTTTAGCTTTCTTTGGGTTTATACTTTTTCCTCATTGCAAGAATGCTATTAACCCTTTGATGGCTCACTTAGTTGAACAAGTGTTGGGAGGAAAAAATTTCATAAACACTATTATGGCTGAAACCTTTCTTTCCCTCACCCGATTTAAAGGAAGCGGTGATAAGACTTTCCATTCCTCTCCTGAGCTTTTGCAAATTTGGTTTCTTTCTCATATAAAAGGGTTTGGTGGTTTAATGACTATACATGATGTTAATAACTCTAATCACCCTATTATGAGATTTGAGAACAACCAAAAACATGCACCGAATTACCATTATTCTAGGTGGCTAGCTTTCATGAAAAAACCAACTTCCAAGGGTTTCCTATGGCATGCTAAGTGGTTCCAAGTTCGTGTGGCGAGACTTTCATGTGAAGGTGTTGGCCCAATCCCTCTACTGGGATTCACTGGGGCAACGGAGTACTATCCAACTAGAGTAACCTGTCAGTATCAAGTTGTGCAAGAGCTTCCCTCGGCATTGCAAGCAGATCCACTCCGAGTCAGCTTCATTGATGGAGACCGAGGCCATGAAGATTCCATTCTCACAATTAAATCAATGTGGGATATGTGCCAGCCACGAAAACTCAAGTGGCCCGAGGAGGAGTTGAAGGGCAAAGAAATGAAGTACTATGCCTCAATTAAGTACATTCAACAACACAAGATTCCAGAGGAGTTACTTCCAAAGATACCAGAGGTGCCGCTGAAGATCACCAACCGCGCGAGAATAAACGCCTCAAAAGGGTTGCTGAAAAAGCTCAAGAGGAGAATAAGCGATTGCGCCGAGTGGTGTCCCGAGTGTATATTGATCAAGCTAGATGAAGTGTTTGAGTCAATCTTGTTGTTTCATTTCTAGATTAATGTTTAGGAAGTTGAGTCATTTACTTTCCTAGTTTGTTTGTTTAGGGCTTTTTGAGCTTCTATTTCATTAATGAAGTGCTTGAATCAATCTTGCTTCTATTTTGTTAGTATTGTCAAAAACTCCATTAATGAATAAAAGTTTTAGACCATTGCCATGGACTGGTGTATTTCATATGAGATACTTATTTTTGTCCGTTTCTTCAAATTAGGTGATAACGGATCCTCCACGTTTGCCCATCATTACACGATCAAGAGCAAAAATGGCCGACCAAATCGAAATGCGTGATCGTATGACCGTTGTGGAAAATCAACTCCAGCAGTTGCTCACCTCTATGCAATTGATGACAGATCAAATGCAATCCCTCCAAGTGAATCAGACTCTTGCATCCGCTCTCCCGAGATAGTAGTCCCAAAGCGAGACGAACAAGACCCAAATAGGTGATGATGACATGCCGGAACTGGAGGATGACCCACTGTTCATCACAGCTGAAAAGGCTAAGCCCGACAATGTCCCTAAGGCGGAGCAAGATGAACGCTTCGCCAAACTTGAAGAGAAACTGAAACAATTGCAAGAATCGCAGAATTCACTCCCGTTCGACTTGTCAGTTTATGAGAAAGTCAAAGTGCCGAAGAAGTTTAAGATGCCGGAGTTCGAGAAATACGATGGTACTTCCTGCCCAAAAGCTCATTTGCAAATGTACCACGTACGCATGGCCCAATATGTCAAGAACGAGCCTCTCATGATCCAATCGTTTCATGCAAGCTTGACGGGGCCCGCACTCAACTGGTACATAATGAAGAATGTAAACCTTCTCGACACCTGAAATGAAGTGGCTGACGCTTTCTAAAGCAAAGTATAAGTTCAACATGGACATTGCACCTTCCCGAGAGGATCTTGAGCGGATGGAGAAGAAGAAAAGTGAGTTATTTAAGGAGTACGCTATAAGGTGGCGAAACTTGGCGGCTCAAATCACTCCTGAGCCTACAAACAAGGAGTTGATGAAGTTGTTCGTCAAGACTCTCCCATATGAGTTCCGTAACCGGATGGCTAGCACATACGTTGAGAACTTCAACCAGCTTATCCCAGTGGGTGAACAGATCGAGATGGGGCTAAGGGATGGATGGTTCAATGAACCAACTCTTCAGGGTAAAAGGTTCACCATGAAGAAAGATAAAGAACCAACCACTGAAGTTAATGTTGCATATGTGCAACCAGCCCCTAGTAAGCCTCCGATGGTTCGTGTCCCCGGGAATCAGCAAGATGGAGGCCGAGTGCCTGCACAGCGGCAATTCACCAAAAGGCAGTTCTCTCCTCTTCCTGGCCCTCTATCTCAGATCTTACCGATACTCCGAAACAAGGGATTGATCTCCCACGAACCAAAGCGGCCCAATGCTGAAAAATTTTCCAACTATGACCCCTCCAAAAAATGTGAGTATCATATGGGGGAGGTCGGCCATTCAACTGATGAATGTTTGACTTTGAAACACAAGATCCAAAATTTGTTGGATACTAAGGCATTTTCTTTCTGTACCACCCAACCGAATGTCAAGAAGAATCCGTTGCCGGAACATTAGGGAAACGTGAATGCAATCTTCGAGTTCAATACTGGCAAAAAGATGAACTTGAAGGTGTCTGTCAAAGATATCTATAGCGGATTAGTTAGGGTTGGTTACTATCCGACAAATGAGAATCCTCCCTTGCCTACCATGAAGGAAAGGGTTCAAGAAATGGTTAAGGCTGGCATGATCATATATGCTGACCAAAGCTGGAACAAAGTGTCAACTATCTCCGAAGTCGTCATTGATTGGGAGAAGGAATTTGCTAAGCTAGGTGCTGAAAAGAGTGAATCGAGATCCATTGATCGAGGACATGCCCCCACTTGAGGACGCCTCCGACCATGAAGGATTGATAGTGGAAGTGCCTTCAAGCGATGAAGAAATAATTATTGAGATGCCCAGACTATATGAGTACAAGGATAACAAAGCAGTCCCTTGGTCATACAAGCTAGATGTTGACGATTACAAGGCAGTCGGACCTATGCTCAAGCTAATGCCCAACCTGCAAAGCCAGTTACTGACGAAGAGGCCAAGGAATTTCTGGCTATAATCAAAGCAAGTGAGTATAACGTGGTCGACCAGTTGCGGCAATTGCCTGCTCAGATCTCTTTACTTGAACTCTTGCAAACATCTCCTACACATCAAAAGTCTCTAATGAAGGTTCTAAGCGAAGTTCGTGTACCAGAGACGGTTGAGGTAGACAGGTTGGAGGAATTCGTAGGATCGATTCTTCTTAAGGATTTAATAGCCTTTTCTGATGAAGAATTCCCTCTTGAGGGGAGGGGACATACTAAGGCATTATATATATCCGTCAAGTGCAAGGCTTCCCATGTGGCTCGAGTACTCATTGATAATGGGTCTGCCTTGAATATCTGTCCATTGGCGACTCTTCATCGCCTGAAAATAGATCCTTCAAAAATAAGTGCTACAAAGACCCCCGTCCGAGCTTTTGATGGTACGAGAAAGGAGGTGATAGGGGAGATCCACCTTGATCTGCAAATAGGGCCGGTGATGTTCAACGTCCTTTTCCAAGTGATGGACATTCCTACCGCATTTAATTTTCTATTAGGGCGTCCTTGGATTCATACTGCTGGAGCTGTGCCATCAAGTCTCCACCAAAGCGTGAAATTTGTTGTCAAAGGAAAGCTAGTCATTGTTCATGGCGAGGAGGATCATCGGATCTATCATGAGACGGCTATCCCCTATGTCGAGCCGGAACGTAGGGATGAGTCGAGCTACCAATCGTTTGAGCTCGTATCCACTATTCATGCATCTCGAGGATCGACAGCACCTATCCCTGATGTGTCAAATGCAACAGTTATGGTAGCAAGAGTGATGGTTGGAAATGGCTTTATTCCTGGCCGTGGACTTGGTAAAAGAGAACAGGGTATCCGGAACCCTATTGAAGCCCCTCAAAGGTCTCGTTCCGTCGGATTAGGGTACCATGGAAAAGGTCGAGGATATGAACAAGAGAGGAAAAACTCATTACTCCTCGATATTCGTGAGACATTCCCGGGCCCTGCTAGAATAATGCATGATGAGGGAGGAATGATCGACACCCGAGGTATCGTGCTAAATGGATGGAGTGGCATGGACGACCCGACAACTTCAAAGACAGAGGATCCAGATGATGGGATGGAAGGGATCACGACTCTATTCGATGATCTCCTCATAGGTGCCATTGATGAAGAACCATCGGAGGAAATGGGTGCTAGCCCACAAGAGTAACATGTTTACTTTTCTGCACTCCCCTGCGTGGGAATCCTATCTCTTTTAGGATTTGATGTCTTCTAGGGTTTGCTTATCGTATTCTGCATGTCGTTTGTCAGGAGTTGATGTTTGCTAGGGTTTGATTGTTAGGGTTTCATTTCACTTTGATTGCCGTACTTTTCAATCCAATAAATGTAATTTGGTTGATGAATATCAATTATGATTACAAGTTTTATTTTGAGGGCATGATGGGGTATACCAAACCAGCCCGTTGATGATATCCAACCGATGAAAGAAAAGAAAAATCCAAGGAGAATTCTGAGGCCTGGGCTTCATCATGCTTCCTCGTGTTAAAAAGTTTTTCCAAAATGTTTTGCCAAAATTCTTTAAATAAAATAAAAATTCGAAAAAAAATCAATCAAAAAAAAATTCAAAAGGAAGGAAAATTCGAAAAAATAGAAAAGAAATTCGTGCCTTTTAGCCCTGTTTGTCTTTTTGAACTATCCATTTTATGTTTCAGGAGCAGCCTTATGATAGGCAAAGAGGTGAAAATGGTCCAATCCAATGTCATGAGCGATGACGGTGATGACCCTGATGATCCAAATGGTGACTCCATTGGAGTACAACAAAGTTAGGAGCAACATGAAAAACCCAAAGTTCTCACCTTTGAGCAAACCGTCACTATCAATCTGAGTGATGCCGAGGAGCCCAAAGAGATAAAGATTGGGGCAAATCTTCCCAAAGATGAGGCCGAGCACCTGACTCAATTGCTAAAAGAATATCAAGATATCTTTGCTTGGACATACGCTGATATGCCGGGTTTAGATCCGTCGATTGTGGAACATTGTTTGCCCACTAATCCAGACGTGCATCCCAAGAAGCAGAAGCTTCGGAGGACTAAACCAGAGCTCTCGAAGAAGATAGAAGAGGAAGTAATGAAACTTCTCAAAGTGGGATTCATCGAAGTCTCGCAATACCCTGAATGGGTGGCCAACATAGTACCGGTCATGAAGAAAGACGGTCGAGTCCGAGTGTGTGTTGATTACCGGGATTTGAACAAGGCCAGCCCAAAGGACGACTTCCCATTGCCACATATCGATGTTCTCGTGGATAGTACTGCCGGATTTGAATTATTCTCTTTCATGGATGGTTTTTCTGGCTACAACCAAATAAGAATGAAGGATGAAGACAAAGAGAAGACGGCATTTATTACCCCGTGGGGAACCTTTCATTATAAGGTCATGCCCTTCAGACTCAAAAATGCAGGGGCAACTTACCAACGAGCCATGGTTACGTTGTTCCATGACATGATGCATGAAGAAATCGAGGTCTATGTTGACGATATGATTGCAAAAACCCGGCCTGGGAAAAGTCATGTTGAAACCCTCAAGAAGTTATTTGATCGACTTCGTGAATTCAAACTCCGTTTAAACCCTGCCAAGTGCGTGTTCGGGGCAGCATCAGGAAAATTACTTGGTTTTATGGTGAGTAGCAAAGGGATCGAAATTGACCCATCTAAAGCCAAGGCAATATGTGAGCTGCAACCTCCGTCGACAGTGAAGGAGGTCTGGAGTCTCCTAGCGAGACTGAATTACATTGCACGATTCATTTCCCAACTCTCGGAGACCGCTAAGCCATTCTTCAAACTCTTGAGAAAAAACGTACGAGTTGAGTGGAATGATGAATGTCGAGAGGCGTTCGATAAGCTGAAGCAATATTTGATGAATCCACCGGATCTTGTCCCACCAATATCGGGGCATCCTTTGACTTTGTATCTCACAATCCATAGTGAGTCACTCGGCGCGATGTTAGCTCAGAAGAGTCCCGTGGATCAGAAGGAACGGGCCATTTATTACCTCAGTAAAAAGTTCACTGTCTCGGAGCTAAAGTATTTTGATGCTGAAAAAACTTGTGCTGCGTTAGTATGGGTATTGCATAGACTGCGACAGTACACCTTGCATTACCAGACGTTTCTCGTGACTGAGAACGATCCCATCAAGTATTTATTTAATCAACCAGCTTTGGTGGGTAAGCTAGCCAAATGGCAGGTCTTGATTTCGGAATTCGACGTGCAGTTCATGCCACAAAAATCAGTTAAAGGCCGAGTAATTGCTGATATATTGGCTGAGAATCCTAGAACCTTCAATGATGATGATTGTCCTCTGGATGATCATATTTTGGCTATAAATGAAGATGCATGGTCCATGTTTTTCGATGGAGCTGTGAACTTGTCTGGTTCTGGTACTGGGGCAGTACTGATATCCCCAGACGGACAACACCACCCAGTAGCCGCGAAATTAATATTCCCATGCACTAACAATATAGTTGAATACGAAGCTTGTATTCTCGGACTTCAGGCTGCAATTGAAATAGGAGTGGCCAAATTGAAAGTATATGGAGATTTTGCACTAATCATACTCAAGACTGTAGGTGAATGGAAGACCAGGGATGCCAAATTACTGCCATATCATAAGTACCTCGAAGAGTTGGTGAAGGAGTTTGACGAAATCTCGTTTGACTATTTGGCTAGATCTCATAATCAGTTTGCCGATGCCTTGGCGACGTTGTCATCTATGTTGCAAGTTACTGATGGTTTAGAAGTTGAGCCTTTGAAAATTGAGGTTCTAGCCAAACCTTCTTATTGCATGGTCGTGAATGAAGAGCTTGATGAGAAGCCATGGTATTATGACATCATGAACTATATTCAAAAGCAGGAATTTCCTGAAGGGAGCACTCCAGCCAATAGAAAATACATAATGAAGATGGCCTCAAAGTTCTTCGTTAGTGGTAAGAATTTATACAAGAGATCTTATGATTCGGTTTTATTGAGATGCGTAGATGAAGCAGAAGCTACCCAAATCATGCATGAAGTGCATGAAGGAGTTTGTGGCCCACACATGAATGGACACATGTTAGCCAAGAAGATCATGAGACTAGGTTACTATTGGCTTGCACTGGAAAGTGACTGCATACAGCATGTTAGAAGTTGCCATCGTTGCCAAATTCATGGAGATAAAATAAATGTTCCTCCAACGGAGTTGCACCAGCTATCTGAACCATGGCCTTTCTCAATGTGGGGGATTGATGTAATTGGCCCAATAAATCCCAAAGCTTCAAATGGGCACCGATTCATATTGGTGGCAATAGATTATTTTTCAAAATGGATTGAAGCCGCATCATATGTTAATGTCACAGCTCGAAACGTGGTGAAATTTATTAGGCGTGACATAATCGCCCGTTATGGTGTCCCGAAGCAATTGTCACGACAATGGGACAAATCTGAATAACAAGTTCGTGGATGAGTTGTTCAGTGAGTTCAAAATCAAGCATTTGAATTCATCACCTTACCGCCCGCAAATGAATGGAGCTGTTGAGGCAGCTAATAAGAACATCAAGAAGATCCTGGCTAAGATAGCCGAGAATTATCGAGATTGGCATGACAGGTTACCCTTTGCTCTAATGGCGTATCGGACATCGATCCGAACATCTACCGGGGCAACCCCTTTCTCCTTAGTTTATGGCATGGAGGCAGTCTTGCTTGTGGAAGTAGAAATCCCCTCTTTGAGAGTCTTATCCCAAGTGGAATTGTCCGAGGCAGAATGGACACAACAAAGGTTCGAGCAGTTGAACCTGATTGATGAGAAAAGATTAAAAGCTCTTTGCCATGGTCAGACGTATCAACAAAGAGTAGCCAGGTCTTTCAATCGAAAGGTACGGCCGAGACACTTCGAAGTGAATGATCTAGTTCTAAGAAAGGTGTTGCCGATTTTTCCTGATCCTGGAGGCAAATTTGCTCCAAATTATAGCGGCCCGTATATGGTGAAGAGGGTACTCCCTGGAGGTGCCTTAATCCTTACAGAAATGGATGGTCGTGAGTTTTCTAATCCTGTTAACTCTGATGCTGTGAAGAAGTATTACCCTTGAAAAAATTTGTTGTGAATTGAAGGAACTCATTTCTTCGTTGAATTGTGTGAGAATGGATTGAATGAGATGAGAAGTAGGCCCTGTTCCATACACATATCTAATTCATTTGATTCGGTATATCAGACGTGTTGACCCAGTGTCAGTTCAATTAAATAAAAAAAGAAATGCCCTGAGGACACCACCAGCGCCTCGGCCTGGTGGCACGGGGAATGAAAAGGTCCGAAAGCAACCAGGGTTCGATCCCTGGAAATGGCAACAAGTTTGCCACCAAAAAAAAAAAACAAAACAAAAAAAAACAAAAAAAACAAAAAAAACAAAAAATAATAATTTTTTTTTTTACCAATCCTTTTCTTTCTTTTTGAGCTACAAACTCTTTGTGTTCAAAGCTGATGAGTTCATGAAGTAATTGTGACCTTTCAAAGGAGAATTTTGCATGATAGTTTTACCTGTTTAATTACCAATTTCACTGAGGATCGTCACCATCGATCAAGTTAATGAATGATGTGGAATGAATTGAACATGCTAAATGAGACATGTCAGGATGATGAAAGGCAAGCCCTATCCTATACACAGTCCCTTGCTCATATACTGGTGAGATGAGTGTAGGAAATTCCATGTTTCTAAGGTAAAGAGTTTTCTCGCGAAAGATACAATGATCGAAATGATGAGAGGCGGTTCATTCTCTATCCCAAACACTATGTGATCATCCATTGTTTAAACCCTTTTGAGCCCACACACGTGAATAATTTTTAAATTACCCCTGTCAAGAACCACCCCACATCGGGGCAAGTTGGAGGTAAGACAACATCATGAGGTGAGGAAATTGATAGGAATATTCTTGCTCTCACTTGCATCAATCTTCAGGTATTGCTATTACATTGAATTCATATGATAATTCAAGTGCCTTAGGATGATGAAGAGCAGTTCTTTCTCTATCCTACACACTTTATCCATTGCGTAGCCCCTTGAGCCTGTAAATTCGTTTCATTTAAACCCAATTGGTGATCATCTCCCACACCGGGGCAAGGCAAAAGGCAAATGTTCAAGCAGCAAAATCCCGAGTGCTGACAAAAAATGAAAACTCCTCAAGAACCCAAATGTTAAAGCATTACGTGGTTAATAAAAAAAAAAAAAGAAACAAAAGGGGCATGAAAAAGCAGTGTGCCTGGTAAAAGCAAGGCCAATGCCCATAAAAAATGAAAGAAAGAGTCAAGATAAATGATTATCAGTTGTAAAAGGGTGTATTCCCAATGGAGTGGTACTCAAAGAACTCAAATGCCAAGTTTTTATAGTACCTACGAGGAAAATCCCAATGGTGAAGAAGAAGACCGGTGACAATGCCAAGATGATCACCAATTCTCATCTCCTTATACACATTTTGAGCCAAATGATCCATTCACTTCTCAACCCATGAACTTAATATACGTTACGTCCCTTACAAAGTCTCTTCAGATTAGGGCACTGAAATTAACGTAGGAATTCATATGCTTAAAAGCATCGCTCGAAGAAGTGCGAGCAAGACCATTTCTATCTCATTTCGCAGGTTCCTTGACTTGTAAACCTGAAGGTGATTGCGAAGTATTGTTCTTTCATTAGCCTTGACTCGAAGAGTCCCTCTATGTTGAGCCATTGACCGAGCCTACATTACAGTCCTGATAAAGACCTCTTAGATTGACAAGGTCGTACCGCTTGCGAGAATACTCGAACCCTTATTGACATAATGAAAGTAAGATGGAGTGATTCCTGTGATCCCACATTAATGGTTGGGACAAAATAGCCTTCTTAATGAGAGTGAGTGAAAGTCCTTTCTAACTAAAAGTCTCTCATTTGGTATTCTTGAAAATCCATGTCATGAGTGAAAATTGTCTTAAACGATGATTCTCCCCAGTGAAAATTTGGTAGTGCAAATATGGTAAAACCATCATGCATAAATCTTGATGGAATGGATAAAAGCTTCAGTGGATTTTGGAGTGTGCTGAATTGCTTACTTCTTTGGCAAATGCATGTATTTTTGCTCTAATCATGTCTGACAGGTAATGTTTCCTTGAAGACCCAAGAGCTCCTGACATTTATGTTGCCTTTCAGAAGCCTTGAGGTGAGAAACCTCCATGAATATTTGAAATACATCCTCGATGTTCCAAACTTCTTTCTACCAAGAGGTAAGTGACCTTCACGAATATCCCAAGTTTGTCCTAGGTATTCCCAAATTTTTGATATATGTCTCAAAACTCTTCGTTAAGCATTTCATTCTGGATATGAATGCTTTCCGATCTTTTTCGTTATACCTTAGTCTGGATCTAGGTATTTCGAATCATCTTAATCCAATATTAATCTCACCTAACATTGAGTGTCTATTGGTTAAGTTCCAAAATTCTTGACATCTCAGTCTGGATCTGGATGTCTCAAAACTCTTCGTTAAGCATTTCATTCTGGATATGAATGCTTTCCGATCTTTTCGTTATACCTTAGTCTGGATCTAGGTATTTCGAATCATCTTAATCCAATATTCATCTCACCTAACATTGAGTGTCTATTGGTTAAGTTCCAAAATTCTTGACATCTCAGTCTGGATCTGGATGTCTCAAAACTCTTCGTTAAACATTTCACTCTGGATGTGAATGTTTTTCGATCTTTTTCGTTATACCTTAGTCTGGATCTAGGTATTTCGAATCATCTTAATCCAATATTCATCTCACCTAACATTGAGTGTTTATTGGTTAAGTCCCAAAATTCTTGACATCTCAGTCTGGATCTGGATGTCTCAAACCTCTTCGTTAAACATTTCACTGGATGTGAATGTTTTTCGATCTTTTCGTTATACCTTAGTCGGATCTAGGTATTTCGAATCTTCTTAATCCAATCTTCATCTCACCTAACATTGGGTGTTTGTTGGTTAAGTCCCAAATTTTCTTTCGACATCTTAGTTTGGATCTAGATGTCTCAAAACTATTCTTTAAGCATTTCATTCTGGATATGAATGCTTTCCGATCTTTTTCGTTATACCTTAGTCTGGATCTAGGTATTTTCGAACCCTCTTAATCCAATATTCATCTCACCTAACATTGAGTGTCTATTGGTTAAGTTCCCAAATTCTTGACATCTCAGGCTGGATCTGGATGTCTCAAAATTTTTCCCCGTTTAGGCGACCGTAGAATGGTACGGGTCCTGGGAAAGCAGTTTCTTTGTAAAGTCATGTTACTATTCTAGGCGACCGTAGAATGGTACGGGTTCTGGACATGTAACACCAACTATCTCGAGTTACTCTACCCTCCCCGAAGGTAAGTTATTCCAGGTAAGTTCCTTTTATCACTGGCATTAGCATTTCCATGCATCATATAAATTGCATTTCAAAAAGAAGAAGAAGAAGAAGAAGAAGGGATCCATAGTCCCGCCAAAATATCATCCATTGCATGTTCATGGTCAAAATTTAGGTATCATATTGTCTTTGAATGCAACCTCTACGAGCTCACCTTCAAAGAGGGGCAGCTGTTGACACCTAAATTTTGACTAATCATTTAGTAATTAATTGCATAAAAATTTAGGGATTAATCTTTAACTCCTTAAAATAGTAAAATTGCATTTCATGTAGTCGCATTTGCATCGGTACTAAGAGAACAACAAGAAGCAGGGGCTCGCGGTCGATTGCATGCACAAAAGGATGGTCTCTCTTTCGCTGGTCTGAATGCAAATAAGAGAGAAAGCAAAAAAAAAAAAAAAATGATGATGAGGAAAGAAGCTCTGGCACGTCCATTATCTATTCCTCATTAATGCATGAACAAATTCGGTGGAGTGCGGATTCGGGAGAAATCTTCAAAGAAGCAAAAGCAGCCCATAATATATTATATAATATGCCCATATTGTATTATTATAATATGCCCATAATATTATACAATATGTCAGCTTTGGTAGCACCAAGAAGGAACCTCCTCATTAATGCATGCACATCCACGCACGAAATGGGACAGCGCCGCTAGAAGATTTCCTTGTGAAGAACGGGGGAGCGAAGAAAGAAAAAAATTCCATTGTGAGGGGGGCTTCCCTTTCGGTCAGACAAGGGGGGAAAGAAGAGTGTCAGAGAGAGATAAAAAAAAAAATATATTGGGAAGGGGCTCCTCCTTCGGACAAGAAGAAATAAAGTCAGGGGAGGATATTAAAAAAAAAGAGAGATGAATGGAGAGTTTGTCAGAAGAAAAGAAGGTGAAGTCAGAGAGGGCAACAAGAAAGAGAAAAGAACATGAAAGAAAAATAATAAAAAAAGAAGGGTTGTCTTCTTAAAGGGGAGGCTTCGAGCAACACAGGGGAGGAGGGGATAGCAAAAAAAAAAAACACACACACAAAGTCTTCTTCTTCCTCGCGCAGCAGCTTCGTCGAACCCGGCAGCCGTCCGAGCTTCCCCTTCACCTGAGCGGCCAGCAGCTCGTCGTTCTGACGACCCCGCTTCCTCCACGAGCCGCCGTCTGCAATCCCTCCGCCCCACCTCCACGCCCCTCTGCCCTGTCGTTTCACCACCACCCGGCTCACCCACAAGCCCGCGTCGCCCACCGCCTTCGCTCGAGCCAGCTCCGACGATGCTCCTGGTCCGCCCGTCGCCCACCGCCTCTGCCGTCACCGATCTGCAGCGCCAGAAGTGCCCGACGCCCCTTCTCCGCCTCTGCTGTCGCCTGACCGCCCCAGCCCAAGCTCCGCTCCTGCAGCCCGCACCACCGCGCCAGTTTCGAGCCGGCCACCGCTCCCTCCGCCCGAGATCCAGCCACGATGCCGCGCCGCTGCACCCCTACGCGAGCGCCTTCCAGCCCACACCCATAGTCGCGCCTCTGACCGCCCGCACCAGCAACCCCCGCGCTCCACCTTGCTCGCCGCGCCTGCAACCCAGCGCCCGACGTCCTCAGCTCCAACCTGCGACCCCCGCGCCGTGACCCGTGAGAACACCCCGACGCCGCCGCTCCCTCCGAGCCTCCCCGCCGTTGCTCCGAGCCGACCCGCGACGACCCGACCACACAGCAGCTTGTCGCAACCTCCCTCCTTCCGTCAAGCTCCGAACGCCGTCACCACTGCAATCCCGAGCCTCACCGACGCTCGCGCGCACGCGACCTACGGCTGGCCCGCGCCACCCCTCTGCCCATTGCTGGTCGCCGTGCCGCCCACCACCCGTCACCAGCGACGTCCGCAGCTCCACAGCTGCGCCTCAGCCCGCTCGCCACCGTACCAGCAGCTCGCCAGCAGCCCGCTCGAGCGCGTCGCCGCAGCCGCCTCCACAACCCTTCTCCTACTGTCCGTGAGTCGTGCCGATCCTCGCTGGAGCGCCGCCTTGGAGACCCACGAGCAAGCCGTGCGTGGGAAAAGAAAAAGGAGACAACAAAAAACAAAGAAGAAAAAACAAAAGGGGAACATTAGGTAGTTTTTTAATTATTATTATTGTTTTATCTTTATTTTTTATATAGTTTATAGTTTGTTTTTATATAGTTTTTTTAGTGTGATTATTCATTAATGCATGATTGAAATTCCAATGTAAAATAATCCCTCAATTTAAGGATTAGGAGTTCGATTTTCGCGCCGAAATCCGACTCACGATCTCGTATGAAAATCGACAATCCAATCTCATGCCCGAGATTCGATTCGCGATTTAATTTAAAATTGACCAACCCGATCTCATGTGCGAGATATGGTTTGTCAATTTTGGGTATTAATCTTATCTTGATTGGATTGGATATCGGGTTATTTGAATTAACTTTTGTTTTTGCATAAAAAAAATTCAAAAAATGCGAGTTAGATTAGGGCTAGGGTTAGCATATTTAGTTATTTCGTTTTTTTTTAAAATAAAAAAAATCCAAAAAATGCATTTAGGATATTAGTTTTTAGAATTGCACGTGTCAATCTAGAATTAGACTTTTACTTCAAATTTTTATAACAAAAAAATCCCAATTTTTTTTTAATTAATTTAGGATGCTAGTTTCTTGTAGGTAGCGTGATAGGTTTTTTTTTTTTTTTTTTTTTTTTTAAAATGCACGTTTTAGAAGAGATAGCACGTCTCTTTAATTTTCACCCTAGTAGTTTTTTTTTTAGTGTTTTAATTACGAATTTTCATAAAAAATCATCATGCATTTTAGAATAGAATTGCATGTCTCATTTTAAGTTTAGAGCAATTTGCATCTTAGGTTAGAAATTGCTAGATTAAAATAACGTCTTAGTTTAAAATAGGATTTAGTATGACTTAATCCTAAGTTTAAATTGCTTGGAATTTTAATTTAGCTAGGTAATTTTTGCGTTTTTCTTAATTTCGAATATCATGAAAAATACAAAATTTGTCTTTAGATAAATTAGTTTCAATTTTTAGGATAAATTGCATTTTTAGGAATAGAAATATCATGTGCACGTCATGTAGAATTAGGCTCATTAAATTAAAAATTGCCCGTCATTATAATTAGGTCATTTTGATTTGCATATTTAATTGTTGCATGTTCATTAAGAAAACACAAAAAAAAATAATAATAATATTTTACTCATGTCATGTAGTTTAGAACACATTGTCATTCCATGTTAGATTAGTAGCATGCATTGCATATTGCATGATCCTCATTAAATAAGTGAAAACCAAAAAAAAAAAAAGGGAAATTGCCTGTTAATTAGAAATCATATCTAGGTCTGGTGATGTGGATTCTGATCTAACATTGTAGATGCTTTCGTTGCTATGAGGTAAGTCCTGCAATTTATTCATCGCTTTCTTGGTTGTTAAATTGGTGGTTTGCGCACCCGCATGATCACCTCACATGTTAGGAAGAGAAATTAAAATCAATTCAAGCTGCCTGCAAAAAAATATTTTTGAAATAAAAAAGAAAGGTACCGAAAGGGCGTTAGAGAAATCTAGCGTAACCAAGTCCCCGAACTCACAATCTCTGGTTCGTAGGAGTGAAGTAATTCTCCCATTACTTTACTTGGGTTTCTAATCGACCCACCAAAAAATAGATTAGTGGCGACTCCATGATAAACATCATTTGCATATTAAGAACTTAAACTCTAAGTCGCGAATTGGTATGGGCTTGGGAGAGCTCGAGCTAAGTCTAGGCTTAGCAATCCATTAGCCGAACCCTTAGGTGGTCAAAACCCGCTTTGGGGAAGTCGCGACAGACCAGCCTCTCCACAAAATCGGTTTTCAAGAGCTTCTCTTTTGGATATCTTTGTCTGAGGCATAGGAGTAGGGGGTTTGGTTTGTTTGTTTTTGCCATTCTTATTTGATGTAGATGTAGTAATGAGATTGATTCATTTTTCCACAACATTCCATTGCAAGAGATCTTTAGATCTTAGGAATGCATTCATTTTGTTTTTCCAAATATTGTATTCATTTCCATCAAAGTATGGTGGCCTACTGTTGCTCTGTCCTTCAATTAGCCCTAGTGCTAAGATACTAGCCATAAAAGATCTTTAACTCAGAAGTAAAAACACTTCAACAAAACAAGCACTCGACTTTGATACTAATTGTAAGTGCTAGTATTAACACATAGAGAGGGGTGAATAAGTGTTTAAAAGAAGTATTGACAAATAAATGTGGAATAAAATAAGTTGTGAGCAAAGTTTGAATAAGGATCAGAGTCTGATAAGCGAGGCACCGGATTTCTAGTAAATGTTCAGAATCTGTTATGCGATGGAACATGCTTTTGAAATAACCTGTAAGTATGCAACAAACTTAAATAAGAAGAGTTAAGAGAAGAGAATGTTGCACACAAAATTTATAGTGGTTCAGCTAAGATCAAGCATGTGTCCATTCTCCCACGCTAATAGCCTTCTGGCTAGATTCCACTATGTGATCAACAAGAGATTACAATTTTAAGTGCAAACACTCAGTGGTAGATCACACTATTTCACTAAGTCATTCTTTTGATATTTCTCTCATGATCACAAACGTTTAAGCTCACCAAAGACAGGTGTATGATCGAAGTTCACTCAGACTTTGGAATCATAAATTCTACGCTCTATCTCTTACTTGCTTATTGGTCCTTGATCTCCTTAAATACTCATCCACTTCCAAACTAGCCGTTGGAGAGTATGTAGAGGATCGTCTTCTAATATATCCATTGGACAGATTTGTATCTAGAAGATTTAGTAGCCGTTGAGTGACAGAAGTAGAATCCCAAATTGATTCTGATCGCCCATATAAACAGAATCTTGGTTTCCATAAGTAGAGCTTCTCCATTTAAAAAGTTATTGTCTTCATGATCCAATTGTCAATCAATTAGATTGAGTTAATCAAATCTATCTTGATGTAGAATTCAAACCAGATTACTAGCTGTTATACATTTGGGCTTGTGTTACGTTCTATCAAGTTGTTTCGTTTTGAATATGTTTTGTTATGAATCTGCTACGTTTTGAACTTGTGTCTCGTTCTGGATCTTGTCATGTTCCTGAACTTGTGTTTCGTTTTGGAAGTAAAGTCTGAGTGTTTTCTGTCTGAAATAGAGTCCGAGTGTCTTTTGTCTGAAATAGACTTTACAATCTGGACGTAAGTTTGAATATATTTAGCTTTGGAACAAATTTAGCCTTAAGATCTAAATACAGTCTGAATAAGTTTAGTTTTAGCATAGAGTCTATCTTCTGATTCTTCCAAGTATATACTTCGACAATATCATTTACATATTCTATCATTTACATGTTAGTAGCCTTTGATTTATTTTGTCATCTTCAAAATATCATAAAATATTTCCCTAACAATTAGTCCTTGAGTCATTTGGATATTGGTCGTCGAGGTTGTATAGAGACGTTGAGAATAAAATTCTTTTTTGCATTTGACATCTTCTGTCCAAGCTCAACACAAGACTTGAGTTCCCTATAATAAAACCAAAATACAACGTTTGGTGAAAGATTATCTACAGGAATCAAAACTGGTGGAACACTTTCTTTTACGTAATTACGGAGTAAATAAATATATACTCAAATATTCAAAGACACATAACGCTACGACTTGATCCCGCCACGGAAAATTATAAAACTAGCGTTTTTGTTGATCCTTTTCATATGACGCGTCATGCGGTGAATCTTTCCAAGGTGTACATAAAATGAAATTTATACGACAAGGCACAGAACAATCAAGACACAACACAAGAGCATGATTTGATCTCGTTTTCAATATATAAAGCTTGAGTTTAATTATCCTCGAATCAAAATTGGAGCAGCTCGCTCCAATTTTGTTAACGATATCTATATATCCGCAGATCCTGCGGGCACCTATGGTCTGAGAGCCAAGGGGGAAATGTGAGTCATCTTGACGATTGGGATTAATTTCGATGTAAGATGTAAAGTGTCGTTTATAATCTATCCTTTGAGACTAGCCAAAAACAAGCATCACTATAAGTAGATGAAATATCAAAACTCAAATAATTAACCAATATTGATAAATATGCGCCCACGTCAAACCTCTTTCTCCTATAAGCCAAAAGTTATCCAGATGCTAGCCTTCGCCTTTTTGATAAAGAAATATAATCCATCGCATTGACATATTCGACCGTCCATATTCAATAATCATCTATATTTTAGTGCAGGCACGAGAATAACAAAATAATTTGCCGTGTTAGAAGGTTTGGGCTTTTTTTGATGTGTTCTCTTTGAATTAAATTTCGCGTACATGGGATATCAGACGGGATAATTATCAAATCAATCATAAATTTATTGTATTGATGTCAATTTAGTTCTAAACTTTTCAATTTTGTTGATATAATCCTAAATTTTTGTGCAAAATCTAATATAATTCTTTTGGCCAATTGCTATCGGAAATTGCTAAAGTACCAACCTATCATTGCCCTCCGGCCATCCTCGTGGCGATTTGACGTGGACAACTCGTGGATCGTTACGTCAGTGATTTACTACAACAATTAGTTGGAAGAACTATATGGAGATTTCGCACAAAGGTCTATGACGATATTGTAAAATTGAAAAATTTAAGATTGAATTGGCATCGATATAATAGATTTGAATTGATTCAATAATTATCTTGATATTCACATGTGTAATGTAGCCCATCAGTCCAAGAATACGAAGGTGGACTTGCCTCCTAGCTGATTTGTAGGCAAGCACCACTCAAATTTAAACCCATTATTTCTCTTAGTGCGATCAGCTGAATTTAGAGCTAGAAAGATTTAGTTATCCACAAAACCAAGATATGCAAGAAGAACTTGACATGATTATTGTTGCGATGGGGCGAGCGATCGAACAATAATATAGACAGAAAAAGAAAATAAATCGGACACCATATTTACGTGATTCAGTCGTAAAGACCTACGTCCACGGGGAGAGCAGCAACGAATTTCACTATAGATCAAGCGATACAAGAAGATTACACACTCAAGTCACTCAAACACTCTCTCAATGTTTCCCAAGCCCCAATTACACCCAATAACACACACAGTGTTTAGCCTCGAAATTCCTCAAGAAATAATCTCTCAATCTCACGAAGGAATTACACGCAAATCTTACCACAAGATTTAATTGGCTTCAACACTAAACCTTCTTGGATGTAATTCACGACAAAGAAAATCCCTCCCAAGCACTCGACAACGAGACGGCGCTTCAAGATCAATTCTTCACGATCAACGGCGGAACACCAAGCACTCACACGGCGCTTCAAGACAATTTGTGATCCACACTTATCACTCATGGCCTTAAGTCTATATATAAGTAAAACCCTTATTCTTTTGCCAACTTCTCATAGGATTTTGTTTCCTATCCAAAATATATCTTTGTATATTTTAAACAAAAATCCAAGTCCTAGTCAAAGTTGGACTTTCCTATTTTAACAGCCAGACTCTCTAACGCAGATTCAAATTCGGGAAGTTGATCTTCGGATCTTCTTTGCTCGATTTCGAACATCCGCAACATATCCAATTCGGAATATTCGTAATTTTGCATTGGGCTTAAACTTGAGACATATTTTAACAATTATAAGCAGGAACAAAAGACATTTTTAAAAAAAAAAAAGGTTATTCAAAGAAAGCTGAGGGACTAGCCTCGGTAGGAATAAAGTGCACCGGGGAAAATTAATCATTTTATTGAATTTTTTAGTGCAAATCAAGTTCTCCAGCCCACGTGGAGGATTATTTATCCATTTTTTTTTAATATAATGTTGTCAAACTTGAAACATCTTAGGAATTCTATTTGCTTGAGTCCATGTCCTTGTTGTTAGCGTTCACATTACAAAATTTCACACTCACATTATAAGCATATCGAATAATTAACGATCTTTATGAAGACAATAAATGGATTTATGCTAGTAATGGTGATAAAGAAAATGTAGATACGATCTAGGATTGACTCTATTGATGAGGCCCGGGGAGATTTCTATTTCAAATTTGTAAGTCACTTGTTTAATCTTGCCACTTGCATAGACAATAATCTTGGTTTAGGTCACCTGTACTGGCTAATGGCCATAACTTAACTGGCTCATGAGATTTAGAAGATATTCCATAGGCTCTGGCGTAGTCTCTGAGCTCATACCCTTGGGATTAAAAAAAAAGGCTTTTACATCAGATTAAAAAAAGAAAAATTCATCCCGACGACCTCTACTCATGTAAGAAATAGCTTCCTCTGGAAGTTACCTCGGATTCCTTTAATAAAGGAAATTAAATTTTATCACTTAATAGAGAGGTTGCTGCTATTTCTACCCCAACTTCTGTCCCATACACCCTTTCAATATTCATAGAGAATGTTATGTCAATAATTGAGAAAGTTGCAGAAGGCAACATGCAAGAACCTCAAACTGGGGCTAAAGTAACTAAGCTACAGTCCATGGATCAAGGCCAGTAACACAGGAAAGGAAATCAAGAGACGGCCCACATTAAATTTCATACGTATTCATGTCATTTTTCACGCAGGTGCAAATGGAGGCTTACACAAGGTATGAACATAGGTGTATGATCCAAAAGGAAAAACTCCAGTTCGGGCATTGATTTTGCATCTCGTGAATTTGCATTTCAAGTGAGTTTTTTTTTCCCCGGGTAAAACGAAAATATCTATGTTTGCATCCCTTTGTCGACTGTAATGTTTAATAAACACAAAAACGATGACCCTAAGGAGGGATGGGAATCACAGTTCGACTGTAATGTTTAATGAACACAAAAACGATGGCCCTAAGGAGGGATGGGAATCACAGTTCAAACTATAAACAAAGAGCCCGTATGAACTGATTTCACTGGCCCGCTCCTTTTCCAAATCGAACCCAAAACTCAGCTACAAAGTGCGTTACTCCGTCGTAGATAGAAGTGCCTCAAGCTTCTAAAGCTTTGCTTCAACGGCTGCCATCCCACGAGGAAAATGAGCGAAAGTCATTGACATGCACATGGCCGATCTCTGATTGCTCCATGTTAGTCGGTCCACCGGCGACGATAGCAATTGCGTCGGTCTAGCGACTGGAGGTGGTGGAAGGTGAAATTTGTCGGTTTTGGTTCAAGATAATAGAGGTGTTGATTGATTGTTGGAGCCTGGATGTTCTATGACCATTGCTCGAATTCCATAGTCTGCAAAGGAAGACGACGATAAGAAAAAGGGGAAAGGATGAAACAATGAAAAGGAGCATAACAATGGGCCAGTTATGATCGCAATTGGCATGGGCTTAAGGTTAGCATAATGAAAAGTGGGTTTATTGAGTGGTTATAAAAGGTAATGAGTTCAAAATGATTTAGGCTCATCAGATGTGTGGATTGGGTCAAGTCCAAAAATGGTCGCATCAAAACTGACCAATTTCACCTATATTGACAAACTTTTATGTAATACAATTTAAGCGATCCAAATCCGACCTGACCTAAAACACATTCATAGGCATACCATAACATTTAACCTACTTTATGTTCTTCATAAGAAAATGTTACTTGAATATAGTTTTTATCAAATTAAAAAATAAATTGACTAAATAAAATTTCTTAGTAGATAAAATAAAAACATAAAAAAAATAACATAAAGATTAAAATGCACATAAAAACTAGAGAAGTATGCATGTGTTGTGACAACATTCAGAAAAATTACTAAAAAAATCTTAAACATATTACACTCATGCTAATTTAGTCCTAAATTTTTTAATTTTATCAATTTAGTCCTAAAGGTTTTGACGATTTGTCAATTTAGTAATTCCCATCAATTTTGACCAAAAATCATTAACATGGATGCTAGTCATTCTATATAGCATGATTGATATTGATGTGGAAAATTTTGATACTTTTTTTAACAAGGGTTAATACCCCGAAAAACCCCAAACCTGGTTACACCCGTGACAAATCTATCCAAAATTATTTTTTAACCACCAAAAACCCCAAACTGATATACCTTTGACAAATTTATCTTAAACCGGTACACTTGTGATAAATTTAGCCTCTGTTAGTTTTAGTTAAATTTTCTTGTTAAATTATAAAGTTAAATGACTGACAATTAACCGGTATACCAATTTGGGATTTTACATTCTATTTGTCACAGTTTACAATTTTTGTGATTTTTTTGTGGTATTAATCTAATTTAGCGGAGAGTATATTAGTCACAAATTTACGAGTTTGGGGTTTGTTGTGGTTGAATAAATTAGTTTGGGGTAAACTTGTTATAAATGTACCAGTTTATAGATTTTTTTATAATTAATCGGGGTAAATTTGTCACGGATGTATCAGTTTGTGGTTTTTTATGTTTAAAAAAAAAGTTTGGGGTAAATTTGTCAGAAGTGTACCAATTTAGGATTTTTCAAGGTATTAACCCTTTTAACAATTTTGAGTTTTTTTGTTCTTTTCTTTTTCTTTCTTTCTTTTTTAAAATTTTTCCCTTCTAAGTCCAACGCGGGTTGGTGACCCTTGCCGGTTGCGAGTGAGGGTCGGGCCTCGCCTAGTGGCCATTTGAACAAGGGCCTTGATCCTTGCTTGTGACCGGTGAGGGTCCTTGGCCAACCCTTGTCAGACTTCATAGGAGAAAAACAAAGGAAAAGAAAGAAAGAAAAAGAAAAAAGAATATAAAATAAATCTATAAAAAATTCAGAAAATTAGATGAAAATAAAGATCTATAAAAATTGTTCTGACATCTCCGACCCCAGCAGACGAATTGGGCGCTTTATTTACTATTAGAAGACTTGAAAAGTTTCTCTATTTTTCATATAGGTTTGAAATGATTAAGTTCTCAGTCCATTTAAGAACTATTAAATTATTACGCATTGATTTTTTGGACCCATTTAAGTCTGTTTTTAAATCTTAAGGCAATCCATTTATGATTTGCACAATTAAATAGGGGTTAAAATATGGGTTCTAGACCTATTTTGCCAAGGAAGGACATGGGCTAAGCTTGGTTACATTTAAATTGGGATTTGTGAATTTTAATCGAAAAGGGATTGACTCATAAATCCATTTTCAGCTCATCCTTGCGATGCCCGAATTTGACTATTTGCATGTGGACTAAACCCAAGATTTCGGCCCTCGTCCTTGGAGGCCAAATTTAAATTCATGTACGGACCAGGCCCAAGGGCCCCGGCCCGAGTCCCAATTTTCCAGAATAAAATAAAAAAGTAAAAAAATTTAAAAATCGAAAATAAAAATGGAAAATGATTAGAAACATAGTTATTGATTAGCTTGTGAGATCGTAGTATTAGTTTTTTTTTTTTCATTTAGTTGTTGTACATGCACTTGAGAGATTTTAATTAGTGCTTTTGATATAGTTTAGGCTTAGGTAGGTTAGCCATTTAGAAAAAAAAATTAGATTCTAATTGAATTTAGGTTATAGGGGTTGTTGTTCTAGGACTTAATAACAATGCCATGTTATTTTTTTTGATTGATTCTTACTAGATTACTTTAGTGTTCTATATTTTTTACTTGTCCTTTTATTACTGTGCTTGATGAATTGGTTGTGATTCTTTCATATTATTTTTTTGTTGTGATTTACTTGTTTTAGTAGATCGGTTCAGTTACATTTTAGGATCATAATAAACACGAAAACATCGCATGGACATTTAATGGATGAGAACTTTAAGATTCATAATTAGCTAAAAAGATCACATGGACACCCCAGTTGATAAATGATTGAGTTTGGATATCGAAAATGCATTAGTTGAATAACTAGTGTAATAAAATCTTCGACCTTAAATCTTTGGTTGTGTAGGAAGTGAAGTATAAGAATGTTATGGACATTTAGTGGATGAAAACTTTAAGATTTATAATCAACTAAAAAGACTGAGTGGACACCCTAGTTGACAAATGATTGAGTTTAAGTATTGAAGAGGCATTAGTTGAATAACTAGTGTACTAAAATCCTCAACCTTAAATCATTAGTTGAATAACTAGTGTAATGACTCACTTGGTTTTTAGTTGATTCAAATAAGCTAATGGCAACTCCACTTGACTTAAAATCTCATAGGATAAATCAATTACAATGAAAAATCTAGCATTACACGAGGTAAAGGTTTGGAAGAATCCACACAGATTGAAAACAGATAGTCTAAAGCAGTTAGTCTCATCATGGCACAATCTCTAAACCCGTCTTTTTGCACCCTTTTGGGAGGGTTGCAACACCCACTTGGATGCTTTGTATTCTAATGTAAAATTTGATATTTTGGACTTGAGTTCAATTGCCACATTTGGTCACACCCGCGATTCCAAGCAGCCATTACCTGGAGCGGACGTCATTCACATTAGACTTATCATTTCAGAGAGATCATTGCAGATCTGATTTGGGGGTGATGGCTCTCCCGTCTTTAACAACTTCAAAATCACAACCGTATGATGGAAGGAAGATGTGTATTAGGATGTTCTAAGAAGACAACATTTGCTAAAAGTTGCCTAAGAGGGGTCCTTATATGCAACTCCTTGAAAGGTGCTGTCTGTAGAAATGAACTCAAGAGGCTAAATATTTAGGGCACGGATGATAATCATTCTGCTTCATAAATTTATTTGTTTCAAAAATAGATTTTTGTAATTTTATTTCTCGGACAAGTTTCTAAGAAAAATACATGTTTGATAACGACGGAAAATTTCTGTTTCCATAATAGAAATTCACAAAATTTCTCCCTCTTGGGCGGTAGTGAAAGATGGTAGACAGCAATCGACGGCCAGTAGTGGCGATGATAGACGGTAGGCAACAATGGGTGGGTGGCCAGCTAATAGCAGGAGCAAGCCATTAAAAGAGTTTTTATTTTTCATTTTTATTTTAGAAATAGAAAAGTAGGAAATTTTTACTTTTTATTTTTGTTCCAAACTTATTTTTGGACTGAAAATTTGTTTTAGAAATAGAAAAATGAAATTGCGTTATTGAATAAATAAAATAGTTATGATACACGCCTTAACAATTGATAAGTCTGATAAGCAGTACATAAGATGGACAGTCATTTCAAATATTGATATATGAAATTGATTTGACGTACCCCTCCATTGAAGAGAATGATTCATAGCTTTACCAAGCAAAAAGAAAAACTAAAGCTCCCGAGCACGCTTGAAGAAGGGAGGATTATCTTTGGATATATAAAAAAAAATTTATGAGAATGTCCATTTGTTCATCACAAATTTGCTTTAGCTGATGGTTCCATAGAGCAAGCTTGAGATGTTTCTCCATTACGGTCCAAAGGATCATGTCCTCATGATGTACGGCACATCAACTTTCATCGAGATTAAACTACACATGAATCGCTCATGATGACAAAAAATCACGTCTGTCGAGTGAAAGCACTATCCAATTGTCCTTGAAATAATTTTTTTCTTGAGAGAATTAGACAAGTAGAGTATACAGATGAGAAACTCAAAATATAATTCCAAAATCGGGTTCCAACTAGATATATTTTAGTGAAAAAAAATCTAAAATGATAGCTCATACAAGCAGAAGAATGAAGGTGTTGCTATATCATCTATATTTGACTAGGCCCATCTAATGGATAGATCAAGCAAAAAATAATCTGATTCAAGTTGACCCATTGTCAATACTTGATTTTTTTGTTGACTATTCAAAGCAATCTTTTATGTAAAATAAAATATATAGTAATAAAAAAAAGAAGGAAAAAAAAAATCAATAAACCCATTCCGGTCTGCTGAACTCCTCCCATCCAGCAAGCCCAGTAGCGGCCCAGACTCGCCTTCACTCCATCTTCTTACGAGGCGTTGGAGGACAAAAAAGTCCATATAAAAAAAGCCTGTCCGAATAAAGAAAAGGCCTAGAGCCTCTTCTCTCTTTATCACTTAGGTTGCGCATGACAACGTTTCTTAACTGGGGAAAAGTTTTTTTTTTTTTTCTAGAAATAGTTCTTTTCTATTTCTATTTCGGGGAACAATTTTTAAGTAAAATAATGTGTTTAGTAATTACACAAAATTTATACTCAAGAAATAGAAAAATAATAGAAGTGCATTTGGTACGAAATGATTTTTTTGTTTTGTATTTATTCATTTTTTTTTATTTTTGCTCACGGATCATTGACACAAATTGCCGACCACCGATCGCCGGCCGTCGCCGTTGATTGCCGACCGCCGCCACACGCCGTCGATTCTTGCCGACGGTGGATGGGCGGTCGTAGGAGGTGGTGGCCGATGGGTTGTGCGGCGGCGGTCGGCGATGACGGTCGGCGGTTGATGGTCGTGTAGAACGATGGCAGTTGGTAGTAGCAGTGGTCGGCGGTGGCTAGCGGCGGTTGGCAGTGGCTTTGGGCGGTTGGAGGTGGTGCGGCAAGAGAGAGGAACAAAAGAAAATTGACTTATTTCTAGAAATTGTTCCCGGGGACAAGAAACTACTTTTTTTTTTTTTCTTGTTTCTATTTCAAAATTGTTCTTAGGAACAAAAAAAATAGAGAAATTATTTCAAGGAACAAAAATTTTATCAAATGGATTTCTATTCTTTTTTTTTTTTGTTCCGGGGAACAAAAGAACAAAAATTGGGAGAAATAGAAATGTTACCATGCAAACCCTTACTCGTCTTCTTTCTCAAGCTTAAGCAGAGCATGGTTGATGACTCTCTAACTTCTTTCTCTCTATAGCTACTCTAGTCACTCGAGGACACGAGGGATCGTAAACCATTTTAAGCAACCAAAACAAACAAAAAATCTGAGACGCTTGACACACCTCCTATTAGAGATTTTCTTTGACTAGTGGTTTGTTGAAACTTGCCTCGACGATGAAATACTTCATCGAAAGTCATTTTTTTATTAAGAGGAGATGGATTCTATGATGATTCTGGACAGACAATATCAAAGATACACAAAGAAACCGATAGATATACACTTCAATGGAATGTAATTGACTTTAAATTACACAACACTTTGTGGGAATTTAATCAATGACAAAGCATAATAGCAAGACACAATACCGAAAGTCAATTGCCGGCGAGGTAACTAAGAATTGTTATTTTATTATTTTATTATGTTATTATTATTTTAGGGTTTTAAAGAAATAAGTACGATGTGACTATTTAGAAGCCTACAACCGACTATTACAAACGGAAGTTACAAATCGGTACTACAACTCCACTACTCGATGGTTACTAAGACTCTACTACTCGACCGTTATACTGGCTCCATTATTTGATAGTTGCATCAATGGTTACCTTAATAGTTTCATCAACTCCACAACCTTCATGATTACTTCCTACTATGTTGACCGTTACTTCTTTAATAGGTGCATTAGAAATTGTTGACTCCACTATTTGTCGATTCCTCTAAGTTGTCGGATCCTAACGTTTGTCAATATCATAAATGACCAATCACTGCTTTCATAAACTAAGTCTATCACTTGTCAATAATAACCAAAGGTTGGTTGTTTTTTTGATGTAAACAAATGTCCATCTTTTAAAAAAACTAAATAATTCATTGATCATTTGATTCTTTTTGAATCAATCATCCGATTCTTTTAAATTAGATAATCAAGAGTTATCATATGCCCTCTTGTCATCAATAAATTTGATTTTTTCATACTGAATTTGATTTTGGTTATATTTATCATTTGACTCATATCTTTCACTAAAAGGTACTCTGGCGGCCCTCTATTTTGTCCTTAAGTAGTCGCTCATGCTCATATTTGGACACTATTGTTGTCTATCATGATTCATTGTTGTCCCTGTCGCTGTGTCATAGCTCTTGGAGATGTTATTGCTAGTGACTAGACATAGAAACTCGTGGAGATGGAGATGTTATTGCCAGTGACTAGCAGGGACGAGAGTGAGTGTAGAGTATGAATAGAGTAGGGCTGACCAAAAAAAAAAAAAAACTAGACAAGAGAGAGAGAGAGAGAGAGAGAGAGAGAGAGAGAGAGAGCCGAAGAGGAGGGAAGGCTTTTTCTTTTATTTCTTAATAAATATATAAGATTTATTTTTTTCATATATTTTGAAGCTCGAATTAGAATTAAATTCTTGCCCAGGGGCTTGGCCTAGGCCCATTAGCGTCCAAAAATTTCGGATCAATCCAAATTGTCAAGAATTGAAGTTAGGTCAATTTTTGAAGAAATAACTCACAATGGATCTTATCTCAAATAAGAACATACATATAACCAACTTAGTTAAATAAGAGTACAAAGTGAGATCATTTTCTTAAAAGAGAGACCAAAATGAACCTTTTTTTTTTTTTAAAGAATTGACGTGATTAATTTAATCTCAAATAAGGACATAACCTCATTGGTTGCTCTTGACCCCCAAAAGAAAAAGACCTCATCGATTGCTCAAATCTTTGTCAGGCGACTTGCGCATGCAGCTCATGATCTTATATCGGTAGCAAAGCGGCAACATTTGGGGCAATTTTTAAAAATTTTGTACTTTGACCAAATTTGAAAACCTTGAAGATGCCCCAAATCGAAGCTAGTGGGTTCTTTTAAGTGCAATTTTCCTCCTTTTTGATCACATCGGTCATTCTTGGCCCCATGATGTTGTAGTTAGAATAAGCACACAATCACAAGTGCAAGCCAATTGGTGAGCTGGACACTTATTTGAGACTAAATTGACCATTTTAGGTCTTTATTTAAGACTAGTTTCCTTTTATACCCTTGTTTTAAGAAAACAGGAACACAATTGATGCCCTCATTTGAGAAAAGATTCGTTGTGGGTTTTTTTTTTTTTTTAATAAAAAGAAAAGATTCCGTTTAAAATCCTTATTTAAGACTAAATTGATCAGTTTAGGCCTTATTAAGATAAGGTCCACACTAGATCCTATTTTGAGAAAATGGCTCCCTTTAGGCTTTTATTTGAAATTTTCCCATAAATCAACAAGGAAGAGGCTTATATTAATTCTTACTTTCTACTGAAATTTTGTCTAAGTTTATGCAACACAAAATCTTCTAATGTTAAAAAGAAAAGGTAAAAGGTCATAAAAAACCCCAAACTATGCTCACCATAACACACTAATACTGAACTCCTTTTCATGACATCAAAAATGCCAAATTATGTCCACTATGACATAGATACAATTTAGGTTTTTTTTTTTTTTTTTATGTCACAAGAAAAAGATTATGATAAATGTGTCATGGTGAGCATATCGTGGGATTTTTTTGTTGTTGTTGTTGTTGTTGTTGCTAGAACTCTATTTAGGTTCTACAATATAGCAAATCCAATTGTTTTGGAAGGCTATGGTGATACCAACTAGATTTTGGATTTTGATAAATTGAAATCAACTAATGAGTATGTGTTCACACTAGGAGGTGCTGTAGTATCGTGGAAATCCTCAAAGTAAACTTTAATAGTGTGCTCCATGATGAATCGGAATTTGTTGCTTTGGATAAAGCTGTTGAAGAAGCATAGTGGCTTCAATAATTTTTAGAAGATGTAGCCAAATCTTGTGCCTGCAATATACATTTACTATAACAATCCAATAATGACTTTAAGGGCACAACATGTGATATATAATGATAAGTCTAGACACATTCATCATTGACATAATATCGTAAAGCAGCTGCTCTCGAATAATTGGTTTCTTCAAATTTTATGAAGTCAAAGGATAACATTGTGGATCTGTTAACAAAATCATTGTTGAGAGAATAGGTAAACTATGCATAAAGGGGAATGGGATTAGAAGCCTTAACTCAATAAAGAGATTCCAAGGTCGAAACCTAATCTACCAATTAGAGATCCCATAGACTAGGTTCAATAGCACAATGCAAATTTTGGAAATTTTAGTGTGCGCATTGTCTCCCACTCCTATAATGCAACAATGCTTCTTACAGTGTTTTAATATCCTACACATTTAATAATTTTTATAGCTTGGAATTCAACATCCTAATAACGCATGGTAAGATACCTTTAATAAAAATGCACCTATATGCATGGAGCCAATTGACTCCATGAAAATTTTTAGAGGCTAGATTTTCTAAAGCACATATGAAATTTTAGAGGTTCAGGGTCAAAAGAATGAATACAACCGAGAACCAATCTTGATTCGGAAATACTCTGTGTGAGGTCTAAACTTTACATAAATAAGACTCCATCGAATACTTCTCAAAATTGGCACACTTAGAAAACCACTTTCTTAACAATAATTCCTTATTCAGAACTAAAGAGACTTGACTATTTAAAGACAAATAAATCTAATTACATGAATTGAAGAGAAATATTAAAACTGCTGCATGAGAACTGAAGAGACGTGTACATTGACGCGTCCATTAACACGTCCATTAAGATTGCACCACGTGAACTAAATAGACATGTGAACTTAAGAGATTTCTCACTATTGTTCAGCCTTTAATAACCTACTATATGAATGCCAATTCAATTATAAATATTCAAACTTCGATAATGTAAATCTAAACATTTTTATGAAATTTCAATATAACCATTTCGATTAATTTTGGCATGAAATTGCTCACGTGGTCTAGTCATCTTCAGGTGTCATACGTGGCGTGGCAGTCAATCTGGCAGTCAATCTAAACACATTCTAGAGCAATTCATCGAAAGGATTATATTAGCATTTTGCGCAAAAATTTATGACTATATTGACAAAATTAGAAAGTTTAAGACTAACTTTACATCCATACAACATATTTAGGGGTGGCCGAAAATTCTATATGGGCAGGACTCATGTATTTATTTTTCCAAACAAGAGAGAGAGTGGCCGAAAATCCTATAGTGGCGGGAGTTATGTGGGGTCGATCCCAAAAATTCTATAGGGTTTAGGCATCTCACCTCTGAATTTTAGTTCATCTTGCATGTCAGGTCTTATGGCTGATAATATTCGTAGCCAAGCCCCAGATTCTGCGAAATGCCATTTCTAATGTCCTTAATATCTAAAAGTAGAGATGTATCGCAAGAAATATGAGCGCAAATCTCGATAGAACTGATGTTTTGATCTAGATATCGACGAATTCATTCCCTAGTTTTCTAATGAAAGCCTTCAAGCAAAATTTTTGATGTTGACAATTGGGATAGTAATTTAAGTATTAGAAGCATTTCTGATATATATATCAAATTATTCTTAATTTTTCAAAAACAATTATAAGAATGATTTTATATGCTTTGGTATTTTTCAGATATTATTACCATAGCTTTGGATATGTTGTCATGTAAAGAAATACAAACATAAAACGGCAACGCAATTGTCCAAGAAATTTTTAGTTTGTGAATCATTAGTACTCCCATTAAAATGAACTCTTTATAGAAGTTAAATTTATCAGGCGAACTTACCACACTTTCTTCCTGGCCGAGTTTTCACCTGTATGAATTGCAAAATAAGAAAAGTCATTGCCTAGTCAAAGGTAAATCATTTTATATCTGATCATATTTTTCCACAAGGACTTTGACAGAACATTTGTATGGCATCTTTGCCGAACAATTTCTTCAATGTACATCTAGAATGCTAATGGAACCCACCAACGAAGTAATCTTTAGGAAATTCGTTTAGGCTACATCACATATTCATGTTGAAAACCAATTATTCATATCAACATCGGCCCTACATGGAAGGCAAGGTTGTTGTGCAAAATACAAGTGAAGATTCATGCATATGAAGCGTGAAGACAAGTCAACAAGAAGTTTAGGCTCATTTGTTTCGTGGAAACTGTAGCATTTTTGAACAATATTTTTTAAAAGTCATTTTCTAGGAAAATGATAATATTTTTAGATGCTTGGCTAAAATCTAAAAATGAACTAGAAAATATTTTTGAAAATATTTTCTGTCGTTTGGTATAAAAAATTCAAAAATTCCTCCATGCACTAATTTTAATAATTATTTTATTTAAATTATTAAAAAATAAACATTTTAATTATTTTAATTATTTTCCTTTTCCTCTAGCAATCAGCCAAAGGCAAGGTGATCTCGAGGCTTGCCAAATTGTGGTGATTGAGAGGCTTGCCAAATTCTGACAAGCCTCAAGCTTGCTGGTCTTGAAAAGGCTTGCCGATCTATCAAGGCGTCGAGCTTACTTGTGGTTGGTTGTGGCCACTGCCAAGAAAGAAGGAAAACAAACAAATAAAAAAAGAAATAAAAAGAAAAAAAGAAAAATAAAAAGAGAAAAAAGAAAAAGAAAAAGAGAAAGAAAAAGAAAAAGAAAAAGAAAAAGAAAAAAAATAAGAAAAAAAATTGATTAATAAAAAAATAAAAAAAGGAAAGAAGGGTGGCTAGCAAGAGTGTGAGATAAGAGAGAGTGAATGAGGAAAGTGAACGAGGAAAATGCTTTCCTCTATTTGAAAAGCAAAAAAACATTTTCTAGGTTATTCAATTCTGGAGACATGCACCGCTACCATTGCTATGAAATTATGGTTCCTCCTTTCTTCATGACGACAGAAATTGCTATGGAAGTTTCAAGTGATAACGAACTTGTGCTCATTATTTTCCAACATTTCATTCTTTTCGGTTGGTTACAAAGAAACAAAGAGTTCTCTTGCTTTTGACCTAATGCAAAATGACGAATGGCCAAAATTTTTAGTCTAGATTGACTAAGAAGTCATGTCACATACTACACTATAGTCAATTGTGAGCCCATAAATCAAATTTCTTACCATTCAGAGAATTTTCCATATGAGATATAGATAATATAAACCAAGTCCATCTGGACCATTTAACATCGTTGTGAGACCCACATAATTAAAGACTCAAGTAAGTGGTCTACATAATCTATATATCATGCAGTGCTCTTGGCACACTTCTCAATTTGCTGCAATGGCATGTCATCAGATTCACCACCAACATATGCACATTGGAGAACAGCAAGAAATTTCTATCTTCCTCCTTTGGAACAGAGAAAACTTTGATATTTGAAAAATATGTCCGTTTATTAAGTTGGATTTTGGGTGATAGTCATAATAACGAGCAACATAGGCAAATGCAACTCTTAAAAAGGAAGAAACAAGAACGTTGTTGATCCGAAAACTGGAAACTTAGCGAAAAAAAAAAATCGTCCAAGCGAACCTATAGGTTCCATATCGTTGATCAACTACTTGAAGATCCTTTTGCAGCTCTAATCCTTAGGCTTTAGAAATTTTATTTTTATTTTGGGTTCTCGAACATGACTCACGCGTTTCAGGGTTCCATCTCTTCATGGGAAAAGGTACTTTGAACATATGATGTCTTGATCATTTGACGGGTCTTGCAAGGTATGACTTGGAAATTTTGAGTCACTTTTAGGGTGGCCAGCGATAAGAGAAAAGGACTTAAAAAAATGTAAAGACCTCCTTTCTTTTTCGTGAATAAAGAAAACAATATGTTTCTCAAGGGACATGTTTCTTTTGGCCATTATAAATGAAAGTTCTCGGGTACCTGCTTAAACAACAATGGCATCTTACTTCTACACTAGCTTTGTCCCTACACTTTTGTTGGCACTCTTTGTCATTCAAACCTTGGAATTCAGTCATTCCAAAGCCTTAAAAAATGTAAGCTGCATTGGTGCTGAGAGGGAGGCTCTTTTGAAGTTCAAGCAGGATCTCATTGATCCTTCAAGACGTCTGGGGTCGTGGACTGGTGAGGGTTGTTGTGAGTGGGAAGGAGTCGAATGCAGCGAGAAGACCGGTCATGTCTCAAAGCTCGATCTTCGTAATTCCTTTGATGATTGTCTAGAGAGCTGCAGCCTGGGAGGTAAGATACATCCTGCTCTAAATGAGCTGAAGTATTTGAAGTATCTAGACCTTAGTTACAACAATTTCACAACCCATAAAACCCAGAAGTCCTTGACTTCTCTTCATAAGATGGAGTATCTCAACCTCTCATTGCAGGCTATGGACATATTTCCAATCAACTTAGTAACCTTTCTAGCTTAAGGTACTTGGATCTTAGTGGGTGGCTTTGGTGGGAGCCCTCTTTAAGAATAGAGAACCTCTTTTGGCTATCGACATTTTTTAACTTGAAATACTTGGACTTGTCTTATGTCCCCCTTCTCAACCCCAATGAATGGTTAAGTCCTATAAACATGCTTTCCTCCTTGGAGTTCTTAATATTGAGGGGATGCAATTTGGAAGATGCTTCTGCCTCTTTGCTTGTCAATTTTACTTCTCTTAGATTCCTTGATTTGAGTCAGAACTCCATGAATTCATCAATTCCTCCTTGGTTTCAAAACTTCAGCAGACTCGAACATCTTGATTTAAGTGATAATAATCTCCAAGGCATATTCCCCACTGTCATCCTTGAAAATAGTCAATGGCTTGGATTCCTTGATGTCTCTTTGAATAGGATGGAAGGTGAACTTTTGAAAAACTCAAGCATTTTCTGCAATATGCAAGTACTCAAATTGAGTTCTAACAAATTTAGTGGGAGGATTTTTGAAACCAAAGATGGTGCTTTGAATTGTGGACGAAGTAACCTAAAGATTGTTGATATTAATGGCAATAGTTTTACTGGTCACCTTCCCCATCAATTTGGGAATTTCAAAGATCTCGAATTTCTTGATCTTTCACGAAACTCAATTTCCGGTCCTATTTAAGCTACAATTGGCCAGTTGTCATCTTTGAGAATGTTAAACCTCTCTTTTAACAAATTGAGTGGGAACATTCCGGAAAGTATCGGGCGAATATCTAATCTAGAGGTGATGGATATTGGCAATAATCAATTGGATGGAATTGTTAGCCAAATTCACTTTGCAAATCTCACCAATTTGACTGTGTTGAAGATTCATTTGAATGGACTTGTCATAAATTTTAGTGCATCTTGGGTTCCTCCTTTCCAAATTGAAGAGATTCTCGTGTCAAGTTGCAAAGTGGGACCAAGATTCCCAAACTGGCTTCAAACGCAGAAAAAAGTTTGGGCATTAGACATGTCAAATGCTAGCATCTCAGATGAAGTTCCTCTTTGGCTATCCGATGTTCTATCTAGCATTGAACACTTGGATCTCTCGAGCAATATGCTTAGAGGCGACATTTCCCGAATTATTGGGAAAAAGATGCCACTATTAACACAAGTGTCACTTTCTGGAAATAACCTTAGTGGTGAAATTCCAAATTCATTATGCATGTCGGATGATTTGTCTTTTTGGATCTCTCTAAGAACCACCTGTTTGGGAGGCTTCCGCGATGTTGGAGGAAGTTGCAAGCTTTTTTGGAATGGATTTCATTGGGAAACAACAAGTTAAATGGTCAGATTCCAAGGTCGCTTTGCGAGTTGGAGCAATTAAAAGTACTAGGCCTACATGAAAATGTCTTGAATGGAGTGCTTCCAAAATGTTTACTGAAGCTTGATTTGGTAATCCTTGATCTTAGTGACAATCAATTCAGTGGTAGAATACCTCTATCCGGTAAACCTGCATCTTTTGAGATAATCGATCTTGGGGGAAATTACTTCACTGGAGACATTCCTTTGCAGTTATGTCATCTTGCTAATCTCCAGTATTTAAGCCTAAAGCATAACAACCTTTCTGGAGGCATTCCTCGTTGTTTCAACAACTTCTCGCGAATGTGGACGAATTCCACTTTATATTTCAGATCCATGGGAGGGTTGCCCATTATGTTTAATACAAAAGGAACAAGCAGAGAGCTCACCAGCACGCTTCCGTATTTATTTTCTATTGACCTCTCAAGCAATGCATTAGATGGACAAATACCGGAAGGGCTAACAAGGCTTGCTAGACTTCAGAATTTGAACCTCTCTCAAAATATGTTGGTTGGAAAAATCCCTTCATATATTGGCAACTTGAAAGATTTAGAATCACTTGATTTATCCAATAACAAGCTATCGGGTGAAATTCCTCCTAGCATATCCAATTTAGACTTTCTAAGTCATTTGAATCTTTCCTACAACAATTTATCTGGTCCTATTCCATTTGGCAATCAACTAAGCACTCTAGATGATCAATGTATTTATTGTGGCAATGATAGACTTTGTGGACCTCCTCTTTTGAAAGTTTGTCGTGGGGATGAGCTCAGTGTATTGGGCAGACGTGATGATCACAGTTCAAGCGATGATGCGTCTAATGAAAGTAACTCCATTATTGGTTGGTTTTACTTTGGATTGGGACAAGGTTTCGCGGTGGCGTTTATGGGATTTTGCAGCATATTACATTTCAAACAATCTTTGAGGATCTCATATTTCCGGGTTGTGGATAAGATTATCGAAAAATTGTCAATTGCTAGATGATTGCCATGCTTTGATTCAAGAAAGCTTTTCATTTCCAGCTACGCAAAGAAGTGGTTATTTAGTAAGTAAAAATCTCTCTCTCTCTCCCTCCATATTTTCTTTTTCTCAGACTCATTAATTTTGTTGAGAGATGTTGCTAAATAATTCTAGTGTTTACCCTCACATTTGTGAGTCGCAGGTGACACGTCCCTGCTTGAAAGTACAGATTGGTTTACCCAATTCCCGACACATGCCTCATTGCAACTGCTATGAAGCTGATTGTTCCTTTCTTCATGTGGAAGATTGCTATGAAGCTTCAAGTAATAAAGAAGTTGTGCTCATCATTCTTCAACGTTTCTCACTTGCTTTCCATTTGGATATTAAAAATCTCTTGCTTTTGTCCTATAAAATAAGACATGTATGTGTTTAATGTTAAAAAAGTTGACTATATGAGCCAAATTCAACTGTTTCCTGGGGTAGAAATTACTTTATTTCATGCTGATAGCGTGTGAAAAGGATCGACTACTATCAAACACGTTAGCAACAAAATTTTGGCCGGCAATTTCTTTAGTCAATAACATGGTAAGTTACCAACAATTTTATGAAAGAATAAACAATTACTGGATTGCGTTGAATTGCCAACTATTTCAATGATTTATCAACATTTACAAACTATTATAGAAAATTACCAACCCTTATTTGCATAAATTACCAACACTATGATAACAGAGTCATCATCTGCAATGCTCAAATGATTGCCGGAACGGGGTTCGATAAACTATCCAATGAGAGATCAAATGACTTAGAAAGTCTAAATTGGAGAGGTGAGGACACATGGAGTGCCATAACTTGGCACGCCGGGACACTTAAGTGCCATAACTTTAAAATGGTACACTTAAGTGCCATCATCGAGTAAAATGGGACACTTAAGTGTCACTCCGGTGAAAATCCGGCCAAATGACTTACGTGGCAATTTTCCGGCGAGTTTAGTCCAAAACGGTGTCGTTTTGCACGCGATGTGGCGGAGAAAATGCAAAAACGACGCCGTTTCGTGTCTATGTGTAAATAATAATATAAAAATTAATTAAATTATAAAGTATTCAAAAAATTAAAAAAAGAAAAATTAAAAAAATTAAGAAAAATTTAAAAGTTTTAAAAAATTAAGAAAATTAAAAAAAGGGGGGGGGAGGTCGAACGGGTGGCGAGGGTGAGCCCTTGTCGCCGCCGCCTCCCTGCCGTCGCCGGGAAGGGCCGGCGACGGAGGGGGGAGGGTCGGCCGGGGTCGTCGGCCCCCGGCCGTCGGCGAGGGCTGCGAGCCCTCGCCCGGATCGCGGCGGTCGCCGCTGTTGGCCGGCCTCGCCGGCCAGCCGGGGCCGGCGACCCCGGCTGACCCTCCCTACTCCGTCGCCGGCCCTTCTCAGCGGCGGCGGGGAGGCGGTGAGGGGCTACGACCCTCGCCCGGATCCGGCGAGGGTCGCGGGCCCTTGCCGCCTCCCCGCCGCTGCCGGGAAGGGCTGGCGACGGAGTGGGGAGGGTCGGCCGGGGTCGCCGGGCCATGGCCGGGGCCGGCGAGGGCTGCAAGCCCTCGCCGTCGGTCGACCGGGGGCCAGCAACCCCGGCCGACCCTCCCCCTCCGTCGCCGGCCCTTCCGGCGATGGCGAGGCAACGGTAGCGAGGGCTCGGCCCTCGGCCGCCCGTTCGAACTCCCCCCCCCTTTTTTAAATAATTTTTAAATTTTTTTAAATTTTCTTATTTTTTAAATTAAAAATTTTAAAATTTTCTTATTTTAATTTTTTTTAAAATTTTTTAAAATTAAAAATTTTAAAATTTTTAAAATTTTTATGATGATTTGGAGCTCCGGCGAGCCACGTAGGCAAATAATAATAATAAAATATTGCCACGTAAGATTTCCGGCAAGGGTCGCCGGAGGTGGCACTTAAGTGTCCCACTAGAAAAAAAAAAGTGGCACTTAAGTGTACCGTTTTGAAGTTATGGCACTTAAGTGTCCCGGCATGCCAAGTTATGACACTTGTGCTGGACTTCTGCCCTAAATTGGATATGCTAGAAGGATTTCACTTGAAGCCGATGTCAATGCTGTTCGGTTAGACTTAGTAGGGACCAAGCGCCACGGTAGGATTACTAGGATTCCGTAGCAATTTACAGTTTACTAGGTCTTGGAAGGTCTTTTACTTAAATGGATGCATCGAAAAGTTGTTGATCTCAAGAATAATTACCATGCTTTTGTTTAAGCAAATATTTTGATTTTGACTATGCAAACATGAGCTTATTTAGTAAGTAAAAATTTCTCCCACAGAAAAATATTGTTCACATAACTCGTTGGTGACTTACTAACATTTTGTACGAAGTTACCAACTTTTCAACAGTTTGCATACTACCAACTTTTACTTTACTTTCTTGCCAATGTCGACAATTTACCAACTCTTAGATTAATTTACTAATTTTTATTTGCGAAACTTACCAACATTTTCAGATTAAATAACGAATATGTGGGTTAATTAACTCTAATTTGAGTTACTTACTAACGTGTTTAGGTCTATTTGTTTTAATTTATTGTCTTTTGGGCTAATATCCTAAAAAACTCCATTTTCAGATTAAATAACAAATATGTGGGTTAATTAACTCTAATTTGAGTTACTTAACAATTTAGTGAATAATATAACGTGTTTGGGGTAAATTTTTAAGTCTATTTGTTTTTTTAATTTATTGTCTTTTTGTTATTGATTAATTACGAACTTTTATTTGTCTTTCTTGCAATTCCATAAATTTATAACTCTTATATGAATGTACCAATCTTCCTTTGTATATCTAACCAAGTTTTCTCCCATTAGGTTATAAACTAGCTTTGATTTAACAATTCCCATTTGGAGTTACTTGTCAACATTTATTTGATTTTTTTGTCAAAGTTTATCAACTTTTCTATTAAGCTACAAGCTTTTGTTTGTCTTACTTTTGACCCATTAAATCCAATCAAGTGGATCTATATTGCTAAATTACTTCCACATTTAGTCAAATTTAAGAAAACTTGTTTCTTATGATTTTTTTTAAAATTATATTTCTAGAACATTACCATGCAATACAAATCTAATGGACAGATTTTATACTTTATTCTAAAAAAGTTGATCTTGTAAATTTTTTTTTTGCCTTTTCATTTTCCTTTCCTTTTTTTCTTCTACATTGTGTGAGGGCAGGTGGACCCTTGTTGTCCTTTGGGTGAAGGTCATGCAATAGGGAGGGTCACATCCCTCCCTTGTGAACGGGTTGCTGGATTTTGTAAGAAAAAAAGGAAAAGAAAGAAATAAAAAAGAAAAAAAATTATAAAAAATTCAGAAAATATTTTTAAAAAATCAAAATGACTTGATTATGATTCACTGAAGCTTGTAAGATAACCCATTTAAGACCAATTAAGTTGTTAGGCAACCCATTTATAACCTATTTAAGTTTGTTTTTAAAAATTGAGGCAACTCATTTATGGCCCTCACCATTAAATATAAGTTAATATATGAGTTTTGGACTCATTTTGCCACCTTTGTTAACAAATGAGCTATTTCATATTTGGTTTGGACTGGTTCAAACATCACTCAATCCGTTCTAACATGGTTCAAGTTTATAGATGTATGGGCGTTCAACACAACTACTGTGCAATGGCTAGCTTTATTTTCTTTTCTATAAATAAATGGTTAATACCAAGAAAAACCCTAAATCAATATATATGTAACAAATTTACTTCAAATTAATTATTTGACCACAAAAACCTCAAGTTGATATATTTGTGACAAATTTACTCGCCGTTAGTTTCCTTTAAATTGGATTAATATTATAACAAATCATAAATACTAATGACAAATGAAGAGTAAAACTCTAAAGCGATATACTTGTCAACCGCCATATGTTATCCAACTAGGCAATTTGACGGTAAAATTTAATGGAAACTAACTAAGGGTAAATTTATTGCATGTGTACTAATTTAGAGATTTTTATGGTCAAAAAATTAATTTAGATAAATTTATCATAGATATATTAATTTGGAGGTTTTTCGTGGTATTAACTCATAATTAAAAGGGTGGGGAGGTTTTAGGCATTCATTTTCGAACTCACACAAGGACATCTAACAATGGCTTCTACATGAAAGAAATTCGTCATTCTAGGTGTTAATTTTTTTTTCATGATTTACCAAATAAAAAGATAGCAGTGAAACTCAATTATAACACAGCTATAATGATCATGAACGAACAATTAAAGGATATTGTGAACTGGTCTTCTTGTGATTTTTGCCAACATGAAAAATTGGATGTTAAGCTAAAATTTTTGTAATGTGATTGGTAGGTGTTATATGTACATTACTCTAACATCTGCAACATTTTTATGGCTATAGTTATATTAGGGAATTTACTTCAAATTTAAGTTGGTACAACTCTAAAATATATTATTGAATTATTAATTACACAAATAACGATACAAACGAATAACTACAATGTAGTTACAAATCTTCAAGTCGGATACAGTTTTAGCACAAAAAGATTCTCTTAGAGTGCAAACACAGAGTAAAATAACTAGTTACACACAACTAGCGGGAGAGTTTTCGTTTGAACATTTGAAGTTCTTTTGTTGTATAAACTTAAAAAAAAATTTAGTAGACAGTTATAATTAATATAAGCCTCTTCCCAGTTATTTTATGGGAAAATTTCATACAAAAACTTGAAGGTGAGCCGTTCTCTCAAAATAAAATCCAGAGTGGTCCTTGTCTTAGTAATGCTTGAAGTGTGACATCCTGAAATTTCATTTTTGCTTTCAATTGAATAAATCGGGCCTTTCTTTGACGTGTCCATAGTGCCATTCTCGAGCTGGTCACTCATGAGATAACTAAACAATCTGGGGAAGCTATTAAGGGATTTTAATGCAATAAACTTGAGAATTCGACCAGGAATTGACTACTCGACCGTGCTCATCTACATAGATCATTACAGCAGAGTAAGATCGATTAGAGATAGAGATAGGTCGGTTCGACTGAGATATATGGCTAAACGTGGGTGATTCCACTAAATTGCCAAATTCTCATTGATCGGCACTAGACTGATTTTTTTGTTGTTTTGGTATCCCGTGTTCGTATTTAAAACCTCGAGATTTTCATGAACATCGAGAGTTGCCAAAGTGTCGAAGAGGTATATTGTGGCTTGAAAATGATCAACCATGGGTCAATTGCACTAAAAATTTCTGAAAGCTACCCAATCGCCTAGGTCACGCTAAAATCGCGCTAGATCAAAATTAACCATGAATTTGAATCCGATTTTAGAAATTGAAAGTTCTATCATGTCACAAGTCATTTTAGAAATGTCAACTAATCTTCCAAATTTTTTTTCTACAAACCGAGATTTTTTGGCGAAAAGTCAAGATAGGGTTGTTTTTGTTTGGAAAATTCAAATGGCCATTTTTTATCGGGAAATTGGGATGCAAATAGGTTCTATTGGCGAGGAAAAGTGCCAATTTGATTGAGGACTCGATAATGGAATTATGGGAGCCGAATTGCACTAATTCAAGAGGCAATTGATGGTCCATGACTTTTGGACCACTTCTAAGGCTTCTAGAGGAAGCTTTGAGAGTTCAAGTTGCGGAAGAAGCTAGCCATTGATGGTAGGACCATTTCAAGGAGACAAGAAGATAGAAGTGAAGTAAGAGGGGCCCTTCATTAGCCTTTTGTCCCCCTCCAGAGCAAAAGAAGTCCCAAAATCACAGAGAAGCCGTAGCTCTCTTCCCCATAGCCGTCGAGTAGCACACTGAAGCCCGAGCACTGCTGTTCGCCATCGTGCATCACTCGCTAGCCGTGAGCTCGTCGCGAGTTGTCCCTCCTTCCCATGCGTTGTTTGCCTTGGTCTCGCCATCACCGGACTACCTTAGGCCACCATCTAGCTTGTCGAAGCTCCGTCACCGCTGTTTCGTCGCCGTCGGCCCTTGCCGAGCACCCCGGCAACCGTTCGCCAGCCACTTGCGTTGTTTCCAGCCAACCGAGCCACCGGTTTTGCCTCTTCAACCAACAAGCAAAAGCAGAAAGTCTAGCAAGGGTTTTGGGCTTTGAGGCCCGTTTTTGAGCCTTTCCCGACCTCGAAGGGTGTCCCCACTTTGAGTTTGTGGACTGCCCTTGCGTCCCTGTTGAAGTGAGCCCGTCGGATCGCTAATCTAGTGAGTTTACTCACTAATCCTTGCTTAAGGAGCTAATGACGCTTAATGGTTGATTAGTTTAGGTTAATTATGGATTAGGTGGTTAGTTAGAACGGGTTAGCAATTTAGTTAATCATTTATGCATGTTAGGTGGTTAGATTAGTGTAGTTAGCAAGTAGAGAGGCCGTAGTATTTATCTAGATAGGTTCGGAAGTTTTCCGGGCCCGTCTCGATATTTAATTAAGCTTTTCGGCCTAAGTTGCTATTTTTAGTATTTTTTTGGTAATTAATTAATTAATTAATTAATTTTAGAAAGTTAGACCGGGATAGCCGGTGATCGGAATTTCGTGCCGATTGCAACGATGTAATTTTTTTAATTAATTGAGTGCTATTTTGTGTAATTTGAGTGTGATTTGTAATTTTGGGTATTTATCCCAAAATTTAATAATTTCAATATTTAATTAGAAAATTATGGGGCGTTGGTTTATAATGCCAAAAATGTTTTTATATACTATATAATTAGTGGGATTTTATAAATAAAGATATTATATTTTTGGTTGGCCAACCATGTACTCACATATGGTTATTTTTATCGCGTATTTTTCACACGAAGGAAATGGGCCGAGACACTATCTTAATTGAGGAATTTAAGTATGAAGTACAATGTCGTTGGTCGTGGGTGAATAACTATGTGATGATATGGGTTGAATTAAGAAAATGCTGAAGTATGGCTATGCCCATCGGGTGTGATTATCGCCTAACATAGAGCCGTGATTTACCGTCGAACTTGGAATCGGTTGTGCCCATTAGATCGTGATTATCGCCTAATATAGGTTGTGCCCATTGGGCTGTGATTAACCCAATTACACTAGGAGACCGCTGAACCAAGAATAGGCTATTCTCGTGAGTGGCCGTGAATAATAATTGGATCGCGTGATTGATTTTAATTTAAGGTGATGCGTTCCAATTATTGAGTGATGATTTCATGTATATAAGATAAGAAATGCACTCACCTGCATGGAGGAACTGAGACAAAGGTAAGTTCTCTTTATGGTGTTTACACTTAGGCAGCCCTCTAGGCGTATTTTCCTCCTAGTCGAGGTTTATGAGGTGAACTTGCTGAGATGTCGTCTCACTTCGTTGTGGGATAACATTTTCAAGTCCTTAGATGGTAGCTCCTCCCGAGCATTTTGGACACCCGAAAAAGGTCATTGAACAAGTATCTCGGATTATGTTACATGGGAACCCTAGGGGCTGAGTCTATGAGCTCGTGCGGTTCGTGGTCTGGGTTGATGCGGGTTCACCCCACAAGGTACCCCATAAATACAGATCATGGTACCGTCATGAGCGGAATGGACAGAGAGAGGGTCCCATACCAAAATCGAAGATACCTCTGTATGTGATAGAGGTTGCTTTTGGAAAGGGTATGGCCAATCCTCCAGGTGGATCAGTGGTGGATCTGTATCTGTCGGATCCAGGGACCCTAGAGTATTCAATGGAAGACTCTACTGTTTAGAGTACTTGTAGCTTTTCCACCTTTTTGTAGACCTTGATTATCAGCTAGTATTGTATAAGACTTGTTGGATATATGTATATAAGTGTGTTGGCTTTTGAAAATATTATGGCCATACTTTTCTATCCCATCTTGTTGTTGTCTGGGGATTTATTATTCGTTTCGCCTGTGCATTAAAATGAATAGGTCGGCAACATCCTGGGACTCGCTATTTAATCAACCATAGAGGGATGGGCACGTGCTTGGAGGATGGGGCGTGACATCCCCGTTTAAGTGGTATCAGAGCATGTTAGTGTTGGAGTGATAAGGTGTGATGGGTTCTTGGGATAGTTAGTAGGATTGGCCTTTATTTTATGCTGGTGCATGTCTGTGTTAGTTTTTGGTAAAAATTGTTTGTTGGTATCGCTCAGCTTCTAATTCAGTATGGAATTGGAAGGCAGGTTTTCATAGAAAACTTGAAAAATTAATGATCAGGAGAAGAGGACTCCTAGGAAGAGGACCATTGGGCCTGTAGCTCGGGATAGGACACCGACAAGAGTCGGTACCCAAGGAGATCGTGGTTGAGCGCCAGTTGAGTCTAGCGCTAGAGGAGTATCATTATCTCTTATTGGTGCTAGGGTAGTAGCCCCTGATGATCCAAGGTTCATTGGGATCATGCGGGGTTTAGAAATGCTGGGGAATTGGATGGACCAGCATGCTTAGATTCAAGTTACTAGTGCCACCGCTTCAACTGCCGTTACCATAGTTGTCGTTAATGTTGCTGCGGATGATGTTGCTGCTGCTACTGCTACTGCCACTGCACCTGCCGCTACACCGGTTGAGGTTCCGCTAGGGAACATGGCTGCTGAGAGACCGATGCATAAGTTGGTGGAACATTTTCTGAAGCTGAACCCATTGAAGTTTATTGAAGCAAGAAACCTCGAAGCTATGGCTTTATAGATCCAAGGCTTGGAGAAGGCCTTTGCACTATTGATGTGCATCGAGGCTGAGAAGGTAGTCCTTGTAACCTATCGGCTGCAGGGAATTGCGAGTGCTTGGTGGAGAACCACCTAAGGAATAGTGTTTCCTGAAGGTGTAGTCCCGAAGTGGAACGTCTTTGTTGAAATCTTCAACAGTAAGTACTTTTCTAAGACTGCTAGAGAATTAAAGATGGTAGAATTCCAGCGCGTTTGACAAGGTACAATGACCGTAGATTAATACGAAGCAAAGTTCGTGGAACTATCACAATACGCCCTTGAACTAGTTGAGAATCCGATAAATCGAGTTAGGGGATTTAGAGATAGACTTAGGCCGGAGTTGAGAAGTTAGTTGATACTACTCAACCTGAGAAACTACAACAACCTATATGAACGGGTCCAAATGATAGAGAGAGATCAGAATGAACGAGCTGCCGCATTTGGGTCACGGTTTGGATCGAATCGAGATGTGAATCGGTATGGGAAGAAGCCCATGACCGAGGGAAGATTCCACATCCTGCCTAATAGGAAGGGTGGAGTTGGCAAGGCAGAGCCATGCCAGAATGGCATGTGTCACTTGTGTGGAAGGCAACACGGATTAGCCCCATGCCAATCTAGGCCGAGTACTTGTTTTGAGTATGGCTAGCAGGGTCACATAGCTAAGAATTGCCCTAGAAGACAGAGGAGACCACAACAGACACCATCGCCTCCATTGATGGGTTAGATTAGGGGATTTGCGTTGCAGATTGCATTGCGGGGTGGACAGATGAGACCCCTAGCTTAAGGGATAGTGTACGCCATCACAAGAGGTCAGGCAAAGGACTCGCCTGATATGATTACATGTACAATTTCACTGAATGACCATGCTGCTTATGCTTTATTTGACCCTGGCGCGACTCATTCTTTTATTCTTGAGCAATATGTTAAGCTGATAGGATTAAGTCTTGAATTGTTGGAGTTAGTGGTTAGCATATTTACACCGTTAAAGGATAAGATGCTATCTGCATTAGGTTATTTATTTATTTTTATGACTCTACACCGGTGGGCAAAAGGATAGCGGAGGATATGTCGTGCTTAAGATCTCGTGTGGCCAGCGGGATCGAACTTCTCTCCTCCTCGCAAAGGATCATGGGAGCTCTATATTTTGGTGGTTGCATTAGGTTATTTTGGTTGTAAGTTAGTAATTGGTGAGTGAGAGGGGAAAATAGATTTATTAGTTCTAGCCATGTATGATTTCGATTTGATAATTGGCATGGACTGGTTCACCAAGCAATGAGCTAAGATGGACTGTTATTGTAAAGCGATTTAGTTTGACTCATAAGAAGGTGAAAGTTTCGAGTTTGTTGGGAGTCGAGGAGGACCCTCGATCGCCTTTAATCTTGTCGCTTAAGGCAACCCGTTTATTAAGCAGGGGTTGCCAAGGTTACTTGGTGACTGTCGTATCCACGATAGTTGAGGTGTTGAAGTTTAAAGATATCTCGGTAGTTCAAGAATTTTCAAATGTATTCCCGAAAGAATTGCCAGGCCTACCACCAGAGAGAGAGAGAGAGAGAGAGAGAGAGAGAGAGAGAGAGAGAGAGAGAGAGTTCGTGATTGAGCTAGCACCTAGGACAGAGACAATTTCTAAGACTCCTTATTGAATGTCATTATTTGAGTTGAAAGAACTGAATGTGCAAATGCAAGAATTATTGGATAAGGGATTCATACGTCCCAACGCATTACCTTGGGGAGTACCAATTCTGTTTGTGAAGAAGAAATATGGTTCGTTGGGCTTGTGCATCGATTATCATCAATTCAATTAGGTGACGATCAAGAATAAGTATCCACTGTTGATGATCAATAACTTATTTGATTAGTTACAAGGAGCATTGATATTTTCAAAGATCGACTGAAGATAGGGTATCATCAGTTGATGATCAAGAAGGTGGACATACCGAAGTCAGCATTTCATACTCGATACGACCATTATGAGTTAACTGTAATGCCGTTTGGTTTGACGAACGCTCTAGTTGCCTTCATGGATTTGATGAACCGAGTGTTCAAAGAATATTTGGATCAATTTGTGATCGTGTTCATTGATGATATTCTAGTGTATTCGAGAAGTGTTGAGGAGCATGAAAGTCATTTAAGATTGGTACTTCAAACCCTGAGGATTTATCAGTTGTACACCAAGTTTAGTAAGTGCGAGTTTTGGCTGACTCATGTTGCGTTCCTAAGCCACGTGATTTTGGGCGAAAGAATTTCTGTGGACCCGTTCAAGATTGAAGTAGTGATCAATTGGCCAAGACCGTCAAACGTGACAGAGATAAGAAGTTTTTTTTTTGGGTTTGGTAGAGTACTACAGAAGATTCGTAGAAAGATTTTCAGCCTTAACGTCGCCAATGACTCGACTGCTGAAGAAGGAAGAAAAGTTTGTGTGGATGGACAAGTGCGAGTGTAGTTTCCAAGAGCTTAAGCAAGAGTTGACCACCGCATTGATGCTGATCATTCCATCTGGTCTTGGAGGATTTGAGATTTATAGTGACATGTCGTTCAGAGGATTGGGCTGCGTGCTGATGCAACATGGTGGGGTTGTTGTCTAAGTATCACGAATACGCGACACGACACGACACGACACAACACGACACGTCGACATTATTTCTCAAAAATAGAGAATTTCGATACACGTTGGGACATGTTGTATATTAAATGAATATTTTTGATTAATTTGATTCAAATTCATAAATAAATAATTAATTAAAAAAGTGCCTACAATGAATTTACACAAATAATATTATTAAGTCAATTCATTGAAAATTTGAAAAACATATTCATAGTTAATGTGTATCAATATTTGGAAATGTGTTTTTAACTTTAATAAAAGTTATTGATGAAACTAATAATTAATAAAAAATTAGAATCAATTTATTTAAATAAATCCATGATCTTCTACAAATGACAAAAAATTATCATTATTTAAAATTCAGTACTTTTATTTTTCAAAATTATTTTTTAATGTATTATTTATTTTTCCGTTTTAAAAAAAAGTCCCCACACCCCCACTTTCCACTTTCCCTCGTCCATTTCCCCCTACCCCCAAATTTATTACACTTTTATTTCCCTCCCCTTATTTTCGTCCCCCACCACTTGACAGTGACGGCTAAGCTATCACTTCCCCTCCCCAAAAATTAACTCACGCCATCGATCTCCATTTTTTTTTTTTTTTTTTTTTTTTTTGAGTTTTTGAAAACCCTAGCCAGCCCTCCTTTTCCTCCTCTCCTCGCCACTCACTGCACGACTACCTTCCCTCTCCTCTTTCTCTCTCGATCCTTCTCCTCCTCCTCCTCGCCGCACGACCCCCTTCCTCTCCTTTTTCTCTTGTCCTTCTCCTCCTCCTCGCCACACAACCGTCTTCCTCTCCTCTTTTGTCTCTCGCCATCGTGGGCTCGCCGTCACTTTCAGCCGCGTCGCGGGCTCACCGTCACTCGCAGCTCGTCTTTGCTCCCTTGCCCTTGCCTCCACCCTCCATCTTCCGGACACGCGTGTCAAAACGTGTTTGACCACGTGTCGGAAAATCTGATATGCATTGACTGCATGTCTGACTGTGTCCGAGCGTGTCGACGTGTCCGACATTCTCCGACATGTGTTGGACAAGACACGAAGCATGGGCAACGTGTCCGTGCTTCATAGGTTGTTGCATACGACTCCGTTAGTTGAGACCTCATGAACAGAACTACTCGACACATGACTTGGAACTCGTAGCAATAATTTTAGCCTTGAAGATTTAGAGACATTACTTGTGTGGATAAATATTCTAGATCTTCACTGACCACGAAAGCCTCAAGTACTTGTTCTCTAAGAAAAAGTTGAACATGAGACAGCGTCGTTGGATGGAACTTCTAAAGGATTATGATTGCGACATCCTATATCATCTTGGAAAGGCAAATAAGGTCGCTGATGCGCTAAGTCGGAAGTCTTATGTAGCGCAGATGGTACTAAAGGAATGCGTTTTACTCAAGAGAGCTCGAGATTCGATTTTCAAATTTGAGGTAGGCCACCTTTCACATCTTATGGCCACCCTCAAAATTGATCTGGATATTTAGATTAGAATCATAATGCTTCAGCCAACAGATCTAGATATTTAGAAGATTCTACAAGAGGACATTAATAAGAGAAAAGATGACTTTCAGATTTCTGAAGATGGAACATTAAGGTTCCAAGGACGTTTTTGTGTACCTGATGATGTGGAGCTTAGAGAGGAGATTTTATCAAAAGCTCATCGTAAGTAGTTATAGCATTCATCCTGGTAGTATGAAAATGTATCAGAATTTGCATCAATACTATTGGTGGTCCGATATGAATGTCATGCTCCGATCCTCGAGCATGCATACATCATTTTGCTTGGTTGATTTTAGACTGCGATATCCCAGGATTATGTATCGTCGACACTTTCATTTTAATTAGCACATGCGGAAGCAGTTATAAATCCCCAAACAATAAAAAAATGGAATAGAAAAGTAAGTCATAATTTTCACAACATGAAAACACATAACCACACTTTTATACAAGGCAAACTATAATATAATACAATACTATTCACAAGTTCGATCTACTATATATCCGACCAAAACCCAAAGTTTGCAAAACGGGATGGGATCTCAGTTCTCATCCGGATCATACTCAGGATCTTCCTTGAGGTTAGCCTCCTCCGATTCCTCTTCACTAAGCTCGTTTTCTTCCAGCTCCTCATCCTCTTCGAGGTTCATCCTCTACCGGCTCCTCCTTGTTGGAGAAACCTTTCGAGAATATTTTGAAGCGACAAAACGTTTCTATCGTCTAGTACGGATATCCGCAGATCGTCTAGTTTAAAGTCTGAAGACTTTCTGATCACCAGACTCAAGATTCAAGACTCAAGACTCAAGACTCAAGACTATTCTCACTGACAGTCTTTCTAATTCAGTGACGAAGGAAATCCAGAGCCGAAGTTTATGGTTAAGGATTTAATCCTATCCTCTGGAGAAGATCTCTTGGTTGGATAAATATAATGGATTCTTTTTTTCGTATCTAGATCAATTGAAGATCCGGTGGTCGACGAAATATTATTGGAATGTTCTATTCTTGGAAACCAAGATTCTGATTGTATGGGCGAACAAGATTGATGGGCTATCGTCAGGTTCCTTCTATAGCTCGAATAATCTTCTTGATTGATTCCGTCCAACGGGTAGATTGGAGGAATTCCTTTGGTAAGTGCCAACAGTATGATGTCATAAATGAGTATAAAAAGGAAGACGTTCTAATTGTGTTAGCAACGTGATCGTTAGAGAAATTCTAGAGTCTGAAGCACCTTGATTATTAGTCGATTCATTCTGAGCGAAATTGTATACACAGAGAGTGTCTATACTTGGTGATACCTTGAGCGAGTGTGGTAGATCATCTACACCTAGAAATCAAGGAAGATCAACACTGTAACATCTCTTTGTGCATAGTGGAATCCAGCCGATTGGCTGTCAGTGCAGAAGAGTGGACATAGGCTTGAATCAAGCCGAACCACTATTAACCGCGTGTTCATTTCTCTCTTTCGTTTACTCGTCTTGTGTTGATTATTATTTATCGCAAATCCTTCAACTGTCTAAATATTGTGCAATCATCCGAAAAATCTTTTATATACCTATTCACCCCCTCTAGGTATTCATACTAGTTATATCAATTGGTATCAGAGCTCGTGTTCTTACTTTATTTGAAGTGTCTTACTTCGTAGTAAAAGATCCATGGCTAGTATCTTTGGCACCGGGGACTGGTGGAAGGGCAAAGCAATACCAGACCACCCTACTTTGATGGAAATGATTACAACATCGGAAGAACAAGATGAAAGCTTTCCTATGATCAAAGGATCCTCCGGAATGGGACGTTGTGGAAAGAGGAATCACTCCAACTGTTGCATTAGTCTCGAAAGAGGGAAAGAAGTTGAAACCAGCGGAATGACTCGTCAGGAAGAGATAAACAAGAGACAAGCACTCGATGCAAAAGCAATTTACTTTTTATATTGTGCTTTATCACCAACTGAATATAACAGAATATCTTCTTGTGTTACAACAAAAGAAGTATGGGACAGATTACATATCACCTATGAAGGAACAGATCGAGTGAAGGAGACAAGAATTAACATTCTCCTCGGTCAATATGAAGCCTTCAAAATGAAACCAGGAGAATCTATAACTGACATGTTTAGTCGTTTTACAGATATTGTCAATGGTCTTGAGAATCAAGGTCAAAAAATTTCTGATCCCATGAAGGTGAACAAGCTACTGCGTGGACTCTCCAAGGATTGAAATCATATAAAGACTTCAACAAGAGAGACGCAAAGAATTATGCCACTATCTGTCGACGAGCTAATTGGAACTTTTCAGTCTTATGAAGTGGAACGAATTAATGAAGACGAAGATGCAAGAGATAAGAAATCTATTGCATTACAATCAAATGATGATTCGATGATACTGATTCAGGAGATGATCTAGACGATGAGGAGCTTGCTCTCATGATAAGAAGATTCAGAAAATTGAATAGAAAAGGAAGAAGGTTCAACTCAAAGAAACAAAGTTTCCAAAGACAATAGACCAAGTCTGTTGATGATGAGGAACCAAACAAAGATGTAGTTTGCTTCGAATGCAAGAAAAAGGGACACATCGACCTAACTGTGCTTTTCTGAAGAAGAAAAGAGGAAAAGTTGAAAAATCTCGAAAAGCTCTCAAAGCCGAAACCTGGAGTGATACAGAGTGTGAAGAAAGTGATAATGAATATGCCAACATATATTTGATGGCACACTTAGACTCAGACTCAGATTCTGGATCAGACTCAGACAGCGAATTCGAGGTAAGTGATTTTAAAATTCCTGTCAAAGTCTCTAAATACATTGATGAACTGTGTTTTAATCTTAAGACTTCTCTCAAAAGAATTTCCGAACTTAAAAAGGAAAACTCAACTCTAAAACAAAAGGAAATCATTTTAGAAGAAAAAGTTAAAAGTTTAGACTTGAATGTTTCTACTCTTAAAGAAAAAGAAGATAAATCTTTTGAAAGAAAATGATTTTCTAAAAACTGACTTATCAAATATTTCAAAGAAATTTTCGATAGGGTCTAAAAAACTTGAAAAAGTTCTTTCAGTTCAAAGACCTTACTTCAATAAGTTTGGTCTAAGTATGACAGCAGAAACAATTCACTTGATTGATTTTCCTAAAGTAAAAGACAGGATTAAGAAAAGACCGTCGAGAGAGGCTTATAAAAATCATTTCAAGAAAGTTTTTGTAAAGTCTGTAGGTCGAAATGCTCTAAGGTGTTCAAAGTGTAACAGTCAGGATCACTTTGAAAAAGAATGTCCTATGGTTTGGAAGCATGTTAAGAAAGTATGGCCTAATAATGTTTATCCTACTAACACCAAAGGACCCAAGAAAATTTGGGTACCAAAGAAAGCTTGAGACTCTCTTTTAAATGCAGGTCTCCGTTAAGAAAAAAAGGTAAAGTGGTATCTTGACAGTGGATGTTCAAGACACATGACAGGAGACTCAAATTGCTTCATAAAGCTTGTTCAAGTAAATGGTGGAAATGTTTCATTTGGAGGAAACGGCAAAGGAAGCATTATTGGATTTGGAACTGTGAAAATTGGAAATCTCACAATAAGCAATGTTTCTCTAGTGGAAGAACTCAACTATAACCTTCTCAGCATTAGCCAATTGTGTGATACTGGCTTCAAGATCTCTTTTCAAGAAGGAATATGTTCTGGAATCAGGAAAGACTCTACTCAGTCTTTCATGGGTCGAAGACATGGAAATATCTACCTCTTAGACATGAATCTAAATGAATCGCAATGCCTAATCTCAGTTCAAGATGAAGCAAGCTTATGGCACAGAAAACTTGGTCATGTCAATATGAAGCAATTAGCCAAAATCTCATCAAAGCAGCTTGTTCGAGGTCTACCCAAATTACCATACCAAAAGTCCGATCCATGCACACCATGTATTCTGGGAAAGCATGTAAGAAATTCATTTAAGCCAATAAATTATGTCTCCACTAATCATGTACTACAGTTGCTGCATATGGATCTCTTCGGACCAACCAGAACCCAGAGTATTGGAGGTAAGAAATACTGCCTAGTAATTGTGGATGATTATTCCCGTTTTACTTGGGTATATTTCCTTGCAAGTAAGTTAGAAACCTTTTCGTATTTTGAAAAATTTGCTAAAAAGGTTCAAAATGAAAAATGATGTGTTATCTCAAGTATAAGAACAGATCATGGAGGTGAATTTGAAAATCAAGATTTTACAAAATTGTGTGATGAATCTAGATTTAAGCATGTGTTCTCCTCTCCATACACTCCTCAGCAAAATGGAGTTGTGGAAATAAATAATAGATCTCTTCAAGAAATGGCTAGAACTCTCGTAATTGAAAGGAAAGTTTCTTCACGATTTTGGGCTGAAGCTGTTTCAACAGCGTGCTATATCATCAATAGAGTCTTCCTAAGACCTATTCTAGAGAAAACCCCTTATGAATTATTCAAAGGTAAGAAGCCCATTGTTTCATACTTTCATGTGTTCGGTTGCAAATGCTTTATATTGAAAAATGCAAAAGATCGAGTTGGTAAGTTTGAAGAAAGATCAGATGAAGGCATCTTCCTTGGATATTCTACATTAAGCAAAGCCTACAGAGTCTATAACAAGAAGAGCCAGTCTGTTGAGGAGTCAATAAATGTCAAATTTCAAGACTCTACGCAAGATGAATCCAGTCAGACTCAGTATGAAGAGTCTGAACTTGCTCTAGACCCTCCAAAGCTTACAACTCAAGAAGTATCTCAGACTCTGGAAGATCAGCATCAAGATGTTCATGAAGATTCAAATAAAGAAAGAGATCATCATCCAGACAAATCAACCAGTAACTGGAAGCATAAGTCCACTCATCCCAAAGAACTCATTATCGGTGAAATTAATGAAAGAATTCGCACTAGATCCAAAAGACGTGAAGAGTCTAGTGCTGTGGCTCTCATTTCTGAAATTGAACCAAAAAGCATAGAAGAAGCTTTATTTGATGAAAGCTGAATCGAAGCTATGCAAGAGGAGCTCAGACAGTTCAACATTAATGATGTCTGGGAATTGACATCTAAACCGAAAGGTAAAACTGTTATTGGAGCCAAATGGGTGTTCAGAAACAAGATGAATGAAAAAGGTAAAGTCATACGAAATAAAGCAAGACTCATGGCAAAAGGATACACGCAAGAAGAAGGAATAGACTATGATGAGACTTACACTCTTGTAGCAAGGTTAGAAGCTATTTGTCTATTACTTGCGTTTGCTTGTTACAAAAATTTCAGGTTATTCCAAATGGACGTCAAAAGTGCCTTCCTAAATGGATTTATCCAAGAGGAAGTTTATGTGGAACAATCACGTGGGTTTGAAGACCCAAAGAAACCAGACTCAGTCTTGATGAAAAAGGCCTTGTATGGTTTAAAGCAAGCACCTCGAGCTTGGTATGACAAACTGAGTAAGTTTTTATTACAGAATGGTTTTGTCAAAGGTAAAGTAGATACTACTTTATTTATCAAAAAGGAAATCAAAAGTTTTTTACTTGTTCAAATATATGTGGATGATATTATTTTTGGATCCTCTAATGAAAGTCTATGCAAGAAATTTTCTAAGTCTATGCAGGATGAGTTTGAAATGAGTATGATGGGAGAATTAACATTCTTTCTTGGTCTTCAAGTAAAGCAATTGAAGGAAGGAACTTTCATTTACCAAGAAAAATATGCTAATGATCTTGTCAAAAGGTTTGGATTGGAAAATTGCAAGAAGACTGATATACCAATGTCAAGTTCTTTGAAGATAGACAAAGATGAAGAAGGGAAGAAAGTTGATCAAAAGCTATACAGGAGCATCATCGGTTCACTTCTTTATCTTACTGCTTCTAGACCTGACATTTTGTTGAGTGTTTGCATCTGTGCTAGGTTTCAATCAGATCCTAAAGAATCCCATCTCAGTGCTGCAAAATGTATCATTAAATACGTTGCTTCATCTTCAAGCATCGGTCTTTGGTATCCTAAGAAGGGAGACTTTAATCTTCTGGGATATTCAGACGCAGATCTGGCAGGTTGTAGAGTTGATAGAAAGAGTACTTCAGGAACTTGCCAGTTGCTTGGAAGTAGAACAATGTCTTGGTTTTCAAGGAAACAAAGCACTGTGGCTCTCTCAACAACAGAAGCAGAGTACGTAGCTCTTGGAAGCTGTTGCTCGCAAATTCTATGGATAAAACAACAGCTACAAGACTTTGGGATTGAAGACTCATGCACAGAAATCAAATGTGACGACACCAACGCAATCAATCTCACCAAAAATCCAATTCTTCATTCAAGAGCAAAGCATATAGAGATTCGACATCATTTCATTAGAGATCATATTCAAAATGGAGAAATCTCGATTCAATTTGTTGATTCAAAAAGTCAACTAGCGGATATATTCACAAAGCCTTTGGAGAAAAATCAATTCGATTTTATCTGTTCCAGACTCAACATTTTGAAGCTCGAAGAAGTTAAAGTCTAGAGACTCTCCAACCCTCAGACTCAGAAAGTTGATGATCATCAGACTCTAATCTCTCAGACTCTAAATCCTCGAGACTCGAGACATTCATGGATATAGACTATAAGTTGCTATTTTATCTAAACTCAAAAATGTATGATCTTTCGTTCAGTTATTTTGTAGTCTCCGTGAAAAACGAAAACTTGTCTTTTCAAAAGGATTAATTTTGGCAGTTATTGATTTTGAAAAGAGGTATTCGTACACTTTCCTTGTGCCGATTGAACTTCCCTTTTCAAAACTGAGTTATATATATACAGTTTTCATTTTCCAATCTTCAAAACCCTAAAAAGCATTCTCCTCCCAATCCGATTTCTACTTCGTGTTCATCTTCGAGAAAGTTGTCATATTTTCTTGGGAAAGCAAGTAAAGGAATCTTTCAGCGACAAGGAAGGATGTCTTCTTCGAGGAAGTCTTCAAGAATCACGAACATGGGACCACAGAGGATGAAGGAGGGACCTACCCATTTCGATCTCACCGAAGAGGAAGAATTGTCGAGTCAGCAACAGAGCCTGATTCACTCTTCACCACGTGACTCAACGCCATCTACCCCACAAGGTGCGGGTCAACAACAGGAGGAAGAGATATCAAGGGAAGAATCATTTATTCAAGGATGCGTGCCATCAATATTGTGCTGCACAAAATTGTTATCAATTGCATCAGGCCCAAGTCTACATCAAAGACTGATGTGTCTAATTCTAAAGCAAAACTGATGTACGCAATCAACTAAGAGAAGAAGTTCTCTCTCCCTCACACTATTCTCTTTCACATGTACAGAGCAATGTCAAAGGACAAGGGTCAATTGTCTTATCCAGGTCTGGTGACCAAGATCTTCAGACACATGAATATTGAACCGCCACATTCACTTTGTGTTCGACCGTGCGATAAGATGGTGGTAGGTTTAAAAATGTTGACGAAGATGCGTCTGAAAGAACTTTCCAAGGCAATGGAGAAATTCAGAGTGAAGACTCCAGTACCGTCTGCTTCAAAGAGAAAAGGAAAGGAGGCCATTGGTGCCCCATCCAAAAAGAAGAAAACACTCATCTTGGAGGATGAAGATGAGGAGGAAGATCTCACAATCACTGCCTTGATAAGGACCAGATGTTCTGTTCCCAAATCAACAGAACATCAGAAGAATCAGAGAGAAGAAGAGGAGCAAGCCAAGAACAGAGAAGAAGAAGAGCAGCGAGAGAGGGAGAAAGAAGCTGAAGAAGAAGGAGAAGAAGAGAAAGAAAAGTCTGCAGCTGAATCTGGAGAGAAGGGGAATCAAGATACAGAAGAACATGATCATCACTCTTCCCCTTTTGAGGTCCTAGAGACAGGGGGAGTTGGCGAGAAAGAAAGATCCACATCTCATGCTGCCAATAGTGAAGGTCTAAGACAATCTCCAGCAAACCTAGAAGAGTTTCAGGCTTCTCAATTGCCTAAAGAAGGACACGATACGTCAACTCCAAATCTGCAAGATTATACAGAAGCGCCATCGTCTGCATTCACCCCATCTGAGAAAGCAAATGCGAGTACGCAAACTGACAATTCTACAGATTTTCGTCGTATTCTTGATATTCTTCGGAAATGCGTGGCCAAATCTATGCTCCGGATTTGTGAAATTCAAGCCATAAAGAATGCTGGACAAGCATCTTGATTACCCCGGAGGACAAAATGAAAGACCTCGCTCTACAACTTCAAGCCAGTGCCAAAGGAGAGGAGGTAGCTCAACTAAGGGAAGACTTGAAGAGGCTAGAAGGCGTAGTCCAGTCCATGGGAGATTTCCATATCGTGCACATTCCCAAGCAGACCTGACTCCTTTCTCACCTTTTTTTAATGATGACAAAAAGGGGGAGAAGCAATTTGAACCAACCAACCTTAAACTTTGACTTTAAATTTGTTTTTTTTTTTTTTGTGGTTGAATATGTTTGTTTTTGAGTATGACTTGAGTGAACTTGGGTGTGAACTTGAATTGACTGTGGATTTAGATGCTTGACTGTTTGCATTTATATCAAGTGTTGTTATATGGTATTACTCATGAAAGACTAACCAATTTTCTGTGGATGCGAGTCGGTTGTTTTATTAATCTTTATGAGATAGCCATATTGCTTGAGAAATGTTTTTGCAGTCAAAGTGGTTCAAATCTACGGGAAAGTTTTGTCACCATAAAAAAGAGGGAGATTGTTGGAGAAATCTTTCCAGAATATTTTGAAGCGACAAAACGTTTCTATCGTCTAGTCTCGGATATCTCGCAGATCGTCTAGTTTAAAGTCGAAGACTTTCGATCACCAGACTCAAGATTCAAGACTCAAGACTCAAGACTCAAGACTATTCTCACTGACAGTCTTTCTAATCCAGTGACGAAGGAAATCCAGAGCCGAAGTTTATGGTTAATGATTTAATCCTATCCTCTGGAGAAGATCTCTTGGTTGGATAAATATAACGGATTCTTTTGTTCGTATCTAGATCAATTGAAGATCCGGTGGTCGACGAAATATTCTTGGAATGTTCTATTCTTGGAAACCAAGATTCTGATTGTATGGGCGAACAGGATTGATGGGCTATCGTCAGGTTCCTTCTATAGCTCGAATAATCTTCTTGATTGATTCCGTCCAACGGGTAGATTGGAGGAATTCCTTTGGTAAGTGCCAATGGTATGATGGTATAAAGGAGTATAAAAAGGAAGACGTTCTAGTTGTGTTAGCAACGTGATCGATAGAGAAATTCCAGAGTCTGAAGCACCTTGATTATTAGTCGATTCATTCTGAGCGAAATTGTATACATAGAGTGTCTATACTTGGTGATACCTTGAGCGAGTGTGGTAGATCATCTACACCTAGAAATCAAGGAAGATCAACACTGTAACATCTCTTTGTGCATAGTGGAATCCATCCGATTGGCTATTAGTGCAGAAGAGTGGACGTAGGCTTGAATCAAGCCGAACCACTATAAACCGCGTGTTCATTTCTCTCTTTCCTTTACTCAGTCTTGCGTTGATTATTATTTATCGCAAATCCTTCAACTGTCTAAGTATTGTGCAATCATCCGAAAAATCTTTTATATACCTATTCACCCCCTCTAGGTATTCGTACTAGCTATATTACTCCTCAGCTATTCCCCACTCCTCGTCTTCCTCCGGACCTTTCACTTCTTGCTCCACGATCTCACCTTCCTCTATCTCAAAATTTTCATCCTTTACAGTGTATATAGGTGAAGGTGGCTCACTCCCGAGTGCAAGATGTTTAGCATCATCTACGCCTCCACCATCGAGATTTGCAGTGCCCTCACCAAAAGCTTTCTCCAGGATGGGGTAAGGTATATTCTCTTCAGGGATGAGACCTATTCTCCACCCATCATGATAGTAGTGATACCAAGACCGATACTCATGGCGTACTAGGTCGTCCTGGCCGACATCAATCCACACCATCAACTCAATCAAAACATGCTCCAGTCCTTCTGGATGAGGATGAATATGGAAGTGAGTTTCTTTCTCGGTGATATCCACTGGAATGCCAAATTGTTTTGGAGGAGGGCGTGGTATCGGTGCTGCCATTTAAGGGCCTGAAATGGTTTTACAATAACTATTGAGACTATGTCTTACCAAGTTCTACCGCACTAAAACTCGATTAGGAAACCAATACACCACACGATTGCGTAAGCACGATATGAGTTAGGGGACTTACCTTGGCCTCAGTTCCAACATGTAATTCAAGATTATATACTGATGCTTCATATAATGCATCAAACAATCAATCAATTCACGATAACTCGATCAATTCAATGATCAACCGACCTACTCGATTACATGTCAGTCGGACCATCTCTTGGTCATTTCCATTCACTAAATCCCATGTACTCTCTCGGGCGCCGTTTTCACCAGTGATATTCCCAATCACTGAACCATGTGTCTTTTCTAGGGTGCCGTTTTCGTCAAGGTAATGTATGTAATGGACAATCTACGTGCATTCTTTAAGGCGCCGTTTTCGCCAGTGATATCCTTAATCATCGAACCACACCTGCCCATAAGTCATAGATAGTTCATGTGTATTCTTTAAGGCGTCGTTTTTGCTAGTGATATCCTTAATCACTGAATCACACCTGCCTATAAGTCAACTACATTCTCTCTCTCTTTGGCTCCGTTTTCGCCAACATGACATATTTTTATGTGCGTTCTTTAAAGCGCCGTTTTCATCAGTGATATTCTCTATCACCGAATCACGTATTTGATTAGTCTCACCCAAGAATATTTCTAGTTCACTCTCATAATTCTCTCCACTTTACCACTCACCAAAGCATTATAAATGCTAAGTAACCATACTCGGCTATCTACCAATCAATCATTTAATTTCACTCAACTTAGGATACATTCCTAAAATATCACAATTAATTCAATTCCATGCAACATAGAGCTTAAATAAATAAATGGACTACACCACAACAATCAGCACGAAATTCTGATCGTCGACTATCCTTGTCTAATTTTTGAAAAATAAATAAATAATTAAATTAATTTTGAAAACTAATAAATAAATACTAAAAATCTAATTTAGGCCCATAATGCCTAATTGAAGCCCGAGAAGGGTTGGGAAGAATCCCGAGATGCATTCAATAAATAATATAGGCTATCCTAGAGCTAATTACACTAACCACCTAACTAATATACAATGTAATTAACTAATAATCACTAGTTCATTCTAATCTAACCATCTAATCCTACTTAATTAACACTAATCAAATATGAAGCATAATTAGTCTACTAAGTGAGGATTAGTGAGATTACTCACTTGATTAGCGAAAAAGTTGGATCAAACCGATGGGAATGACGTGAGAGTCATTTCTTCCCAAAGCGGGCCTCGGGTTCGGGGCCTAGATACGCCTCAAAGCGGGCCAAACAATGCTATTGAAACCCACTTCTCAGCTTCTATTTTGGGGCTGGTTGAGGATTGAACAGCGATTAGGAGGGTGAGCAAGGGCCGGTAACATCGAGGTGGGGGTTCGGCGGGCCTAGACGGCGGTCTACGGTGGCTGTAGGAGCTCCAGCTAGGCCTGCTGGGTGGCGGAATTGGCAAGATGGAGCTGCTAGACTGGCGAGTTGGTGCGGTGAAGGCGGACGACAGCTCGGTGGTGGTGCCGCACACAAGAATGGCGGAACGGCAGGCGACGTGCGGTGGCGTGGACGGCGACGGAAGCTGTGGTTCCCTCGTCCACTAGCTTGCTAGCACAGGTTAGAGGAGAGAGAGAAGGTTCCGGCTGATGGTGAGGGAGAGAGAGTGTGAGGGAAAGAGATAGGAATGGGGGGAGACCAAGGGGTCCTACCAAGTTTAATTTCCACTCTTTTGTCCCCTCTTTGGCTTGTCCAAGAAGTCTACACTCCATGGCTCAAATTGAGCCAACAACACACTACAATCAACCATCCAATAGGTCCAAAAATGCTAGGCTAAGGGGGGTTACAAATTTCCTAGTAAAAGGCTTCAATTGGACAATAATTCTCTCTCAATTGGCTCTCAAAAATCCTTCGGTCATCCAATAATTGTCTCGGCATTTTTCCTCACCCACCTATCCCTCTTGCTTTCCAATTTTGCCATCAAAACTAACCCTCGGCTTGTTCTACACGAAAATGGCCATATGACAACTTTTTCCCAAAAAGTGTCAGGCGTTAGAAAAATCTTCTGAGACTGAGTCATGGGTCCTAGAATTTATTGTGACATGAAAAAATCTTTAATTTCTGAAATTGGACTTGACTTGATGATTAATTTCCATTTGATGCGTTTTTAGCATGATCTAGACTACTGGGTAGTTTTCATAACTTTTTAGGGCAAACGACCCGTGGTCGATTTTCTTCGAGCCACTATGAATCCATTCGACTCAATGACGACTCCGATTGTCGAGAAAATCTCAAGGATTTAATTACGGGCACAGGGTACCAAAATGACAATAAAATCAAATTAGTGTCGGTCGATGAGAATTTTCCAATTTAGTGGAGTCACCCACGATCGGCCACACATCTCAAACAAACCTATCTTTGATCTCAAGTCGATTTTTAACTATGCCGTATTGGTCTCTAAAGATAAGCAAGGTCAAGAAGCCTATTCCTGGTCAAATTCTTAAGTCTATTTGCCTTAAAGTCCTTAATAGCTTCCTAGCTAGTCTACTTATCTCAAGAGTGATCAGCTATGAGAACAGCCCTATAGGCACATTAATGAAATACCCGATTTATTCAATAGAAGACATGATTGAAAATTTGGAATGTTACAATGAAGGTGAACATTGTCAAGCATGTTGCCAAGTGTCTGACGTGTCAGCAAGTAAAGGCATAACACTATAAACTAGGAGGACTTCTGCAACCTCTCGAGATCCCATAATGGAAATAGGAGCACATCACGATGGATTTTATGATAGGTTTGTCAAGGAGCCAGAGAGGCAATGATTCCATTGGGTAGTGGTCGACAGACTGACAAAATCGGCTCACTTCATCGCAGTACGGAAGCACCTTGACTTGGATAGGTATGTGGAGTCGTACATGTGTCAGATAGTTTGTCTTCATGGAGTGTCGGTAACAATTACATCAGATTGAGACCCGAGGTTCACAGCTATTTTTTAGAAGAGCTTACAAGCTACTTTAGGAACCAAGCTACAGTACAGTACGACATATCATCCTCATACGTATGGCTAGTCTCAGAGGATGATTCAGACCCTCAAAGACATGCTGCGAGCTTGAGTGTTGGATTTCAAGGGAAGCTAGGAGGAACGGCTCCATCTTGTGGAATTTGCCTACAACAATAACTATCAATAGAGCATTTAGATGGCTCCTTTCGAGGTATTGTATGGCAGAGCGTGTAGAACGCCAGTTTGTTGGGATGAAGTCGAGGAGAGAAAGATTATAGGCCTAGAGTTAGTCTAGCAGTTAGTGGATGCAGTTGCCATCATTAGGGATAGATTAAAGATCACTCAGAGCCGCCAAAAAAGTTATGCAGATAAGCGTCGGAAATCTTTGGAATTCCAAGATGGTGATAACGCCTGAAGGTGTCACTAACGATGGGAACTTCACGCTTTGGCAAGAAGGGAAAGCTGAGTTTGAGGTACGTAGGTCCCTTCGAGATTCTAGAGATAATTGGGATCCTAGCGTATCATCTTGTTTTGCCGTCGAAGTTAGCACAAGTGCATGACATTTTTCATGTGCCGATGCTGAGGAAGTATGAGCCTGACTTGACCCACATGCTTAATTTTGATGAATTAGATGTGGACGACCAAATGTTGTACGTGGAAAGTCCAGTTCAGATAGTGGATCGAAAGGAACAAATTCTGCGTACAAAAATCATCTTGTTGGTCAAAGTGGTCTGACAACACCATGGCATTGAAGGAGTAACCTGGGAAAGCGAAGAATCAATGAGACGACTGTACTCTCATCTTTTTGTTTAAAGAATTGTAATAATTTATATTTCGAGGACGAAATTTTTATGTAAGAGGAAGAGTTCCTGAAATTTCATTTATGCTTTTAATTGAATAAATCGAGCCTTTCATTGACATGCCTATAGTGCCATTCTCTGAGCTGATCACTCATGAGATAACTAGACGATTTGGGGAAGTCATTAAGGGATTTTAATGCAATAGACTTGAGAATTCGATTAGGAATCGACTACTCAATTGTGCTTATTTGTAGAGATCACTACGGCATAGTAAGATCAATTAGGGATCAGAGATAGGTTGGTTCGATTGAGATGTGTGACTAAATGTGGGTGATTCCACCAAATTGAAAAATTCTCGTCGATCGACACTAGACTGATTTTTCTGTCATTTTGGTACCCTGTGTCCGTACTTGAAACCTTGAAATTTTCATGACCATCGAGAGTCACCAATGTGTCGAAGAGGTACATTGTGGCTTGAAAATGATCAACCATAGGTCAACGACACTATTTTTTTTTTTTTTAAACTATCCGGTCACCTAGGTCATGCTAAAATTGCGCGAGATCGAAATTAGCTACTAATTTGAATCCGATTTCAAAATTGAAAGTTTTATCACGACACAAGTTATTTTAGGAATGTCGATTCATCTTCTGAAGATTTTTCTGCAAATCGAGATTTTTGGCGAAAAGTCAAGATAGGGCCATTTTTGTCCGGAAAATTCAGAGGGCCGTTCTTGATTGCGAAATTGGGATGCAAGTAGGTTCTATTGGCAAGGAAAATTGCTAATTTGATTGAGGACTTGATAATGGAATTTATGGGAGCCAAATTGCACTAATTCAAGAGATAATTGAAGTGAAATTGAGAGAAAATGTTTTAAAATTCGTATGCCCATTGGTCCATGACTTTTGGACCACTTCCAAGGCTTCTTAAGGAAGCTTTGAGGGCTGCAAGTTTTGAGGAAGCCAGCCATGCGTGGTGGGATCACTTCAAGGAGACAAGAAGATAGAAGTGAAGCAAGAGGGGCCCTCCATAAGCCTTTTGTCACCCTTCTCCCTCCATTGCCGTTGACCTCCTCCTTTTCTAGAGCAGAAGAAGTCCCAAAATTACAGAGAAGCCGCAGCTCTCTTCCCCCTAGCTGTCGAGTAGTTCACCGAAGCTCGGAGCACCGCCATTCGCTGTCACTCGTCGTTTGCCAGCCGCGAGCCTATCGCGTGTCGTCCCTCCTTCGTGTGCGTCATTTGCCTTGGTCTCTCCATCACCGAACTACCTCAGGTCACCATCTAGCCCGTCGGACTACCTCTGGTCACCATCTAGCCCGTCGAAGCTCCATCATCGCTGTTCCATCAATATTAGCCCCCACCGAGCACCCCGATAGTCGTTCGCCAGCCACCCGTGCCGTTTCTAGCCAACCGAGCCACTTGTTCTGCCTCCTCGACCAGCAAGTAGAAGTAGAAAGTCGAGTAAGGGTTTTAGGCTTCGAGGCTCGTTTCTGAGCCTTTCTCGACCTCGAAGGGTGTCCCCACTTTGGAGTTTGTGGACCACCCTTGCGTCCCCATTGAAGTGAGCTCGTTGGATCGCTAATCTAGTGATTTTACTCACTAATTCTTGCTTAAGGAGCTAATGATGCTTAAGGGTTGATTAGTTTAGGTTAATTATGGATTAAGTGGTTAGTTAGAACATATTAGCAATTTAGTTAATCATTTATGCATGTTAGGTGGTCAGATTAGTGTAGTTAGCAAGTAGAGATGCCGTAGTATTTATCTAGATAGATTTGGAAATTTTCCGGGCCCATCTTGGTATTTAATTAGGCTTTTCTGGCCTAAGTTACTATTTTTAGTATTTTTTGGTATATATTTAATTAATTAATTATTTCCAGAAATTAGACCTGGATAATCGGTGATTGGAATTTCGTGCTGATTGTAATGATGTGACTTGTTTAATTAGTTGAGTGCTATTTTGTGTAATTTGAGTGTGATTTGTAATTTTAGGATATTTATCCCAAAATTTATTAATTTCAGTATTTAATTAGAAAATTACTAGGCGTCGGTTTACAACGCCAAAAATATTTTTATAGACTATATAATTAGTGGGATTTTATAAAATAAAGATATTATATTTTTGGCTTAGGCCGACCGTGTACCCACATACGATTATTTTTATCGGGTATTTTTCATGCGAAGGAAATAGGCCAAGACACTATCTTAATTGAGGAATTTAAGTGTGAAGTACAATTTTGTTAGTCGTGGGTGAATAACCGTGTGATGATATGGATTGAATTAAGAAAATTGCCAAAATATGGCTATGCTCATTGGGCCGTGATTACCACCTAACATAGGCTGTGCCCATCGAGCCGTGATTTACCGCCGAACTTGGAATCGGCTATGCCCATTGGACCATGATTACCACCTAATATAGACTGTGCCCATTGGGTTGTAGTTAACCTAGTTACACTAGGAGACCGCCAAACCAAGAATAGGCTGTGCCCATGGGTGGCCATGAATAATAATTGGATCGTGTGATTGATTGTGATTTAAGGTGATGCGTTCCAATTATTAAGTGATGATTTCATGTATATGAGATATGAAATGCATTGACCTGTAGGGAGTAACTGAGACAAAGGTAAGTTCTCTTTACGATGTTTGTGCTTAGGTAGCCCTCGAGTTGTATTTTCTTTCTAGTCGGGGTTTAGGGGTGAACTTGCTGAGATATTGTCTCATCCGTCATGGGATAACATTTACGAGGTCCTTAGATGGTAGCTCCTCTTGAGCATTTTGGATAGCCGAAGGTCACCAACAAGTATCTTAGATTCCTCTACATGGGAACCCTAGGGGTTGGGTCTATGAGCTCTTGAGATTCGTGGTTTGGGTTGATGTGGGTTAACCCCACAAGGTACCCCATAAATACAAATCATGGTACCGTCGTGAGCAGAATGGACAGAGAGAGGGTCCCATACCGGAATTGGAGATATTTTTTTATGTGATGGATGTTGCTTTTGGAAAGAGTATGGCTGACCCTCCAGGTGGATTAGTGGTGGATCTATATTTGTCAAATCTAGGGACCCCAGAGTATTCAGTGGAAGACTCTACTGTTTAGAGTACTTGTAGCTTTTCCACCTTTTTGTAGACCTTGATTATTGGCTAGTATTGTATAAGACTTGTTGGATATATGTATATAAGCGTGTTGGCTTTTGAAAAAATTATGGCCCTACTTTTCTATCCCATTTTGTTGTTGTCCAGGATTTATTATTTGTTTCCGCTGTGCATTAAAATGAATGGGTTAGGGACGTGTCCTAGGACGTCATTATTTAATTGACCGCTGAGGGATGGGCATGTGCTCGGAGGATCGAGACGTGACATGAATTGCCCAATATAGACTTAAACAAAGGCTTGAAACATGCTTTCTTATAAGAAAGAATGGCCCACAATAAATAATGTCTCAAATAAGGATATGGAGTGTAGTTGTTTTCTCAAAAAGGGTCATAAAGGGAATGTTGTCTAAAATAAGAATTTGAAGTGACCAACTTAATCTCAAATAAGGGCTCGAGTTCACTAATCGGCTCACACATGTGCCTTGTGTTCTTATTCTGACTCCAACATCATGGAGCCAAGAATGGTAGATATGATCGAAAAGGAGAAGCTATGTGAATGATGTTATGAGGAAAATTACTTTTAAAAGAACCCTCAAAGAACCTAGCTTCAATTAGGGGCTTCTTCAAGGTTTTTTCAAATTTGTCAAAGTAGAAAATTTCAAACAAAATTCCCGATGTTGTCACAATAAGCTCATGAGATGCATGTGCAAATTGCTTGTCAAAGATTTGGGTGGTCAATGAGGTCGTGCCACTATTTGAGATTGGTCACTTTAGGTCTTTAATTGTAATAATTCACTCTAAGTATAATTTTTTTTTGAGCAAATGACCTCATTTCATACTCTTATTTGAAAATAAATTAGTCATTTCATACATTTATTTGAGACAAAGGGCCCGTTTGGTTTGGCTTTGGGGAAATGCCCCTAGGAGAATGCAAATACCTTTGAGGTAAAAGGGTTTTCCGAAATGCTAGACTATTTGGTAAACTATAACTGAAAAATGTTTTAGGGAAATGCAAGACTGTTTGGTAAACATATATTTGAAAAGCCCTTTGGTGTGACCAAATCAAATTTTTTAGTTTTAGTATTTTTAAATTGCAAAAAAGAAACAATGATTATATCTTTTACATTTTCATGTTGAGAGTAATATAAAAGATTATTTATAAAAATATTAATAAATTTACTTAAAAATTATATTAAACAAATTTGATTATAGATTAGATGCAAACCTTAACTTTTGGCCTAGGGTTCTTTTAGGTTTGTTTTCAACTTTAAAATATATATTTTTTAAATTATTGTAGTATTATTAATCATCTTCATTAATTAATGATCATTCTAGTGTATTGATAAAATGTTGGGCTATTGATTGTCAAAAGATAAAAATGATATAGAAAAAAAAAGGTAAACTTATTCGGTGAATGGTGAAGCGAATGATTGTGGATGCTAATTTTTTTAAGTAAGCACTGCATATAAAAAGGGAGGTCCTCATTAAGAAAAATAAAATCAAGTTCCTATCATACAAATTTGACTAGAAAGAAAGAGTCATTTCATGATAGTAAATATGGTCATATATGTCTGGAAAAAAGAAATATGTTATACTTAGTATTATAAACCTCAACGACTTTGTAAACTTATGGCTATTTCATGAGCATTTAATAGTTTTACCTACAAGGAGTACCAACACGATGAAACAAGCCTAGAAAAGAAACGATCAACATGATGAAACTTAGCAAACAGAGCTGGGGTTCAGAAACAGGATCTCAGAGCCCGGCGTATCACGTCCATAAAGACAAGACAAACTCCAAAGATGAAGAAATCAAAGCAAGCGGCGTCTCGGCGCATTCGACTCGCTCATTAGATTAAAAAAAAAAAAAACACCAACAGCGGCACGAACAACTCTTAGCAATCAGTCAAGCATCTTACGCAGCTCGCGACGAGTGGTGATCACACACCTCGACCATTCACTCATTAGATTTAAAAAAAAAAAGAAAAAACCAATACTGGCCATTTTTAGAATATCCAAGCGAAAAATCTTACAAGTTCGCGAGCAATTCCAGAAGGAAGATGCTTTTAACAATTAGAGATAAGACTTTGAAATAAGGAGCAAATCACTACTTGATATTTTGTAAGCCTTCTCCGAATAGCTCTGGTCTTTTTGGGATGGAGATTAAGGGGCAAGTACTTCGTTTTCTTGTAAACCTCCCTCAAAGCAGCCTTTTGTTGATGGGAAATCATAGTCAAGACTTGTGCAATCGACAACCTCACCACTTTTCTGCAACAATTGAAGATAAAAAACCCATTAAAAAAAAAGCACTAATTTCCATTTGTTCAATTGGAAAAACTGCCCGGCAGTGAATCATACCCATTAAGCTACCATAACTGCACTAAGAAATCTCAGTAAGTTACTTGCAAAGAGCTAGGTCTTTGCATTTTATCCACTCAAGATTCATCAACCAATCGAGCTTTTTCGAATTTCCAATGCCTTACAGAATATAACCATCCTATGCTTCCGGCCACCCATTACCAGAAAGTACCCATCACCAAAACATTGATCATCCATCATATAAACAACAACAAATACAGCATGCTTTGACTGACTTCCACAAACAAGAAATCCAATATGTGCCGAAAACCCAATTTAACCACCATAACCAAAGCTCATGGTCATCCCAAACCCAACATTACCATCTACCAAAAACATAAAAAAGCTCCAATGTAGACCATCAAAATCGTGAAAATCAAGTAAGAACAACAAAGTACATCTTGGAGAGCTTGTTCTGGTCACGTTCACAAAGTCGAAGGATTTCTAAAGAATTCCAAAAAATGCATCAAATAATCTATCATTAAGGATCTTAAATGAGAATGTCCATATTATGAAGCATCAAGTTGCGCCACTCAGTCTAAATAAAGCAGTAGTAGTAGACTTAACCGTATAATCCCAATTAGTACCTAGCTCACAATTCCTTCCCCGTTTATACCCAACTAACATCACATTTTGGACTTATAATCAATTTGCAAGCATAAAATATTGGAGTATGGATTCCAACACAACAATGATTTGTTTTACACTTAAAAAAGTAGAAATCAGCTGGTGTTGTGGTCAAACAAAGAAACGCATCAAGAACCAATAAAAGTCCAATATTGCACAATTAACACTACAGCCCTGCTTGTAATTTGACAAAACAGAACTGGAAAGAGCACAATTTTTCTCCTCCAACAATTCTCCTAAAAAACAGAAGACAAAAGTCACTAGAAAGGTGATACATTCTCATTTGTTAAATTTCAATGACGGGACTGATTGTGCCGGGTGCTCATTAAGAGAGAGAGGATGGACAAGAACATCGAATTGTCCTATTGTTATTTTTACCAACTCTCAAGGTAATAAACTCGGAAGCTATCGTTAGGTGAACGAACATCAAAAGCAGCAAAGGCATAAGATTCTAGATCCCACAACACAGAAAAGACTGATTAATGGACATGCGAAATCACAGGAGAGCATTAGAAAACATGCGAGCATCAGATCCAAACAAGCAAAACCGCAGGAGAGGCCCCAACGGTCGATCCGACCCATATAACCACACAACACACCACATAACACAGAGGAAGGAAAAGAGGCCAAATTAGCATATTCAATCGCTGAACCAAAAGACACGCCACAAAAATGATCGGAATAGACCGAGAAGACCGAGATAATAGGTAGATCACCATCCATCGATGAAAAGGAAGGAAAGAGAGAGGAGAGAGAGAGAGAGAGAGAGGCATACCAAGTAGAAGAGAGAGGGGAGAGAAAGAGGTGGCGAGAGTGGAGGCGATGCCGTGAGCCATAGGGTGGATATCAGCGAGAGCAGATGTATTATGAGACGAAGAAGAAGCTGTTGCGTGATGTACTGTAGAATAGAGGAAAGAGCGTCGAGAAAGGTATGGTTTTGTTTTGTATTGGGTAAAATTGGACTTTAATAAAATTTTGAAGGTAAAATGGGCAATCAACAAAAATTCATTAATCTTGTACACTAGCATGCTGAAAATGCTGAAATGCCCAAAGCAGGTCCCCACTTGCTTTGGGCTTTCAGCATTTTAAAGGCAAGCATTTTGGGAAGGGAGGTTTCAAATGCTGAATCAAACACCAAATTTTTTTTCCTAAGGGGCTTTGGGGGCCAAAAGCCCCTTGGGAAAGCTGAACCAAATGGGGCCAAAATCCATTAGATGCCCTCTTTGAAAATTGACCAACTTCAATTGATTTTTTTTTTAACCACTGGGATTCGCCTCAATGGCCACCCTTCCAATATGGAAGGGAGAGGTGAGGGGTTCAAATCCCCACCTTCTCAAGGGGGGATGGGGTGGGGACAAGTAAGTTTCAGGAGTGGGTTTCGACTCCCATACCCTGCAAGAGGCAGGGCAAAAGTCTGAGAGTGAGTGTTAGAATAGGAATAGAGTATGACTGACCAAAAAAAAATTTGATTTGATTTTTTTTGAAAATTTGGATTGGCCTAAAACTTTCGGACGTTGATAAACCTAAGCTGGACCATTAGGAAGAATATGAGATTTTGTTTGTTTCGCCAAAGGGTTAATAACATGAAAAACCAAATTGGTACATTTGTGACGAATTTACCTCAAATTAATTTTTTTAACACAAAAAATCCCAAATTGATATACCTTTAACAAATTTATCATAAACTAGTATACTTATAATAAATTTACCCTCTGTTATTTTTTGTAAAATTTTACTATTAAATTGTTTTTTTGTTACAATACTATTAAATTGCTGAGTTGAATGACATGTAACAGTTGACTAGTATACCGGCTTAAGATTTTACTTTCCCTTTATCATAGTTGTAACGTTTTGTGATTTTTGATGGTATAAATATAATTTAACAGATGGTATATTTGTTTGGGGCTTTTAGTGGTAAAAAAAAATTAGTTTGAGATAAATTTGTAACAAGCGTACTGGTTTATGATTTTTTGTAATCTTTTAGGATAAATTTGTTGCATGTATATCAGTTTGTAGTTTTTGATGGTAAAAAAATTAGTGTTATATAAATTTATCATAAATGTACAAGTTTAGGGTTTTTCATGGTATTAACCCTTTGCCATAAATGAAATATTTTTGGAAAATGATAATATTTTCAGTGTTTGTCGAAACCTAAAAAAGAAGTAGAAAATATTTTTTGTCATTTGGTATGGAAAATTTGATTTGATTTTCTTCCATGCACTCTATTTAATAACTCATTATTATTTTTAATTTAATTTAATTTTAAAAACATAATTTTAATTATTTTAAAATTTTATTTTTCCTTTTCCTATTTTCATTATTATTTATTTATTTTATTTCTTTTTATTTTTCCATCTTCTTAGCTAGTCGCTAGCCATAGTGACAACCAATGACTAGCTATAGGCAAGCTTGAGCCTCGCTAACCTCACTAGATCCTAGAGAGGTTGAGCTCACCTAAGGCCGATGAGTTTGAGCCTCGCTAGAAGTCGGTGAGCCTCAAACTCACCCAAGGACTACAAGCTTGAGTCTTGCTAGATTAGCAAGCTTATTTGTTAGTTGTGGTCAATTACCGACCATTGCTGTGGTTAGCCACTAGCCCTTAGCACTGAGAACCCATGCACGACCATTATGGACTTGAACCCAAGTGCTAGGGATCGGAGCTTGAGCATTGAGGACCCCAACATTGCCTTTATTGGCTAGGGCTCAAGTGTTGGGTATTGGACATAGACACTAGGGCTTTGTCACTTTCAAGTTTCTTACTTATAAGTTTTGACATTCCTGTGAGTGACGATGGAACACCCCTCTGTAGCACCCCTCCTCGAACGGCCCCCGATCCGTTGGGTCGCCATAGTGCGCCGACCTTTCTCTTGTCCTGACAATATATCACTCTGATACCATAGAATCATAATAGGCCCATAACTCCTGGGGGTTTATATCTTTTAGATCGGTCCCTACGCAGTTTATATGGCGGAAGCGTATCCAACAACTCCCTTCCCTATATTCATAAAACAATGCACACCAACTAAACATTTTATAAGTTAAAGCCGAACACTTTTATTTACATAACTAGATAGACATCATTCGTCGGTATATCAAAATGCCATAGTCTTCTATACTCGGCTATACTTCAAAAGATGATCGACATCTTTTGCAACAATCATGTACTTAAAGTCCATCGATCAGTGTCGGCGTCCAAAAGTTCCTTCCTCTATTGTCCCTCTCCTCGCGGCCATATCCAACCACTCGGTCGATCTGCTGGTGGCGGTGGAGGCAGAAGTATCTTATCTAGTTTGAAATGTTAGTCCCCAAAAGGGGTGAATACAACCACTCAGTAGTAAAAGATTCATCAATCTATATCAAGTAGTACCATCAATATCTAGACTCATGCAGGATAGACAAAATGAGGTAGTCGATGGATCAATATACATCAAAATCATGAAATCCTTTAATGTAATGGCAAATGCAATTTCAAAAGATTCAGATGCATCATGTCCAGTTACACCAGTCCCGATCATAGGGCCAAACTGAAATGACACGTCCCATTCCATGCCATACAATTTAGTTCCATAACCAGACCACACTCACACTTAATATAATCATCAGTTTTAATCATTTAAACGGTTTTATCCCCCTCTAGAGGACCAATGTTTGCATCCTTCTGGGATTCCGCACCCAATCTTGGCATTGCGAAGTCCTTTGGCACACACCTCTGGGCATCTCGCATCCCACCTGGCATCACGAGGAATCGCCGGGGCTCGCCATAAAAATGGTTACCCCTGCCTTTCGGAATTACGTATCAACATAACACCGGGCCTCCCCCGAAATTAGGGATAAGTACACTAATGGTGCCATAAGTTGTGTACGGCGCTCACTTTGGTGCCAAAAGTTTCTGTCGAATCACTTAAGTGCCAAAAAATTTGAAAAACGCTCACTTTGGTGCTAACACCGACGAAATTGGCCGGAAATCCGACGTGGCCTTTTTTTTTTATATTAATTTTTAAAGCCGACGTGGCTCGTCGGAGAGTTGAGTCAGCATCCAAACACCAAAACGACGTCGTTTGGCATCTTTCCCCCAACTTTGAAACCCTAATCCCCAAATTGAGAGAGAGGGAAGGCTTGTCTTCGTGTCTTCTTCTTCCTCGAAGACCCACACTAGCAACGACACCAGCACGGCACCAGCAACGCACCAGCAGTAGCAGCGCACCGGTAGTCCCTTCGACCCATCTTCTTCCTCCTCCTCCGCCCTCACCTTCGATTTTTCCTGCAACAATCTCAGTCTCTCCTCACTCACCTGGTCAAGCAACTACAATGGTGGCTGAGCGACGGTGGTCAAGCAGCGACGGTGGATGAGCGACAGTGGCCGAGCGACGGTGGGCGAACAACGGTGGCCGAGCGGCGGAAACCCTAATTTCAATTCCCATGTGAGCTAAACAGCGTCGTTTCCATAAAGCCATCCATGTAGGACGGCAAAATGACGTCGTTTTCTTAAGAAGGACCGAAAACGACGTCATTTAAAGGCTTATCGATTTCTAAAAAAAAAAAAAATCATTTTGGCCGGAATCTTTTGCCGGTGGCACTAAAGTGAGCGTTTTCCCTCCGATTTGGCACTTAATTGAACCGATGGAAACTTTTAGCACCAAAGTGAGTGCCGTACACAACTAATGGCACCATTAGTGTACTTATCCCTCGGAATTACGTACCGATATACTACCGGGCATCCCGAAACTCCCGAGGAAAACCTCTGGCATTCAGCCACTTAGGGCCACCGAGCATCCACAAGGCATCGACTCACTCGATCCTTTGGGTATCTCGACTCCCGGGGCATCGTTGACCCGAGAGTCCAATGGCAACAGTTTAACATTTTAAATTTACAAGAATCCTTTCCAATGTCAAGAACAATCCATTTCATGCATTCACTATCCAATCTTAATATTTGCACAAATATCCACAACCAGTACCATCATATCACATAACCATTACAAAACACACTCACTTTTAGGACATTTTTGTAATAATGGGAAAATAGAGCAACTCGATTTTACCATGCACAGTTCTGGTAAATATTTCGAAATAAATACTAAATGAGCTCAAAAAATTGTGAAATTTTAACATGTTGTCAATGAGACTTTAAGGAAAAGGTTTCATGAAGAACACCAGGTCAAATTATTTACTTATCAAGAGTAAAAATTCCGATTCCTTATTGACGTTCTGTAAAATTTCCAGATTTAACATTTCCGTATAAAAATCATTTCGTTGACCAAATCTCGTCTATTTATGCTAAAGTTTTGATATGTTACTCTTACAGATGTGCTCTCCAACTTTTGTTAAGGACTCAAAATCAAATTTTAGCTAGAAAATTACAGAAAAATCAAAAAGTCACCGAGGGTCACACTGTCCTTTACAAAACAGTCCACTGATCTAACTAGGATTTTTCCTACTCCTTTACACTATAACACAGCCTTATCACTTCTAAAAATCATCCATAGTCAGATCTTTAAATTCTTGTTCCATCACAAAATTCAAAATCCACAATGCATGCCCTGTTTTTACCTAGTTTTCTTGATCTAGCTTCATCTTTTATGTCCAAATCCAGCATGCAGCTCTAGTATTTCACCTTTCTTGCATCTACCAACTCCTCACTAGATAAAACATCAAGTCAAACATAGGTTAAAGAACTTCTACTTACCTCTAATTCCTTAGCTTGACAGCAAGCAAAACGGAGAACTCGGGGTCTCGGACGCGGCTCGGCAACGGCAAACTCGAGCGGCGTCGACGGCGGCAGCACACCCGTACAGACAGAGGGCGGTCTCATTCTCCCCACCACCCCCCCTCCTGGTCACTCTTGCTCGCTGCACGCTTGCGAACTCTCTCGCTCACTCACTGCACTCACTCGCTCGTTGATCTCTCTCTCCCTCTCACTGGTTTCGTAGGAAGCTCTCCCTCACTCCCTCGACTAATCTGCCCTTTTGTTCCTCACTTTGTTGACAATTTAGTCAACTGCATGGGGCTTCTTTCGGTGGCTGCAGGAGGAGCAGACAGCTGTTGAAGACGTGGCATTCCCAAGAGGCTTCGATGGCCACCTGTCCTCCTGCATGCTATGAGGTGTCCAACGGTGGGAGCCCTTTGATCAATCTCTTTCAATTAGTTGACTTAAGTGTCAACAATCAAGGGGTCTTTGGGCTGTTTTGGGCCAGCAGATTAGTGGCCCAATTTCTTAAAAATTGGTCCTTAATCTCGCATATATATGGGACATTCTCGGTTCCATGGTTTTATGGTTTAACAATTTATCAAGTGTATTCTCTCATAACTCAAATTCTTTTCTTTAATTAATATAATTACTGCATGCAGGTTATTTGGTGGCATCATCCAACGAAGCTAGCTGGTGAACGTGGCAGGTGGAGGAAAGGTGTCCATCTCCTCTGGCCGCATGGGCCTCGACGGCTGCCCCTTCGTGCAGCTGTCCTCGTTTGAATTTCCCGCTGGCATGAGGTCTCGGTTGGGTGGCTTTTGTTGGCCGACCCATCTCCATGCAGTGAAAGTGGCAAGGAAGTCAACCTCTCCAAGTTTATGACTCTTGAAGGAATAACGTGCATGGAGTATTGTCGATCCCATGGTCTTCGTGGTCCAGCCATTTTCCTTTCATTCAATCCATCAAATGTACTTGTTCATGACTAAAATTCTTGCATAGGGGAAGAACCCGACAAGACTGTACGGTGATTCAAATTCATCTCTTCACTCACTGATTCACAAAATGGAGAGGCGTGCAGGGTCCTCGTGGACGATCCAACTTCTCCAAAATTAAATTCTTAATTTCAGCAAGTGTGTGGGCTGAAATATATTTACTTACATGACTATACAGGGCAGCGGCAATGTACATAGGAGGTTCGGTTCTTAGGGTACAAATGTAGGTGGAAGAGGGTCTCAGTCGTGATGTTACACAGGGATAATTTTTAATGGTTGGACCATTACCAAAAGTAGCGTATTGGTCCAACAATAATACAAATCAATATCCATAAATGGCACCAATGACATAGTCCAAATGGTACCTCCATCACTTAGCTACAGACCATCGCGCATCTAAGGGTTAGCAAAATTTTTCGGATGCCACACCCTCTTCTTGCTGGCATTACTCCGCCGCTCCAGCAGGCTTAAAGTTGTGATTCTTTTTTTGCTTCTTTCCACCTCTCACAGGCATTGCCTGTGAGTTATCTCTTTTGGTCTATGTCATTGGCTTGTGAGTTATTTCTCACATTTTCCATGGTGAATTTAGTTGTTTCCTTTTCTTTTGGTCGTACTTCAAGACTTCTTGTTCTAGATTTTCATTTTTTTTTAACATTATTTTGCAGAGGAGCTCCAAGCCAATCTATATCATGAACTTCGAACTCTATCTAGGACTATAAGAAATCTCACTAATCTCTGACAATTGTAAGAAAAAATGATATGTTCTTCAAATTTACTCTTTTGTGTTTGCAATTTTTGAGAAAACAGGAGAAAGGATAGGGCATCCCAATGAATTGTCTCTTATCTTGTAATTAACGAGATGAGGTAGGGTATGCGAGATTCTTAGGCCTTGTTTGGTAACCATCCAAACAGTGCAAAATTTTGATTTTTTGTTCCCGGAATCAGTTTGGGAACAAAATCACGTTTTATAAAATTTTTGTTTAATCAAGAATAAAATTAAAAAAAAATTGTGATTCTTGTTCTAGAATCAGAAAAAAAAAATGAAAATCAACTATTTTCTTCTCTTTTCTTCTTCTCCAATCGCGTGGTTGTTGTCCGCCAACGTCCGCCACCGTCGCTATGGTCGTCGGTAATCGGTCCGGCGAGCTCACCGGAGGCTCGTTAGGCCAGGGCGAGGTCCGACGAGCTCGCTGGAGGCAAGCCTAGCCACCGGCGAGGCTTGGCCTGGCTGGGGCTGGGCAAGCCTCATGACGCTTGGCCCCACCGATGGCTAAGCGAGGCTCGACCTCGGTAGGGCTGGGCGAACCTTGCCCAGTTGCCGGTGAGGTTGGGCCAACGAGGGCCGGCCTCGTTGAGGGTTGGCGACACTCCGATGAGGTCACCAGCCCGGCGATTGGCTCCGAAGAAGAAGAAGAAGAAGAAGAAGAAGAAGAATAGGAGAAAAAAGAGAAAAAAGGAAAAAAAGTATAAAATTATTTAAAAATTAGAAGAAATTAATATGGAACATAATTAATGAGCATGGTACCAAACGCAATTTTATTTCAGAATCAGAAATTTTGGACAGTTACCAAACGACTTAAAATGCTTAGAATATGTTCTTGGAAACAGAATAAAAAAAAATCATTTCTGATCAGAATCTACTCGTGGGAATAGAATCGTTACCAAATGCGCTCTTAGATTCCTTGTCCAATCATAAAATATCTAGAGTGCAGGTGACTAAATATAGTCCTTGAATGATGGCCATTCGTTGAGGACGGGGAATCCACTGATCAAGATAGATCTTCATCTCTCATGTACCTTTCAATGAAATACTATTCCATTCTTGACTAGGTTTGATTGTTCTTTTGTATTGAAATCATCATGCATCTTCTTGTTATCCCATCATTCTTAAAAATTCCATATTCTATTGTTCTCAACTCTCTCATATTTGCTCGAGATAGAAGAAGAAGAGGAAGAAAAACTAGGGCACCCCATATGCGAAGCAACAAGCTCTTCTATGTCAAGAGTGTGATTAGAACCCATCAAAATGCTAGTGCCCTGCATGTTCTTTCTGCTCAGGTTGGCTTTTGTGTGTAAAGGCTCATAAACACCGCACTGGCTGCCTTGGCAAGAGGAACCAGAGTCAGTTCAGTCCTCTCCCTCTCATTTCAATGACAATGGTATCTCCTCTGGTATACTCTCTCTCACTCTCTCTCTACACTGCACATGCGTGCATGTCTAGATTCTAGCTTTGTTGCTGTCTGGTGAGTACGATTATTCAGGCATAGATTTCTGTTGGTAATTGCCCTGCTTTATCTGAATGGTTTCCTTTCCTCAGAAAATTAACTTAAGCCAGAGCTTACATGTGTTTTCATGTTTTCTCTGTAAAACATACTTCATTTATTCTCAAGTTTTATATATTCACAAATCTTTGAAATTGATGATTGACATAAACTATAATTTTCTCTAGGAAGTGAAGAGGGTCACTGAATCTGCCCACAGAACGAGAGCTAAATTAAGTGTGTCTTTATTTTAAGTTGCCTTTTCACCTCCAAAACCTCCCGTGCAGCTGCTAATAGGAGAACAAACCTTTTGTATCTTCCAGGTGGCTGCTAGTCTCGATATGAGGAGAACAAACCTTAGAGTGGATTTTTGTATCTTCCAGGCATTAGGGTAACAAACTGTCTAAAACCAGGGGCAGAAATCAGTCTCTGATATGAGGAAAGATGTGGGACATCATCTGAATCATTTTTTGACCTTTGTCTCTGAATCATAGATGTATGGTTTATATCTGGATCACCATTGCAGCTGCTAAAAGTATTTTGGATAAAGGTTTTAACTGAGAAAAAGTGGATTACTATTAATGAGGAACTTTTTTTAGCATGATTGAACTTGTCTAAATTTCTTTTGATTCATTTCTAAGTTATTTTCTTCGTGAGATCAGGAATTGCAAGACTTGTCAAGTGTTGGCTTTTTGGTCTTCAGATTTTCTTCTTCATTTTTCAGGCAATTTTTCCGTTTATTGGCAATCTCATGCTTTTAATAATCTTATGAGCCTTTTTTTAGACTTTTTTTTTTTGGAATTATTGGGAATCTAATTTTGGAATTATATGAGTTTCTGATCTATAAACTATGCTTTTCTAATTGTTTCAGGAGAGAGTTTATATCATGGACAATTGAATGGTGCTTTCAGTCGACAGATGTGGTTGTTTGTGACCATGGGTGAGTCGTGTGTAATTTAATTTTTATGAAAGCTGATGTGCAGTACCTATGTTCACCTCCAATGATGAGATCCAATTTGTGCTGACTGTCCAGTCCTGGGAAGAAACAATGATATCTTGTTGTGGTTGAGGATGGTTTCTGTGGCAGAATACATGAGAACACAACCCTTTGTACCGTCATTGAGAAACATCTGTAACCTGGTCTGCGGAATCATCAACTAAAGCAATTTTGTGATGAACAGTTGGAGAAATCTTAGATTTTTTTCCCTTAATATCCAAAGGTAATCTTCCCTTCTTCAAGCGTGCTCATGAATTTTAGTTTTTCTTTTCGCTTGGTCATGCTATTTATCTTTTTCGTTGATGGAGGGGTGCCTCAGATCTATTTTGGAAGTTAATTTTGAAATGACTATCGATCTTGCATGCTGCCTATCAGACTTGTCAGCCGTTAATGTTCAGCCTAGTGGGTTCATCCCTACATTTTGCTTATTCAGGGTCCAAATCACCTTTCAAGGAGTTGGATATGAGAACCCCTCCTCTTAGGCAACTGTTGGCAGATGTAATCTTAGAACATCCTTTCATACACGTCATCCTTTCATCACAGAGTTGTGATTTTGAAGTTGTCAAAGATGGAAGAGCCATCACTCCCAGATCAGATTTACGATGCTCTGTCAGAAATGATAACTCGAATGCACATTGTGTCCGCTTCAGGGAGGAGGAAATTGAAGATAATGGCTGTTTGGAATCCGCGGGGGTATGACCTAATGCATCAGTTGAACTCAAGATTATATCATGCGTAGACTTTTTCTAAATATCATCAAAAACTCCAAGTTAATATATTTGTATTACATTTATTGCAAACTAATTTCTGTATCACAAAAACTCTTGAATTAATACACTTATGCTACATGTATCCTTAAACACCTCTTAAGATGGCATGTGATAAAAACAGGTATTGACACTCTCATTCTAAGTTATTCAATTTCGGAGACATGCACCATTGCAACTGCTATAGAATTATAGTTCCTTCTTTCTTGATAAGATTGCCACTAAAGCTTCAAATAATAAAGAAGTGCTCATTTCCGATATTTTTATCTTTCTTTCTAGTTGCTTATTAAAAAAAAAAAAAGTAATTCTAGTTTGACAGAGGATCGGATCAAAGAGACAATGGAAAAGTAAATGGATGTGAGATGAGAAAGTGGAAGAGTACTTTTAGTATTGATCATCTCTCATTTTCACTATTTTACAAAGTCAGTGAGTGTTTATATATACACTTCAAGAAATATGGCGATGTTATTTTCATCCCCTCTATGACTAAATCCACTCAATTTGTACCAAAAGACAAAATTACCCTCTATCATTTAGTTGCAATTTAAATTGGTGATCCCAAATTTATCTACTTTCCTTTTTCAAATGTTTTTAAATATTTATGTAGAATCCACATACCATAATTAAGAATTTCATATGTTTAGTTCTATTTATATTAAAGGCACACGTCTTTTTTTTTTTTTTTTTTTTTTTTTTTTTTTTTAATTTTTAGATATTACTTCCATAAAAATTTGTCTTGTCAAAAAGAGAAGAAATCTACTTCTTATCGAGATGCGGACTCCTAGAGTGCCATAACTTGGCACAATAGGACACTAAGTGTCATAACTTACGAAAGTGACATTTAAGTGCCAAAATTGAAGCAAAATGGATCACTTAAGTGCTAATCTGGCCAAAATGTTGACGTGGCGATTTTTGGTGAAGCAAGTGCAAAAACGCATCATTTTGGTGCTAACATGGTAAAAAAAATTATATAAAAATTAATTAAATTAAATTTAAAATTAAATTTATTAAAAAAATTTAATAATAAAAAAATTTTAAAAAAAAAAAGGGGGGAGGCGGTTGAGGGCTAAGCCCTCAACCGCCACCGCCACCTCCCCGCCGTCGCCCGGAAGGGTTGGCGATGGAGGGGGAGGGTTAGGTCGGGGTTGCCGGGCCCTAGCCGTGGGCCGGTGACCCCGGCCGACCGGCGGTGAGGGCTCGCAAGCCCTCGCCCCAAATTGAGGCGAGGGTCGGTGGCCCTCGCTTGGCCAAGCCAAGGGCCACCAACCCTCGCCGGATCTAGGCGAGGGCCGCGATCCTTGCCCAGATTTGTGGCAAGGGCTCAAAACCCTCGCCTAAATCCATCAATAGTCGGTGGCCCTCCTCGGGCCGGGCCAAGGACGCCGCCCATTGGGGGTCACCCCGGGGAGAAGTGGCCCTTGGCTCGGCCAGGCAAGGGCCATCGATGATCTAGGGCAAGGGCTCACGAGCCCTCGCCGCCGATCGACTAGGGTCCAAGTCCCGGCCAAGGCCTAGTGACCTTGGCCAACCCTCCCCCTTTGTCGCCGATCCTTCCTAGCGGCGGTGGGGGGAGGCGGCGGGGCGGCGGCGAGGGTTAAGCCCTCAACCATCCCCCCCCCCCCCACCCCTTTATTTTTATTTTTTTAATTTTTTTTATATTAATTTTTTTTATTTTTAAATTTTTAAATAAATTTAATTTAATTAATTTTATATTATTATTTTACCACGTTAGCATAAAAAACGATGTCATTTTTGCATTATTTGGCCATGTTAGCATGCAAAACGGCATCATTTTTCACTTATTTCGCTGAAAATTGTGACGTCAGCATTTTGACCGGAGTGGCACTTAAGTAATTAATTTCTCTTTAAATGTGGCACTTAAGTGTCACTTTCGTAAGTTATGGTACTTAAGTATCTCTTTATGCCAAGTTATAGAACTTGAAGAGGTCTTTTGCCACTTCTTATCGTATTGTTAATTAATTTTATGGATAAATTGTTAAGTAGATTAAATTTAATTAAATCAAAACATTGCATAAAGATATAATATATATTAAATGCAAGTGAAATATCATTAATTTGGATTGGCAAAAATGAATATCATCAATGAACTGTTTACAAAAATATATCAAAATATCTCATTTTGCATAATATTTTAATGTATTCTTAGATATTCCTCTATCATCTTACATCCATTGTATAAAAGTATCTCACCAATATAGTAAGAAAAAATATATTTTGTTTGAAGTAATAAAGAAACTTGATTAATGAAATTAATAATAAAAAAAAAACTTACCAAGAAAGTGAGCTTTTGATATGGTAGGGACAAAAAATAGATAGGTTGTTATAAGATTAATGATGAAGAAGAGACTTTTCAATTTTATACTATATCAAAGAATGTCTTTTTTCCATATTGTTAACAAGATAATTTTACACAAATAATCTAAAATGTGGTAGGAATCTAAGAAGCTTGACACTGACATGCGACACAATACGACATGACACACCAACACGTCGTTTCTCAAAAAATAGATAATTTCGACACATTATGACACGTATATTAAATGTATATTTTTATATATGCGTAATAAATTATCATTTTTAAAAATTTTGGCTGTGGTACCAGTCAGAGAAAACAAAAACAGAATTTGTGGTAGATATGCTATCTTACTCCCATGGCCTCAAAATAAGGACTCTATTTATTAGTCACCAAATTCTTTTTCTTTTTTTGACTTATATTATAGAAGATTTTAGGATAGAAGAATTTTGGTACACGGGTTCCATGGCCAATTATTTGACTGTTACACTGATAGACAAAGATCTTGTTTCTAGCATACTCTTAACAGACGAAGATCTTGCTCTAGCATACTCTTATCTTACATATTTCGTTTCTGCTACAGTTCCATATAGTGCCAAATAGTACATGCATAGTGCCAAATAGTACCAAATAGTATCGCCAAATAGTGTCGAATAGTGTTTCTAGGCCAAATTTTCTTTTTCTTCACATGTTTGCTTTAGACTTTCTTTTTCCTTTTGTGCTTTAGTCTTATTCTCCTAGAGGCTTTTTCATGTTGCTTTAAAGATAGTACTTATGGATTGGTTCATCATCGTCTGAGCTATCAGAGTCATCCCCATCTTTTTGTCTCCTGTTCTCTTTGATGAGTTTTCAACTTCGAGAGCTTCGTGGTGGTGAGTGTCTATGGCTTCTAGGGGCTGGTTAGAGCTGGATAGAATATCAGTAATACTTTTCCTCAGATTATCTTTATACTATTGGCTAAGTGTTGTGACAATGGTCCTCCCTATTGGCCTTGTGATAATGATGAGGTTGAATCCTATGAACTTACTAGCGAATCAGAAGTGTCCGATACATCCATTCTATATAGCTGGACGGGTTGCGTGATAGTCATTACTATGATCCCAAGAAATAGGGTCATCTTCTGTTGGCCATGCTCTTGGTGGAATAATTTGATTGCGTTGGTACAATAGCCTTTTGAAACCATTGAGAATAAGATGGAATTCTATAAGGAAGTGTTGTAAAAATCTCATTCGGAATAGGTTGGGGTTTATATGTGGAGATTCCAATATCTACTGGAGTTTTACACATATCTCTACTGGGTCAAACAAATAGCCATGGCCTAAACAATAAAATGATTTTATAAAGCTTTGGGTTAGGCCTGCATGCTCTGAATTAGGCTTGAAAAATATTTTTCCATGCACCCAATAGTTTGAACCAACTAAACATTTCCCCAAGATATTTATATTTGTCTTTGATGATAATAAGAGGCATCTTGGATGTCGAAAACTCAATGGCAATGGTATCAAGATTAAACAAATATCAATAAAACCATTTGATTTTTTCTGGGAATTTCTCTTCAAGAAGAAAGTGAGAGGATAGATAAATGGATAGTTTAGATGCGGTCTATTTTGCCTAAGGAGAAGACCACCGTATTCATTGAAATTATGGAAATCATATTGTCACATAAGTCTTCCAAGATTTTCAACAAGATTATTGTCTTGGATTAACCCAGGGATTTCTAGTGGATATGAATATGAAGGCCATTTGGGCTTTATCTCTCAGGCCTTGAAACCACATCTTGGATATCTTATAGCATAAATATTTATGGACATGGTAGCTGTAAATTCTTTTGGTCTAGATAGAAAATTAGCAATTACATTTTTTTTCCCGCAATATATTTAGTCTCAAAGGGATACTTTGAAAATCATTTTGCCCATTTCTAGTTTGAAGTTGAATATTCAATGCAAAAAGGGAGAGAATTTCCTTACCATGACTGAATCCACCAAAATTTCTACACCACACCATCCACTATAAATGCACCTCCAATGTCTCAAAAATTCTCTTAGTCCTACTCTTAAACGCCGCATCCTCCATTGTCTCAAAAATTGACTATCTTTATGAGGTCTCCTATCTTTATGAAGAGGTTTTACGCACCTTCACTTTGTTGCCATTAGACTTGCTTTATCCTTTCCCGGAAGGAAGGTCTTACCCATGGTTGTTTGAGTGGCTCTTTTAGACACTCGCTTTTTGGACTACTAGCATGCTTGCATTGATATCATTCAAACCACCCTCAATGCAGGGACAATGTTTGTTACACTATTTTCCAATTTCAATATGGCTCTTTCAAACCCTCAACTTCTCTTAACCCTTACGATTCAATTACAGATTACTGGAGCACCTCAGACTCTAGATTCTATTGCTACTAACTTGCATTATCAAATGGTTTATCGAGTCCAGTACCATGCCATTGACCTCAACCTTCTTGGTTCTAAAGATGCCTTATTTATGTCGGTGGATAATGATCAAACCTCTTATATCCATGTTCTTAGATAGATCCCTTGAGATCAATTAGTGAAGTTACTCCTAGATGTGTGGGTAACTAACTATGAAAAAATACACCTAAACTCCAGGCCTATCTAATCCATAGAGTCCCAGTTTACTAAGAAAAAAGATGGCATGGTTGTCATCAAATTTAGTAATGTAAAGGAAGAACCCATTTCTTCTGTTTTTTTTTTCCATTATTCTTATGATGCAATTCTTTGTAGCTAATGTTTCAACGATGATCATCTAGGTCCATAATCCATGATTGATTCCTTTGATTCAGAGGCACGTCCTATTCACTACTATAAAGACCCTCATATAGGACACCGCCTTTGGGATCTTGATTGTTAATGTTCCCTTTGCATAAATCCTCCATATGAAGAAGAAGATGATAGGCCATCCAAAAGAAAGAAACGGTCAAAAGATAAACTTTACTAGAGGTACCTAAAAGGAGACCCCACTATCAGACCTCTTGATGAAGATGGAAGAAAATATCAATTCATGATCTTGTACGGACAACCTTGATCACACCCTCCTCCAAAAATCCTTGAACCACGTGAACCTCCTCCAACTCCTTAGTCATCACCTAGAAAGAAACCCTCATCCCAAAAGCCCATTGTCTCATCCTTCTATAAACTCATCCACAATTGGGCTAAAAATAATTCCTTTCCTCTAGAAGTGCCCCAGGCACCTCAGCCCTCATGTTCCCCAAAACTAGAATCACCACCCGTCCTTCCATTTGTTTGTATGTTCCAACCCTTAGACTTTCCACCTTTGGAAAGATCTCATTCTAGTGTCCCATTTTCGGCACTAGAAGAATTTATAGATGCTCACAATCAATTCTATCATATCCCTAAGATCTTGAATCCTAGAGATATTGACAACTATGGAAGACAAAAGAAAGTTATGGCCGCTTAAGTTGTCTTGAATTAGCAGTCAGAAGAAGCTTTGGCCCAAAATAATGTTCTCAAGACAATTGACACCAAGCTTTCAACTATCCAAGCTTGTCTTGATCATGTCGATCAAAAGGTTGATCAAACGGCTTTGGTAAAAAATAAATTGCTTAAGACATTCCAGAAGAAATTCCAACATATGGAATTCGATAGATATGTCTCTCATTATTATTTGGAAAACTAGAGGCCTGAAATGAAAAAACTAAGGAGACAAATCAAGTTTTTGCAGGATGGAAAATTTGTTCATCCTTTAGATCCACTTTCTCAGCCTTGGCAAATGATTGTAATGGAAGCAGGCCCTTTTAAGGCTACATCAATTGCTTTGATTGTTGACGAAGCTCCAAAGCAAGATCAAAAGTATATTGTTACGCTTTGAAATCATATTAGAGAGATAGAAAAGTAAAGAAAAATTAGTGAAGAAAAGAAGCAAGCTCTTGAACCTTTTTAGGAACCTCCCTTTGCTCATATGGTTTCAAATCCACTTGAGGCTTTCGTGTGAGATCAAAGTAGATAAGGGATACCAACTATTGTTGCATTTGATTCAGCCAATCAAAACACCTTTGAATCAGCCTGAGATTTAGATTCCCTATCCCCTGAAAATATTTCAACCTTTGAACCACAAACATCAGTATCTCGTGTGCCTGCTATCTTCATGGGTAGAGATGGAATCAAATTCATCTGAGCTAGAAGTAGTACCCCCTCATGACTCAAATCCTAAATAGAAGTTTTTTACTTCAAAATTCTACTCCATACTCGATGACATTCCATATTCCAAATGGCTAGATAGATTACAAGAATTACATGCTTAGCTCAATGCCAAAACACTTTATGTTGAACATTGGTACGACATATTGACTGAGTTTGTGAGCAAATTCACTGGAAGCTTAAAAAATTGGTGGAAAACTATTTCTGATTAGGATTAAATGACATTTCTACTTTAAACAGATTTTCATTATGTAATCTGGATTATCCACTGGTTCTTTCTTGGTAAATCAAAAGATCTCCTTGAGTTTAGAAAAAGAGAATTTATCTCATTGAGTTTAGAAAAAGAGATTTTTTTGAAGGAAAATGCTTCTATTTACGAAGAAAGCATCTCAATAGGCATTTCCAAGAAATGCTTAAACTATTCTATGTTCTTGGAGCTAATCCTAACCTAAAGCAGGTATTTTTGGCCTCCATTCCAAGGGAGATTGGTCAAATTATGGAAACATCCATTCAAAATAAGTAGAAGATTGTTGCCAATGTCCCTCTTAGAGAACTCCAGTAGGAGATACACCTTACTCTTAATGATCTATGCATTTGAAGAAAGGTTTTCAAATGTTATCTCAAGAGCAATAAGAAACTTGACTAGGCTTGTCAAAAGCCCGAGTTAAGAATCAAGTGTTCAAAGAAAGACTCTTGTGATAAGCCTTCTTGTGGAGATCAATGCAAAAAACAAAGACACTTCAAAAGATTCTCCTTAGGACATACGAAGAAAAGGCACAAGTGGCAATTCTTGCAAAAAAAAAAAAAAAAAAAAAAAAAAAAAAAACGCTCTAAACGAAGCTCTTCTGGAAACGTAGAAAATCCGACAAGTGTTACATTTGCAACAAGAAAGGGCATTTTTGCCAAGAATTTTCCAAAAGCCAAAGAAAGAAATTCCCATTTAATCCAGAAGATAGAGAGGCAAATTGGAGTATCACTCTACAATGATGATGTTGAATCGGTTTTCTCCTTAGAAGATGAACCAACCAAGCACAATGTATGTGCTATCCAAACATGGTCACATACTAATGACACTGAAAGCTTGTCAGAAGAACCCGAAGAATAGGTATTCTTCTTATCCGAACCCCCTACAGTCCAAGATCTTTGTGCATACATTCCTTCTATCCTTCCATATTTCATTGTAAAAATATACCCATCTAAGTATGATAAGCCTATTTCTCTTATTGCCCTCATTGACACTGGAGCTAGCGCTTCTATTCTTGATACAAAGATACTTCAAAAAAAATATTGAACGTCATACACTTAGTATTTTAACTCTGCCTTTAGAGATACCTTTGCTACAAGAGTACAAAGTAAACCCATCACCATTGTTGACACCTGAAATTTTTTATCGACATTTTAATCATTCATTTTACATGAAAAATATAAAAAAATAAATTGCCAAAAAAAAGAAGAAAGAAAAAAGAATGAAAACAAGCAAAAAACAAAAAGAGAGAAGAAAACAAAAAGGAAACAAAAAGAAAAAGGGAAAAAAAAACGCTATATATATAAAGGCTTGCTCATTTTTTGGGAGAGGAAGCCATTTGGACGATTTTTTTTCTCTCTCTTGGAGGTCTCTCTCTCTTAAAAAAAAAGGGTTCACACGCGAATTCTCTCTCCGAGGGGGGACTCTCCGTGAACTCTCTTTCTCTCCCTTTGGGGGCTCTCTCTGATTCTCTCTCTGGTTTGCTCGATCGCGGGGATATCAGCGAAAACGGTGGCGGTTACAGCAATGGCGACGACACTAGTGTCTTTCTCTTCGCCGGATCGGAGGCGTTCTCTTGAAGATTTCTCGGATTTCTAGGGGAAACGAGAGAACCGGTTTCTCCCTCTCGATTACTCTCTCAATAGGGTCTCGAATCTCTGGCGGAAACCGGAGAACCGGTCTCTCCCTCTCAATCGCTATCGGTTTCGGTGTTTCTGAGAGTTTTTCGACGGATTTCTCTCTCGGTTTGAGGCAAGGATGGGTGACATCGGCAACGACGCCCGCGCTTAACCGATCTTCTCTCTGGATCAAGCTCACCGAATCGGTGAGCTCTCTTTCTATCACTGTCGATCCGTTAGGGTTTTGATTCCCGTTTCAATCCGTTCGGTCATGGATTCTGAATTCTCTCTCGATTTTTCGCTTTTCTTTCCCGAGCTCGTCGGAGACGGGATTTTTCCTCCATTGGCGAGCAATTGGAGATCAAGCGCTGGCGGTTGGAGATCGTGAAGATATGATTCTTTCTCAGAGATCGGACGCTTGTTTGCTCGATTGGTGGTTCTCTCTCTGGATCGGGATCGTTGGATCAGCTCTATTTCTCTCTCGATCGTGCAAGATAACCGATTCTTATTTGCTTTATCTCGATACGATTTTTCGCTTTTCGGTTTTCCCGAGCTTCCGGTCGGAGACGAAGGTTTTCCTCCATTGGCGAGCAATTGGAGATCAATCGGTTGGAGATCGTGAAGATATGATTCTTTCGCAAGGAGATCGGACGCTTGTTTTCCGGATCGGGATCGGCTGGATCAGGTTTTCTCTCTATTTCTCTCTCTTATTTGCTTTATCTCTCGCACGATCTGTCTTTCTCTCTCTTGGATTGTTCTCTGTGGCTCGATTGCTTTATCTTGTCATGATCTATTGCATTTTTTTTTCTCTCGGCCCTGTCTTTGGTTCGATTGGATAACATCTTCGCTATTAGCCTATTTGTATCACCTATACCAACATTTAGAAGAATCATTAGAAATCAGTTGACAGAATAATTCTATGTGCTACCTCATATACGCTCTCTTGAACTGTTTGCTTTGCACATGGTATGGCACGTCACAAATATCAAGTAATAACATGCTGATCATGATGGTGAACTCCACGAGTATATTTTTTAGTTAGCAATACATAGTTCTCTATGTGACATACATAGGTAAACAGAAAAAGGTTGCTGGCTCTTTCGCATTTGACCTTTCCTGATGTAGATACTCTAGCAGCAGATTTTAATGGTCATAAATTTTGATTTAGTCTGGCATTCCTATTGTGTTTGGATTTTTTTTTTTAAGCAAATGATGATGTTGGGATTGCCCTCGGCTGTTCTTGACATTTTTTACAATTGTAGTAGTTACAAGCTTACTTATACTAGATGCTGGCCATGTCTTGATATCCCATGATTGGGTGTGCATTTGATTCCAACTAGAGGTAAATTTGGTTATGGATTAATGCCATTTTGATCAAGTAGACTCATTCATGCTTGTGAGAAAATGTGGCTTCAATTTCATGGCAATTTTTCATCAAACAATCACAATTTGCAGTCTCGTATGCTCTGTTACCATTCCGATTGCATGCTGGAAGTTGTGGATTAAGTATAGATTTGATAAATTCTGTCTTAGCTTGGTTCTGTTTTGCTGTTTTGCTGCTCTGTTCTATATGGGTTGTTGTTGTGAGTCCTTTTGTCTACCTCCTCATGTGGAACAAGAATGTGCGCTTTGTAATGTGTCCTTTTGATGAAGTTCTGCTAATTTCAATCTGTAGACATTGTGATTGTGTCAACATGCAGGCATGTCTGGATAAATTTTGCTTCTTTCTTGATATTTTGTAATAAATGCCGATAGCTCTTGGATTTGGTCAGCTTTTATGAGATTCAACAATTGTTGAAAACAAAGCTATAGTTTGTAAATGATTAAGTGTTTTGTTTTCATGCCTTTAATGACCTGTGCTGTTTGCCATTTTCACATGATTTTTTGTGATTAGATTCTAAAGTTGATGCCTAAATGAAAGCTGTTCATTAGGTTCCAATCTATATCAAATAAAAATTTCGTGATAATTGAAGATTATTTACCCAGGTCGAGTATGTCTAGAGTATCCCTGACCTTGTTTGAAATTTTTCTGTTCTGATTGGTTCTCTGTTTTGGATGACCTTTTGTACACATGACCTGATACGAGCTGGTTGCTGTAGTTTTCTGTGTTTGATGCCTTCATGAGAGCTAAAGATGGTTCAGCTAGCTTTCTAACGAGCTATAATACACACTGATCCAATATCATTAGCCACATGAAATTTTCTTTAAAAGTTAGGAAGTAATTCTGGAAAATTATTGTGTTATGCTCTGATGTGGAAATTCGTACGCTTGTTTTGACTAATATGCTTCGGTCCTTGGAACGAGTTGGTAGATGATGTTATTAGGACTTAATGTCTTCTAGATATTTGTAATAGACTTCTTAAGCTTTCCATAGACATACTATATGTGCGATTTGACTATCGTTTGCCCTGCCTAATGAATGTTACCATATCAATGTTTGATTCTGGAAATTCAGAGGATAGATTATACTGATTTTCATTCGTGCTATGATTTCTATGATGATTTTTTGACGAAGTTGCCTGCATGAAACTTGTGCCTCATTGTCTTCTTGACATTTGAAACACGTGTTACAAGTTTTGCATTAATGCATGGCATATCATATTTGGATCTCGTTTGATGAGAATATCATGCATCCATTTGGCTAATTGCAATTGAAATTTGTCAAGCATGACATTCTTAGTCCCAAGTCACTTTGCAATGTTAATGACTTGTGTGACTTCTTTGCATTCTGATTTAGGGTTAAATGTTTACCCAAACCTTTTTCGCATTCAACCTTATGTCATGTGCAAGTTTCACATTTTTGTACATTGTCTAGGTGGTCTTACGAACCTTTAAACATGCATTGCATTTTGTCCTATTTGTGACTTGAATTTGCTAGAAGATGGTGGAGGTCGATGTCCATTCCGACCATTGTCATGTTCTATTTGTTTTCCTGACATATGTCTTGGGTTCCATGCATTGTATAAAACCCGACGAGTTGCGGGTTTCCTTTCTTTCCCGATTGTTTTCTCTTTTATATTTTTTAGAATTGCATGATTAGGTTTAACTGCTTTTCTTGATTGTTTACTTAATGTCTTGCACTTTCAATATTATTGATTGTTTTCCTTTCTTTTTTAGAAATAGAATAGAATGAAAGTAATCCATCACGCATGATCATTTAGTATAGAATTGACGATCCTGAAAATATAAAAAGAAATGCATGGACATGTTAGGAAAAACACAACATACTATTTAGGTACCGAAAGGGCGCTAATAGCAATATTAGTGTAACCCAAGTCCCCGAACCTAGATATCTAGTTATGTAGGAATCGAAGGAACACTCCCGACCCTCGGTTGGGTTTCTAGCCGACTCCCAAAATGAGGCTAGTGGCGACTCCTATATATATTTTTTAGGTTGTTAAATACCTAGATCGTTTAAATAAATCCGTTGTCACACGGGGTATGAGCTTTGGGAGAGATCATGATCTCGTGAGGAAACTCTCGTGATCAAAGTACCCATAAACCTGACCTTTCCCACCTTGGATACATTTCGAGGGGCGGCGAGATCGAGTTGCGACAACCATACAGTTCTTTCCCTATTATTATATTATTACCAAGATCAAAGATATCATTCTCGATTAGGATATCTTTACACAAATTCTTAAACTCAGAATTGTGCCTAGTGGGCTACAGTTCAAACGGTAGTTTCAAGAATTTGTAGACATCCAAAGATTTTTTACTATTCAGATGAGCATCTTAGATCCAATTCTGCAAACCCTCCTTGGGCTTGTATAGATTCTCACTTAGACTTTGTCCAAAAATGCTCCAACCTTTTATGGAAAAATCATGATTTCTTCATCGATCTTCCTTTCAAAAAAACGAGGATGTCAATCCCACCAAAGCCAGTCACTCTGGAATGAATCCAAAACATTTGGTTTTAGCACAAAAGGAATGCTCGGATTTGCTTCATCAAGGATTAATTGAGCCCTCAAATTCTCAATGGGTTTGTGAAGCATTCTATGTCAACAAGTGAGCAGAGCAAAATAGAGGAAAAATTAGGCTGGTTATCAATTATTAGTCTCTTAATCAATTCTTGCAAGATGAAAAATTTTCTCTACCACATCGGAGTTCTTTATTCTCTAGCCTCACCCATGCCAAAGTATATTCCAAGTTCAATCTTAAAGTTGGATTTTGGCAAGTGGGAATTCATCATGAAGACAGGTATAAAACTGGGTTTTGTATTCTAAATCAACATTTCTAATGGACATTGCTCCCTTTTAGCCTTAAAATAGCTCATTCGTTGTTTTAAAAGGCTATATGCATAATATTCTAGCCTATCGTGGCCAATGCTCAAATTTACATTGATGATATCCTCCTTTATTGTCCAGATGAGGATTCTTATTGTAAATTATTAGCCAATTTGCAGACCTAGTGTGAAAACATCGCATCATGTTATCCTAAAAAAAGATGATCATTGCCTTGAAAGAAATTGAATTTCTTGGGATGCATCTTAAAGATGGAACTTTTTTTTTTTTTTGGTGACCCGGGAACCCCCGTACAGCCGATAGCCAGTGAGGTAAACTCGGGCTGACGGTAGCGCAGGATCCACCACCACGACGTCGCACTTAAGACCTCTAGCGACGCCTTTGGGATTCGAACTTTTCTCCTTTCGTGAGAGGGAGGGAGCTTGAGCCAGCGACGCCACCGCAAGGGGTGGTTGGAACTTATCATCTTGTTCCTCACATTGCTGAAGAATTGCAAAAGTTCTCTAATGAAAATCTTTCCCACAAGTAGGTTCAACAATTCCTTGGAATTGTAACTTATCTTTAGGATTTTATCCCAAAAATCACAGGGTTTGTAAGTCCACTGCAACAAATGCTCAAGAAAGATGCTCCTCCGTGGGGACCACAACAAACTAAGTCTATATGCGGGCTTAAAGAAATTCTACAGCATCTTTCTCCTTTGCAACCCCTTCTATGGGAAAAAGAATTTACAAATAGATGCTAGTGATGAATATTGGGCTACTATTCTTCTTAAAGAAATTGATGGAAAGCGACAAGTTTGTGGACATAAGAGTGGAAGATTCACTCAAGCATAAATGCATTACCACTCTACGTTCAAAGAAATCTTGGCAGTAAAATATGGCATTAAGAAGTTTGAATTCCATCTTATAGGACATTATTTCATTATGGAGATGGACATGTCCTCATTCTCTCAAATGTTGAAGTTCAAGCAAAAACAAATTCCGCATCCACAGCTTCTTAGGTGGGTAAAATGGTTGTCAACATATTCCTTTGAAACTAAACATATTACGAGAAAAAAAGAATGCACTTGCTGATTTTCTGTCCAAACCAAAAGAATTTACAGCTACCATGTCCATAAATGTGTATGTAGTAAGAAATCCAAGAGGCGGTTTTAAGACCCGAGAGATAAAACCCAAATGGCCTTCGTGTTCATATCCATAAAAAATCCCTTGGCTGATCCAAGACAATGTTCTTGTTGAAAATCTTAGAAGACCTATGTGACAATATCATTTTCATATTTTTAGTGAATATGGTGGTCTTCTCCTTAGGCCAAATGGACTGCATCCAAACTATCTATTTATTCATCCTCTCACTTTTTTCTCAAAAGAGAAATTCTCAAAAAAATTCAAATGATTTTATTAGTACTTGTTTAATCTTTATACCATTGTCGTTGAGTTTTTGACAACCCAGATGCCTTTTATTATTAGCAGAATCATTCAAGGAGAAGCTAAGTATAAATATCTTGGGAAAATGCTTAGTTGGTTCAAACCATTAGGTAAATAGAAAAATATTTTTCAAGCCCAACTCAGAGTATGTAGGCCTGACCGGAGCTTTATATAATCATTTTATTTTTTAGGCCATGGGTATTTATCCGACCCGATGGAGATATAAGTAAATCTCCAACAGATTTTGGAGTATCTACTATAAACCCCAACTCGTTTCAAATGAGATTTTTACAACACTTTCTTGTAGAATTTCATCTTATCCTTGACAATATCGAGAAGTGTAACTAATATTGTGCCAACACAATCAAGTTATTCCACTAGAAGAATGGCTAACAAGAGATGACCCTGCGCAACCCGTCCAGCGATTAATGCTTGCTTAAGAAAATACTATGGAATGGATGTACTAGACACTTTTGATTCACTAGCAAGTTCACAAGATCTAGCCTCATCACGAGACCCGTGGGAAGGACCACTATCACAAGCCTTTTGATCATGGAACTTGCACTCAAAGTAAGTCTTAACAAAAAGTCCATCACACTAGCTTGGATATCTACCCCAACTCGTTATCCCAGCTAGCTCCACTAATATTTCGATAAGCTCTCATCAGTCATCCAAAAGACAAAGGCCATTTGAATTAAATACATAAGGTTCTTCATAAATTAAAGAAATAGAGAAGCTCCTCGAAGCATTTAGGCAACAATATAAAAATAATCTAGGGAAAAGTATTACTGATATTGCATCCAGCTCTAACCAGCCCCTAGAAGTCATAAACACTCACCACCTCGAAGCTCTCAAAGTTGAAAAACTCATCAAAGAGTACAGGAGGCAAAAAGATAGGGATGACTCTGACAGCACAGACAATGATGAGCTAATCCATAAGTACGATCTCTGAAGCAATGTGAAAAAGCCTCCACGAGAAGAAGACTAAAGCACCAAAGGAAAAAGAAAGTTTGAAGCAAACACGTGAAGAGAAAGAAAATTTGGCTTAGAAACACTATTAAGCACTATTTGACACTATTTGGCACTATTTTGAACTGTAGCAGAAATGAAAGATGTAAGATAAGAAGAGTATGCTGAAAGCAAGATCTTCGTGAGAGTCAAATAATTGGCCATTGTCGACCATTAAGAATCTATAAAATTGTCTTAAGTGTTTTGCTTATATAAAGGAGTGTTTGTAAATGTTAAGGGGCAGAACACATCCTCTCCAAAAATATACTATGAATACCTAAAAACCTCTCTCCCCTCTTCCTTTCTACATGGTATGATTCTTTAAAATTAGGAATGGTCTGATTAATCTTGGTAGTATGCTTTGCACTTGCCATTATATGGAACCTGTGCACCAAAATTCTGCTATCCTAAAATTTTCTATGATATGAGTCAAAAAATGAAAAGGAATTTGGTGGCTAATAGGCAATCCTTGTTTTGAGGCCAAGGAAGGACCGTGCGTGTATGATAGTATACCTACCACAAATTCTATTTTTATTTTCCCTCACTGGTATTATAGGCAAATTTTCCGATATCTTCAATTCAAATTCACAAATAAATAAATAATAAAAGAGTCTAGAATGAATTTACACTCAAAACATTAATTCACCATTTATTAAAATATTTTATTGTTTCAATTTAACAAATTCAACTCCATTCCAATAATCCATAAAACTTGGAGAAAAAACAAGTAATTCATATTCTGGACTCATGTGTTAGACGTATTGGAAGAAAAAAAAAACTTGAGGATGAATTGTGTATCATGGAAAATGAGACTCATAAGAGAAGAGAAGACTAAATTTTTCTAATTTTCCCATTTATTATTTTTATTATTGTTTTTAATTTTTTCACACGTACGCATTTTGACTACTCATGTATTGAAAATTTTTAAAATTAATATTGCATGTCGGAATCACATGTTGGAAACTCGCATGTCGAACTTTCGACTCGAGTGTTAGGAAAGTTGATTAGGTGTTGGATTCTCCGCCACATATTGATTGAGTGTAGGAGAATGTTAGAGAGTGTCGGACACGTGTTGGGGTGTCAAACACAATATAAAGGCTCTAAGAGAGTGTCGGTGTTTCCTATATAGGAAAACTTGAGAATTCATTTTTCTTTAATATACAAAAAAAGAAAAGAAAAAACACATGAAATGCTTAATCATGGTAACTATCCTACATTGAAAAGAAAAAAAAAAAAAAAATAAGGAGCTGGGCCTTTACTTAAAAACTACAATTGAAAGGTTGATGTCAATTGCAGTTCAAAAAAAAAAAAAAAAGATTGATGTCAATTTTGTCTTTTTAGTGTAAATGGGAGTAGAATTAGTCATTTAGAAGGTCGAAATAGCACCGTCCAAGGAATATTCATCTTGTTCTGAAGATGAGGAAAGGATCGTATCTTGTGCTGAAAATGAGGAAAAGATCAAGATCATATCTTGGAAGGAGAATATTGTATCTTATTGTATCTTTGACTTGTTCAACAGTTCTGCTTTTTATCCTGTAAAATAAGACGTGTATGTTTAATGTCGATGGATGAATGGCCCAAATTTATTCACTTTCACATGTCGTGTTCCATATTCTCCCAGAGTTCTTCTCTTTCTTTTCGTTTGGTCATCAAATAGAAATATTTCTCTCGCACGTCTCCTATAAAATAAGAGCATATTTTTAATGTACAATGATGAATAGCCCAACTTTTATGAGCCAAAAATTCCAGTCCACATTGACTAAGAAGTCATGTCACCTACCGCACGATTGTCAATTGTGAACCCATTCAGAGCATATTCCATATGCGATATAGATTGTGGGGGCCAAGTTCATCTGGACCACTAAAATTTGTTAGGAGACCTATGTAATTAATGATTGAGATAAATTCCGTCTACGTGATCTGTATAACATGCAACATTTATGCATATTAGCATATATCAGTTGTCTTTCTTCATAATTCGTTTTAGTGTGCATACTCAATTTCCGGCAATGGCCTGTCATCAGTTTCACCAACACATGCACATTAGAGAACAATAAGAAATCGTTATTTTCGTCCATTGGAACAATGAAAATATTTGAAACATATATGATGTGTTTGTCATGTGCGTGTTTATTATGTTGGGTGTTGAATGATATAACGAGAAATATAGGCAAATGCAAATCTTAAAAAGGAAGAAAGAATAATCTTTTTTCTAAAAGGAAATAGACTCCAAATCAGTTCCTCGTTGGTCTGAAAACTAGAAACTTTGCCAAAAGAAAAAGGTGAATATCACATGGGCCTTGATCCACTACGAAAGCTTTAATCCTAACACTACGGGAAGTTTCGCTGAAAAGGAAATTAAGATAGCTTTGGCGTTGTCCGATGTTTACTTTCATGGCTCATTGCCAACATCTAACATTTTCTAGCCCCCCAAGTTCCATATTTAAGAGGAAGAGCTCATAAAGCATTCATGGACTCATCCCAAATGGTCACTACTTGAAGATAAGAGGCGATGAAATGAATCTATTAGGCTTATTCAAAATGAGCGTCACGATAAGATCTTGGTTCATGAAATGAATGAATGGAATATCTGTACAGATTCATAGACAAATACCCACTTTAATTTACACAGCTTTGATCACGGGAGCAAAATCGAAAAGAAAAATAAAAGGATCACATCAAAATCTTAAACTGCTGCCCCCGAGTCATGACAAAAATATTTCAGGGTCCCATATTACCGAAGTGGTGCTTCTTTTTATGCCAAAAAGTATATTTTAAAAATATGATGTCATGATCACTCACGGGTCTTGTAAGGCACGACTTAGAAATTTTGAGTCTCCTTTTGGTGGTGAAGGCACGACTTAAAAATTTTGGGTCTCCTTTTGGTGGTTAGTGATCAGAGAAAAGGACTTTGAAAATATATTTAAGCCCTCCTTTTTTGTGAATGAAAAAGAAAAAGAAAAAGAACATATATATCATCTTCCTTAAGGGAAATATTTTTCTGGCCGCTATAAATGGAAGTTCTTACCTACATGTTTAAACAACAATGACATCGTATGTCTAAAATAGCTTTGTGCCTACACTCTTGTGTGCACTCTTTTAAAAATATGATGTCTTGATCACTCACGGGTCTTGCAAGGCACGACTTAGAAATTTTGAGTCTCCTTTTGGTGGTGAAGGCACGACTTAGAAATTTTGGGTCTCCTTTTGGTGGTTAGTGATCAGAGAAAAGGACTTTGAAAATATACTTAAGCCCTCCTTTTTTGTGAATGAAATATATATCATCTTCCTTAAGGGAAATATTTTTCTGGCCGCTATAAATGGAAGTTCTTACCTACATGTTTAAACAACAATGACATCATATGTCTACAGTAGCTTTGTGCCTACACTCTTGTATGCACTCTTTGTCATTCAAGCCTTGAGATTCAGTCATTCCAAAACCTTAACAAATGTAAGCTGCCTTGGCATTGAGAGGGAAGCTCTTCTGAAGTTGAAGCAGGATCTCATTGATCCTTCGAGACGTCTAAAGTCATGGACTGGTGAGAGTTGTTGCAAGTGGGAAGGAGTTGAATGCAGTGAGAAGACTGGCCATGTCTTGAAGCTCGATCTTCATAACCCTTGTGATGGCCTAGAGAACTGCAACCTAGGAGGTGAGATACATCCTGCTCTAAACAAGCTGAAGTATTTGAAGTATTTAGACCTTAGTTTCAACAATTTCACAATCCAGAAAACCCAAGAGTCCTTTACTTCTCTTCAGAAGCTAGAGTATTTCAACCTCTCATTTGCAGGCTATGGACATATTTCCAATCAACTTAGTAACCTTTCCAACTTAAGGTACTTGGATCTTAGTGGTTGGATTTGGTCGAAGCCTTCCTTAGGAACAGAGAACCTCCGATGGCTATCGACATTTTCTTACCTAAAGTACTTGGACCTGTCATATGTCCCCCTTCTCAACCCCAAAGGATGGTTAGCTCCTATAAACATGCTTTCCTCCTTGGAGTTTTTAATATTGAGGGGATGCGAGTTGGAAGATGCTTCTGCCTCTCTGCCTGTCAATTTTACTTCTCTTAAATTCCTCGATTTGAGTCAAAACTCCATGAATTCATCTATTCCTCCTTGGTTTCAAAACTTTAGCAAACTTGAACATCTTGATTTAAGTGATAATGATCTCCAAGGCATATTCCCCACTATCATCCTTGAAAATAGTCAATGGCTTAAATTCCTTGATGTCTCTACAAATAGGATGGAAGGTGAACTTTTGAAAAACTTGAGCAGTTTTTGCAATCTGCAAGTGCTAAGCTTGCGTTCTAACAAATTTAGTGGGAGGATTTTCAATGCCCAAGATGGTACTTTGAATTGTGAACAAAGTAACCTAAAGACTGTTGATGTTAATGACAACAGTTTCAGTGGTCACCTGTCTAATCAATTTGGGAATTTCAAAGATCTCATATTCCTTGATCTTTCACAAAACTTGATTTCTGGTCCTATTCCTGCTACTATGGGCCAACTGTCATCTCTGAGAATGTTGAACCTCTCTTTCAACAATTTGAGTGGGATGATTCCAGAAAATATTGGGTTATTATCCAATCTAGAGGTGATGGATATTGGTAATAATCAATTTGATGGAATTGTTAGCCAAATTCACTTTGCAAATCTCACTAGTTTGATTGTGTTGAAAATTTATTCAACTGGGCTTGTCATAAATATTAGTGCTTCGTGGGTTCCTCCATTCCAAATTCAAGAGATTCTCATGTCGAGTTGTAAAGTGGGACCAAAATTCCCAAACTGGCTTCGAACGCAGAAAAAAGTTTCAGCATTAGACATGTCAAATGCTAGCATCTCAGATGAAGTTCCCCATTGGCTATCTAATGTTCTATTGAGCATTGAACAGTTGGATCTCTCGGATAATATGCTCAGAGGCAACATTTCCCGAATTATTGGGAAAAATATGCCACTATTAACACAAGTGTCACTTTTTGGAAATAATCTCAGTGGTGAAATTCCAAATTCATTATGCATGTTAGATGAATTGTCTTTTTTGGATCTCTCTAAGAACCAACTATCGGGGAGACTTCCGCGATGTTGGAGGGAGTCACAAGCTTTTTTGGAATGGATTTCATTGGGAGACAACAAATTATATGGTCAACTTCCAAGGTCGCTATGCCATTTAAAGCAATTAAAAGTTCTAGGGCTACATGAAAATGGCTTGGACGGAGTGCTTCCGAAATGTTTACTAAAGCTTGAATTTGAGATAATTGATCTTGGGAGAAATCACTTAACTGGTAACATTCCTTTGCAGTTGTGTCATCTTGCTAATCTCCAATACTTAAGCTTAAAGCATAACCACTTTTCTGGAGGCATTCCTTGTTGTTTCAACAACTTCTCGCGAATGTGGGCAAATTCCACATTGTATTTTAGATCCATGGGGAGGTTTCTCACTATGGTTGATACAGAAGGAACAAGCATTGAATTCACTGGCACAATCCCATATTTATTTTCTATTGACCTCTCAAGCAATGCATTAGATGGACAAATACCAAAAGGGTTAGTGATGCTTACTCGACTTCAAAATTTGAACCTCTCTCAAAATAAGCTGGTTGGAGAAATTCCTTCGGACATTGGCAACTTGAAAGATTTACAATCACTTGATTTATCCAATAACAAGCTATCTGGTGAAATTCCTCCTAGTATATCCAATTTAGACTTTTTAAGTCATTTGGATCTTTCCTACAACAATTTATCTGGTCCTATTCCATTAGGCAATCGTCTGGGCACTCTAGACGATCAATCTATTTATCGCGGTAATGATGGACTCTGTGGACATCCTCTTTTGAAAGTTTGTCCTAGAGATGAGCTTGATGTGGGTAGAGGAGATGATCACAAATTGAGCGAAGATAAGGCTAATGAAGATGGCTCCATTATTGTTTGGTTTTACTCAGGATTGGGACCAGGTTTCGTTGTGGCATTTGTGGGATTTTGCACCATATTACATTTTAAAAAATCTTGGAGTATCTCCTATTTTCGGGTAGTGGATAGAATTATTGAAAAATTGTCAATTGTGAAGATGATTACCATGCTTTGGTTCAAGAGAGCTTTCCAATTCCAACTACGAAAATAATAATTTATTTAGTAAGTGAGATCTCTCTCTCTCTCTCTCTCCATATTTTCTTTTCCTCAAACTCATATATTTTGTTGATAGACGTTTCTATATAATTTTAGCACTTGTACTTACATTTGGCAGTCACAGGTAACACTTCCTTGATTAAAAGCGCATATTGGCTTACCCAATATTGGACACATGCGCCACTGCAACTGGTGTGAGGCTGATAGTTCCTTTCTTCGTGATGGAAGATTGCTATTGAAGCTTCAAGTAATAAAGAAGTCGTGATCATAATTCTCCGACGTTTTTCACTTGCTTTCTCCATTTGGATATCAAACAATTCTCTTGCTTTTGTCCTATAAAATAAGAAGTATGTGTCAATGTTAAACAAGTTTACTATGTGAGCCAAAATTGGATGAGTCTACTATTCCCAAGGGTAAAATTACATTGTTTTAAGCTGAAAACTTGTGAAAAGCGCGGATAACTATCAACACACATTAGTAACAAAACTTCAGCCAACAATTTTTTTAATCGATAACACATTGGTAAGTTATCAAAACATTTTTACGAAAGAATAAACAATTACTAGGTTGTCTTAAATTATCAACTATTTCAATGATTTATCAACATTTACTTTTATAGAAAATTACTAACTCTTATTTGCATGAATTACCAATGTTTAGTGCAAACTAATGAATTACAATGCACAGATGTTTACTAATAGAATGGGGTTAGATAAACTATCCAAATGACTTAGAAAGTCTAAATTGGATATGTTAGGTAAATTTCACTTGAAAGGTGACTTCAATGTTGTTTGGTTCGACTCAACATAGGGATTGGGTTCTGTGGAAGGACTATTGGGATTATCTAGCATTTTGCAATTTGATATGTCTTGGCTGGTGTTTTACTTTTGGGTAGTAAATAGAGGCATCAAAAGGTTGTCGATCTCAAAAATACTTTATTGGGATTTGCTTTCAAAAACAAGAATACGTGCATAGGTGAATTTGAATCAAAATAATTCGTAGTTGAAGTAAAAATGTCCATACACATATTTCTAAAATAGTGTTCATGCATTTTAATAATAAGCACATAGAAGTGAGAAGGAGGCTAATCACATTACCCTTATTCCGTGCTTAAAAATTTGGTTTTGACATTCTTTTGATTCTAACCACAATCGTTTGATGTCCTTGTAGCATTAGTTTTGATGTTCTTCAGATTCTGACTACGAACATTTGATCTTCTTGTAATGTTGGTTATGACATTCTTCTAATCTGGTTAAGATCTAGATGGCAAATGCTTGGTGTCCTCATAGCGTTGGTTCTAACGTTCTATAGATTTTGACTACGAATGTCCGATCTCTTATGACACTAGTTTTTACGTACTCCGATTCTAATGTTCTTCAATTCTAGCCCCACAAATTTCGGGCTTTTGGTTCAAACGCACCACCAAATCGCATTGAACGTAAGAGAGAAACTTGAGATAAATCACCACAATAATTATGCTAGCAGTTGCTCTCATGTGTGACTATTTGATTTATCTCTATCATCACTCAACCAACTCTTAATCCTCTCTCAATCGCCCATTCTTATAATCAGTCATATATCACATTTATTTAATTAAATTTGAGTCATGAACTCAAAAACCATTTCAGAGCATTAATTCAGCTGTAACATGTGAGCTCACTTCAGACTTTGAACTTAGATGTAAGTTCTAAAACCGTGTCAGAGCATTAATTCAAGCATTAATTCTATAACCATTAGGTCCATTACAAAGTATTATTCCAGGCATTAATTTGTAACCATTACAAAACCTTATTTTGGGCATTAACTTTGTAATCGTTATAAAACTTTAATTTGACCGTTAAATTTGAAACTGTTTAAAAACATTAATTTGGTCATTTGAATTTAAAACCATTTCATATCATTGAATTGCCCATTGATCTTGAAACCATTTCAAATCATTAATGTGACGATCTTTAATTTAGCCTTTAACTTTGAAACAATTTTAGAACATTAATTTGGCTATTAATTCTGAACTTATTTCATATCATTAGTGATGACATTGATTATGAACTCACTTCAAATCATTGATGTGGCAATTGATTTTGAACTCACCTCAAATCATTAATGCGGCTATTGAATTTGAACTCATTTCAAATTATTAATTCAGTCGTTGAATCTGAACTTGCTTCAATTCTTTTATTCGGCTATAAAGTTTGAAACCCATTTCAAATATTTGATTTGGCCATAAAGTCTTAAACTGTTTTAGAACTTAGATTTTTAGCCCGACTTAATCTGATTGTCTCAATTGTAAACACATTCGCAATATTGTCTCTCCCGTTCAAACATCATTATGTATTAGTTATGGAGGTGACATCCTTAGGATCATCACTAAACTGGTAGTAGGACTTATACTAACACATTAGCACAACTAAGAGAACCAATTGTCCGGATCAATCTTCCATTCCTACAAACAACGAGTGACATTTAACAATATGTCATGGCTACCTAGATAGTATAAATATTTCAAGAAAATAATGAGCATGTTAGCTTTGACAACCATGCAATTCAATCATTCTGTCTCACTATGTCCCAATCAAAGGCCATGGAATTGTTTGTCAAACCACAAATTCGATTATATTCCAAATCTAACTAACATGTACTTATTCGAGACATGAACTATTCATTCTTGGTTACAACCCCAGCTAAGGATTTCAATACAATGTCACAATATATAATAAGAAGATATATTCCATATTGTGCATGCATGTGCCTTCATACGTGAACAAATTGTGACCATCAAGTATAGAGATGGTTCAATGAAGCATCAATGCGTATACTCGTGAATCACAACCATCCAACATACAAGTCGGCATCGTGCCTCAAATCTAAGGATTTTACATAAGACCAAAGCACGAACAATTAGTCATGAACCGCACTTAAAACTTCCTTGTCACTAATCGTTCTATAAATATCATGTTCAGTGAACTTTTCCGAGATCAACACCTATGTTTTAGCTCAGATATCACAATACTCAATTACTTGTGACTCATCATCCATTGAGGTATCCAATACTCAATGTTGAAGCTTAAGAACACACCGTTCTCAGCAGGATCATTAATATTCTTTTAATGATTCATCCTTTAGGAATCAATTAAAGATTCAGTTTAACTATAAACTTGTCACACCTTCTTAATACCTTAAAAATATGTTCAGTTCCAACTAATTTTATGGATTCATTTATATAAATGGGACGGTGAACAAATATTTCTTAGCCATAATGCAACTTAAATTCTTCACATGTAACTATTACATGGTTGCTTTAGGGCATATAGCTAACATAATTACTATCCTTTTGTTCGAGCAAATTTTTTTACTTTGACTATGCAAATAGTAGCTTATTTAGTAAGTAAATTCTTCTCCCACAAACAGAAAAAAAAAAAAAACTGTTGAAAAATAAATTACCAATCACTTAATTTTTTGGTAACTTGTTAGTAACTTCCTAACACTTTCGGTGAAGTTGCTAACTTTTATTTGACTTTCTTGCCAATGACGGGAACTTACTAACTTTTAATTTAATTTATTAATTTTAATTTGTGTAACTTACCAATTTTTTCAGATTAAATAACCAATTTGTGGGATAACCAACTCTAATTTAAGCCTAAAAAAAAAAACTCTAATTTGAGCTACTTACAAATGCGTATTAGTCTATTTCTTTTTTATTCATCAACTTTTGTTATCAATTAATTTACTAACTTTTATTTGTCTTTCTTACAGTGCCTTAAATTTGTAACTCTTATATGAATGTAGCAATCTACCTTTGTATATCTAACCAATGCCAGATCATACATGACTCATCACCACACCTTTGGAGTTAAGTCTCCCTCGAATCGTCCTCCGTCACTAACCTACCATTGACTTTTGCAAAGTCTTAGAACAAGTATTGCATGGACTTAGTCTACTAAATCAAGCCAATACAGGCAGGAACTTGTGTGACAGTATACGAGTTTTCAAGCAGTTTCAAAGAATTATTTTTCTGAAAATTGCCCGCACTGCACCAACGCTAGCCCCCTCCTCTCGTCATCAAGCTGCTGCACACTAGAGTGGATGAGGCAGCGGCAAGCCTGATATCTTGGGGAACGAACCGAGCTTCGATTAAGGCCTAAGATCTCTGCTGGCGGGGGTTGTGGTGAGGCTGCGGACCTCCCGCATGTGACCTTTGGCCAAATCTAGCAAGGGACAGTCTTGCCTAGGGCCCACGAGTGCAGCCCTCGCCAGATCGGCCGTGACACCCTCAGCCAAATCTGGTGAGGATTGCTAGCCCTCTTTAGCCCAAAATTGGAAAAAAAAAAAATAAGGAAGAAAATTTTTTTTAAAAAAAAAAGTTGCAAAAATTGTCCACTTTTGTACTTGCCAGCCATCCTATAGGTACTGATTGGACCACTATATTAGCGACTTTTGGTTAAAATTAATCGAAATGACTAAATTGACAAATTATCAATATGTTTAAAACTAAATTAACAAATCATCAATATATTTAAAACTAAATTAACAAATTATCAGAAGATTTAAAATTAAATTACCACAACTAAAATGTTTAGGATTGAATTAATAATTATCAAAATATTATGACTAAATTGACAAAAATATAATATATTTAAAGTTTTTCTGATAATTTTTCCAATGACTGAGCATGTGAAGTTGGTGGGGTTATGTCGTAGGAACATGGATGTAGCATGAAGTTTCCAAGTTGACAAAGTCAAATCTCATATAAGAGTCTATGGCGGCTTCTCCACGGCAGTCGACTTCCTGACGTTTCAAATGGGCGATCGTACTTGAGTTTTCACAATGGGGGAAAAAGCATGAGCTTCCATTCAATAATTTGAAATGGGAAAGAAAAAGTTACTAGTGCGACTCGCCCGGAAGAGTCAACTCTGGACCGGTGATACATACGTAAACATGTTCAAGGAAAATGAGGGTTTTCCTTCTAAATTTTGAAATGTAAAGCCATGTAGAGACTCAATTTTAACGTAAAAATATTGTTATCACTTTCAGTAAATTAAAGCACCCGCATTTCATCGACGAAAAATTGATCAGTTTACTGAATTTCAGTGTGAATCCAGTTCTGCAGCCCAAGTGGAGGTTTATTTATACATTTACTTTTTCTCATAGTGTTGCCAAAACCCAAGTTGACATAATCAATGGTATTGCTTATATAATCCACTCAAAGGTCAAGATTCTGACGTCACACCTTTGCTCATATCGAGACTGATTTCCGCCCCTTTTCGAAAGTCCACTTAGAAGGAAAAAGAGTTTTGTTCTCCTGCTAGCAGCTGCACGCCAAAGGCTTTGGAGGTGAAAGGGTAAGTTGAAAAAAGGATACATATTTAATTTAACTTTCATTCTGTGAGCAGAGTCATTGACCCTAATCACTTCCTCGAGCAAATTATAGTCTATGTCCATCATGAATTCCAAAAAATTATGAATATATAAAACTTAAGAATGAATGAAAGATTTCTTAAAGAGTGAACATGAGAGCAGAAGTAAGCTTTAGGCTTAAGCTAATTCTTCGAGCAACAAAGCTAAAATTTTAACATGCACACGCATGCATTGTAGAGAGAGAGAGGAATGAAGTGAATCTGATTCCTCTTGCCAATGCAACCAGTATGGCGTTTATGAGCATTTTATGCACGGAAGGCTACACAAGCGAAAAGAACATGCAAGGCACTTGTATTCTGATGTGTTCTATCCAAACTATCGACATAAAAGATCTTGTTGCTTCTCATGTCATGTGCCTACTTTTTCTTACTCGCGTTCTTCCATCTCAAGCAAATTTGAGAGAGCTGAAAGCATAGTGTTTGGAATACTTAAGGATGATAGGATAGCAAGAAGAATGGACAATGTGATGTATGATGATTTGAATTAAAGAGAACAATAAAACCTAGTCAAGGAATAGGTGGTCCTCTGATTATTTCACTAAGACATTCCTTGGAAAGCAAGAATTAGATCAAATGGGAAATAGAGGTGTGTGATTGATAAAGAGTTATCTTGACCAGTGGATTCTTGGGCCTTGACAAATGGCCATAATTGAGAGACTAGATCTACGCACCTGCATTTCAGAACCTTTTATAACGGGCCTAGGAATCTCTCAGCCCACCACCTCATCTCGTCAATCACAAGATGTGAGACCGCTTGCATTGGGATATCCTATCCTTTATGGTGTTTGGCAAAAACAACAAATAAATATTAATGACAGAATATACCCCTGTAGGCAGTCCATTAGAGTTATCTTATCATTATTAACCCTCAAAACCAGATCGCTTGCAAAATTTTGCACTGGCAATCATCAGAACACTACATTTTTATTACAAAGCACAAACTCTCCGATAAGGGTACCAAACATGGGCACTTGTCATTTTATCTGAATTTTCAAACTTTCCAAATCACAAACAGCAGGTCTCGGGGAATGAGTGTCCAATATTTGGACACAATTGCACGGATATATCTGAAAAAGGTGATATGCACACCTCATAATAACTATTTCTATATTCTCTAAAACATTACCTTAACATTATTATTTCAATAATCGCAGCATTTTAAAACAACATTGTCAGAATAGGGTTCTAGGCAGAATGATTGCGAGGTCTTCAAGGAACGGATCAAAGTTCATAAGATCCTACAAATTTAACAAACTGAGGCCAATTTGTGAAGTTTTGAAATAGTTCTGCACTATTTGATACGTATCAACATTTTAAAAAGCAAAGGAAGACACTACTAGTGGAGGAAAATACTGCCTTCTTTTTATAGAAATTGATTTGACAAATATGAGAGAGAGAGAGAGAGAGAGAGAGAGAGAGAGCGCGCTATTAGAACTAGTCATTTAACTAACAACTATTGAAAGCTCGTTTCATGATAAAGTTTACCTTTTCTTTGAGCCATTTTCTTTAGCTGTTTGCAAGTGCAATTGCCAGGATGATGTTCACAATGTTGTCTTAACCTGGCTCAGGACATGATCACATGAATGACTAAAATGTGGGATATAAGCACGCGTAACAAGAGAAGTTTCCCACACATCCAACTTAGTTACGGCACTGTAACAAATAGGGGTGTGCAAAATACCCGGGATCCGCCCGGACTGCCCGGAACCGGACCGGAATTGCCCGGAACCGGCGGGTCTTGAGGGAACGGTCCGGTTCCGGTTCTATGGGTGGATCCGCCCGCCCACCCACTCAGACTGGACCAGAACCTTTTTAATAGTAAAAAAAAATTTACTAAAAGAAACCCTACATCTCATCTCACTCTCTAGGAACCTTTACCTTTGGTCAAAGAAAATTTAACCATCTATGGCTATTTGCAAATAGGAAATGGGAGAATGTTACATTCCATCTGTTCACGTTTTTTTTTTTTTATTTATCTACAAGATATATTTATAATTACAGCAAATGAATTTTTGTTCCACATACTTAAATTTGATTTTTCTTTTTTTGGCTTGCTTTGATGTCACGTAATTGTTTTACGTTGAAAACCAAAAAAATTTCGCATCAAAATTGGTTCCATAGATCTACCCGGGAACCGGACCGGACCGGCGGTCCGATTCCGGGTGGATCCACGCAACAAATGGGTGGATCCCAGTTCCAATTTTCGGAACCGGTCCTTATGGCGGTTCCGGTTCTAGGTCGGGAACCGCCCGCCCGGACCATGCACACCCCTAGTAACAAATGTCCACACATTAATATTCGGTGGATGACTCAAAAGCACACGCTACAAGAATATTCCATATCATTGGGCTATTTTCAACAAAAGTGATGGAGGGTCCACTCTAGGATCGCTTTGATTCATGCAGCTACTATTTGAGCCAAAAATTATGCAAATTGCACCCTTTGCCTTCTTGCCAGACATATTATAAGATGAGTGTGGTGCATACATAAAAATATATGTATGTATCATCAGATCTGCTGAGAACCATCGTATTTACAATATGACCAACCACATTCAATAGTCATCTACATTTTAGTGCACGCACATGACTAGAAAATTAATTTTGCCATGTTATAAGTAAGTGAAATATCGGGAATGAAATAATTAGCTAATATTAATACATATAAGCCCACGTCAATTGACCAAAAACAAAAACCACATCAAACCTCTTTCTACACAACTCATCGGTTTCTGGATGGCCTTTTGTTTTCTGAAATATAAACAATTTTCTCGAGTTCAAATGTATTCATGTCATTTATATGGTGCAAAGAAAGCCTACCACAAAAATCAGCTAATATCGTCTTTACAAAATCGATAGCATTGCGTATATAATCCACTCAAAGGTCAAGACTCTGATGTCACATGCCATTCTCATGCCGAGACTGATTTCTGCCCCTTTTCAGTCCACTTGAAAGGAATAAGAGTTTTGATCTCCCGCTAGCAGCTGCACACCAGACATCTTGGAGGTGAAAGGGTAACTTAAGATAAGGACACACACCTAACTTAGCTCTCGTTCTGTGAGCAGATTCAGTGACACTATTCACTTCCTCAAGCAAATTATAGTACATGTTCATCATGAATTTCAAAGAATTATGAATATATAACACTCAGAATAAATAAGATTTCTTAAAAAGTGAACAGGAAAACAGAAGTAAGTATTAGGCTTAAGCTAACTTTCTAAAGAAAAGAAACCATTCAGATAAGGCAGGGAATTACCAACAGAAATCTATGCCTAAATAATCATACTTGCAAGACAGCAACAGAGCTATAATTTAGACATGACACGGAGAGAGAGAGAGAGAGAGAGAGAGAGAGAGAGAGAGAGAGTCTACCAGAAAGGAGAACATTGTCATTAAATTGAGAGAGGAATGTGAACTGAGTCTGATTCCTCTTGCCAGTGCAGCCAGTACGGCGTTTATGAGCATTTACACAAGGAAGGATATATGAGCGGAGAAAACATGCAGGGCACTTGTATTCTGATGGGTTCTTTTCAAACTCATGGCAAAGAAGAGCTTGTTGCTTCGCATGTGGTGTGCCTACTTATTCTTCCTCTTGTTCTCCCATCTCAAGCAAACTTAAGAAAGCTGATAAGAATGGTGTTTGGAATAGTTAAGTATGATGGGATAGCAAGAAGAATAGACAATGTGATCTATGATGTTTGAATTAAAGAGAAGAATAAAACCTAGTCAAGAAAGGAATAGGCGGTCCTCTGATTATTTCACTGAGACAATCCTTAGACAGTAAGATCTATCTTGACCAGTAGATTCTTGTGCCTTGACGGATGGCCATCATTGAGAGACTACATCTGCTCACCTGCATTTTGGAACAGTTTATGAAAGGATAAGAAATCTGAGGAATTGCTCTTACCCAACCTCATCTCCTCAATCACAAGATGTGAGACGGTACATTGTGATATCGCATCCTTTCTGGTGTTTGACGAAGACGATAAATAAATACTAATGACAATATACCTTTGTGTGCAGTCCATAAGAGTTATCTTATCATTATTGACCCTCAAAACCAGAATGCTTGCAAAATTTTACACTGGCAATCATTAGAACGCTACATTTTAATTACAAAGCACAACCTCTCTGATATGGGTGCCAAACCTGTCATAGTATCTGACTTTTCAAAGTTTCCAAATCATGAACAACAGGTCTCAGGGAATGAATCTCCAACATTTGGATACAAGTGCAGGGATATATTTGATATAGATGAAATGCATACCTTATAATAACTATTTCTATCTTAACGTTAACTTCATTTCAGTTATTCCAATAACCGCAGCATTTTTCAACAACTGTCAGAATTGGAGTCCTATGCAGGATGATTGTCAGGTCTTCGAGGAATGGATTGAGGATCATAAGAACCTACAAATTTAACAAACTGAGGCCAATTTGTGAAGTTTTAACATAGTTTTGCACAATTAGATACATATCAACATTAAAACAAGCAAATGAAGTTCAAACATAGAAACACTGTCTCAATTCCTCCAATCTCACACCAAACGGTTTCTCTGTTTTTCTTTGTGGATTCCTATGTTCGTCTTTGGAGAAGGCCAATTTTCTCTTCTTAACATCCTCCGGCACCTCCCACCTTCTTAATAAAGATTTCCCACCGGCATGAGAAAGTTTGTCAGGATTGGCATCCTACTTAAGATCGATGAAACCGTCCAAAGGATTGGATTGTGGATCGCGAGATCCTAAAAATTACACAAACTATCGAAAAATCTAGGATAAGCATTTGAAATTCATTAATTATAACCATCATGTCACATTAATCTACAAAATAGTATGAATTTTAAGTTCATGCCATCTTCACACTATACGGGCCATGCCACAGTGACAATGAGCCCTAACACTAGACTGATTCTGCTAATAGCCTTACTTCCACTAGGCCTTGACGGAGGAAGTGGTGATTTGGGTGAAGGCGAACCCTCAGTAACATCACTTGGTGGGAGAGGAGACACTCGGCTAGCAGAAGTTGGTCTTGTACGCTCTCATTTTGAAGAGTTGAGTATGAGAACAACCGGTTGAAGAACAACAAATTGAAGTAAGTAAAATATGCACAATAATAGCTCAGCTCAGCCCGAGGACAACCAGTCATCAACATCAAGTATCAAACTAACTCTAGTTTAGGATTCATACCCCGAATAATCACCGACACAAATCCTTCGACACGACTCCTTGCCGTTGTTTTTGTCGTCCAACGTTCATACCGATTCAATCTGTTCAACATCAACAAATAACTTGCTAGAAATTACCTTTAAAAAAAATAGAAATTTCGGCAAAATTTAATTTATTTATATTTTTTAAATTGCTGTACTTGAACCTGTGAGAAAGTGAGTCCCGCACCGCCGGAGGGCCCGGAGGCGTGAATTGCCGCCGTCAAAGCTCGTGGAGGCCGATCCGAACAGAAGATGCGGGAGAGACCGTCGTGATTCTCTGCCGTCGTCCTTGTCGATGCGTCGAAGCTCTTGAGGGCCCTAGACTCGTGGAGATGTGCTTGCCGGTGACCAGACATGAGAGAGAGCGAGAGAGAGCGAGAGAGAGAGAGTGACTGTGGGTGGTCGCGGCACGCGGTGCTCACCACTCGTCACGGCGGGTCCCGATGGCCACGCGGTGGCGGTACTTTACGGCGGACGAACTCGTGATCGTGCGGGAGAGACGAGACAGGCGCCGCTGTTATGAGCCGAGAGAGAGAGAGAGGGAGACGGGCGCCGGGCCAAAGAGTAGGCCGGCCTAGGCCCATTCAAGCATTGAAGTAAGGTCATTTTTTGAGAAATTTTTTTTTATCTCAAATGAGAGATGAAATAATCAACTTATTATTAAACAAAATATAAAGTGAGGCTGTTTTCTCAAAAGATAAACTAAAGTGAACCTTTTTTTTTTTTTTCAAAATAAGAAATTGAAGTGACCAATTTAATCTCTAACAATGACATAATCTCATCGGTCCCCCCTCCCCAGCGGAAGAAAAATACCTCATCTATTACCCTAATCTTTGTTAGGCGACTTGGCATGCAGCCCATGAGCTTATACCGGTAGCAAAGCGGCAACATTTGGGGCAAATTTTTAAAATTTTTTCTACTTTGACCAAATTTGAAAACCTTGAAGAAGCCCCAAATTGAAGTGCAATTTTTCTCCTAATATTATTGACGTAGCTTCTCCTTTTTGATCATATCAGTCATTCTTGGCTCCATGATGTTGGAGTCAGAATAAGCACATGAGTCACACGTGCAAGCCGATCGGTGAGTGTGGGCACTTATTTGAGACTAAATTGATTATTTCAGGTCATTATTTGAGACTAGATCCCCTTTATACCCTTTTTTAAGAATACAGGAACAAAATTGATGTCCTCATTTGAGACAAGATTCATTGTGAGTTTTTTTTTTTTTTAATTATTATTATGAAGAAAACGATCCCATTTGAAGCCCTTATTTTAGACTAAATTGATCACTTCATGCCCTTATTAAAATGAGATCAACACTAGATCCTATTTTAAGAAAATGGTTCTTTTAGGCTCTTTTTTTTTCCCCATAAAATAACATGGAAGAGCCTGTATTGATTTTAACTTTCTACTAAAATTTTATCTAAGTTTATATGATAAAAAAATCTTCAAATGTTGAAAAGAAAAAGGAAAAGGCCACATTAAAAAAAAATCCTAAACTATGCTCACTGTAATACATTTATATTGGTCTTTGTTGTCACGTCAAAAATCTTCGAAGGTTGGAATTCGGCATCCTAATAATGTATGGTAGGTTACATTTAATAGGAATGCATCTATATCCGTGAAGTTGATTGAATCTATGAAAATTTTTAAAGACTGGATTTTCTAAAGAACTCATGATTCCGAGAGGCATAGGGCTGAAGGAACAAACACAACCAAAAACCAATCTTGATTTGGAGGTACTCTATGTGAGAACTATTATCTAGGCTTACACAAACTATTGGTGATTTAAGGCTTAGTCCATTGACTAGTTAAATAAGTCAAATAGGCTTTTAAAAAAGAAGATTTAAAGTGAAAACTACCTATTTTGATGCAATGTACTTTCACAATACACTTAGAATTCTTCGAGTGAAAAATGTTTAGTTAAGGCATTAATATGGGAGATTGTTGCAATTATAGACTATTAATGGCTCAAGTAAGACGTCCCTTGAGTTCACGTCTCTTTAGTTCATGTGCTACAGCCTTAATGGATGTGTTAATGGATGCTTTATTGGACGCGTCTCTTCAGTTCTCACGCAACAGTCACATAAATACAGTTTTTTTGTCTTTAAATAGGCAAGTTTCTTTAGTTGTGAATAAGGAATTCTTCTTAAGAAAGTTGTTATCTAATTGTGCCGATTTCAAGAAGTATCTGACATAGTCGTATTTGCATAATACTAATTCAAATGGGTTCGAGGTATTGTACTTTAGGAGGCATAGTTTGTGAACATGTTTAGCACCGTTGGCAAGAACTAATCACCTTAAAAAAATTCAATATCCTATACAACACCTCTTATTTAATTCCTTTAGGAATTTATAGCATCTAGCAAATCTATATTTGATTTGTAATAAGTTGTCTTTACTTGTAAAGATTATATATACATTGGGTTGGTCATTATTTTTAATTTGTTATCTGCTTTCTCAATGTTATTATCTCTATTTATGTTTTCTAGTTACAATAAACAATGTTACGTAGTTTTCCTCCAATACGTTATTTTAACAAAATATTAAACACACAAACCATTGTCAACGACCAAAAGCAATGTTATTGATATCGATGTACATTGATGACCTTTAATTATCTATTGATATATGACGGGATATGGTTGGCAATTGTCAACAAGGGTATTAGTTCAAAGGGTTCAATAGATCATTAACTAAAACACCAAGAGAAGGCTGAATACCCAAAGGGCATTAGGGTGCACTTGTGGGATTTCGAGTTTGAAACCACTAGTAAATGAAGCAACAAAATCTAAGAAATTATGGAGTAAGAATGGACATGGCAATAGCTTGACATTGTTGCGACCTACCCCTCAAGAGAGAGAATATGTTTAGGGACATTGCCTAAAAGATAGGCTTAGAACCCTTGATTAGGCGCGAGCTCCCCAAGCCCACACCACACACAACCTTAGGGCATTCAACTTGTTGCTATAATTATTTTTATTGAGAAGTTACCAATAGTCTATTCAGATCAATTAGACACCAAGTAAGGCATGGGAGTATACCTTACTTCCTATGCAACTAAAGAATCTAAGGTCAGGGACTTAGTTACACTAGTTAATCAATTAGTGTCCTTTCAGTACCTAATCTTATTCATTTCAAAACCAATTTTTATCAAGTGATCTGAATTGATTTTTGACTTATTCACTAATATATGAGGTAATTATGCAAGTGCGTTGTCATTAAAATAACAATCAATAGCTAAGAAAACATTAAATAAGTTACAAAGAAAAACAAGCATCTAGCACCGAAGAAATAAACGCCAATATTAAGGGTGCATTTGGTTCAACATTTTAAAAGCCCATTAGGAAAATGCAAAGCGTTTAATCGACTTTAGGCAAATGTTAAGGCCATTTGATAAACTATGTTTTGAAAAGCAATTTTGAGAGAAATACCGTTTAGTAAAAATCACATTTGAAAAGCCCTCTAGGTGATTAATATTGATTTTTTAATTTTATTTGCTTTTAAAATTGAAAAAAATAATGTATGCAACTTTTTAAATATAAATTTGAAAATAATGCCAAAAAATCAAATACATATATATATACATATATATATATATATATATATATATGTATATATATATATATATATATATATTTTTTTTAAAAAGGATCAAACCCTTCATCGGAATTTTTTAATTTTTATTTGTTTAAAATTGAAAAAAAATAATGTATGCAACTTTTTAAATATAAATTTTGATAATGCTAAAACATCAAATACATTATATAATTTTTTTTTTAAAAAAAGGCCAAATCCTTCACCAAATTTTTTAATTTTTATTTGTTTTAAATTCAAAAAATAATGTATGCAAATTTTTAAATATAAATATAAAAATAATGCTAAAAAATAAAATACATATATATCATTTTTTTATAAAAAAAAAAGACCAAACCCTTCATTGAAATTTTTTAATTTTTATTTGTTTAAATTTGAAAATAAAAAATATTGTATGCAACTTTTTAAATATAAATTTTGACAATAATACTAAAAAATCAAATATATAAATATTTTTTAAATACCAAAATATATTTAATTTTTTTAGCGTTATTTTGGCATTTAAAAAAATAATAATGATGGCAAAATCAGAAATTTGAAAAATGAGTGAGAATAATTTTGAAAGAAAAAAATAAGTTTCAGCATTTGGCCAAACTTTGAAAGCTCAAAACTAGTCCCTATTAGCATTGGGCTTTCAGCCTTCCCAATGCTAACTTTCACTTGAAAACTACTTCAAAATAGTTGTCAAACGATCCAGCATTTCCTCAAGGGGCTTTGGAGGCTGAAAGCCCTTTGAGAATGCTAAACCAAACGCACCCTAAGTGGGCCAACGGGAAGCTAAAATCAATATAATTAAAGCACTTGATCAATTGATAATTCACCCTTGAGAGGAAACATTAAAACCCTACAAAGCGCTAAGTGTTGTTCAAATTGAGCACGATTTTTCTTATCAATGATTTTCCCATAACTTCAAGAGAGGACTATCCCAAAAGACTATTTTTAAGCATTTCCAAGGGGTTCTAATTTTGTGGAGTTTTATGATTTATTTTTTGAATTTTCTAAAAATTTTTTTATGAATTTTCAAAATTTCCCAAATTTTTTGAAATTTTTGATTTTTTAAATATTTTTATGCATTTTTTGAATTTTTAAATCTTATAAAAAATTTCTGAATTTTTCAATTGTTTGAATTTTTTAAAAAATTTCAAAATGTTTTAATTTTCTGAATTTTTTTTATTTTTTACAATTTTTAGATTTTTATTTTTCTGAATTTTTCCAATTTTTTTTGAGTTTTTTTGAATTTGTATATATTTGATATATTTCTTATATTATAATTTATTAATTTTTTATCTTATTCCTTTTTAATTTTTTAAATTTATTATTATTATTATTATTATTATTATATTTGGATAAAGGGGTTCGGATCGAGAAAACACGATTCAACCCACTAATCAGATTCCGATCGCTTCAAAATTAAACCCAATTCTTAAAATATTTTTCTTTTTCTATTATAAATTTTTTAATTCTTTTCTTTTTTTCTTTTATTCCCTAATTCTTCTTTTTCGTCACGCCTCAACTCCTCTACACCTCTAACCAAAAAAAAAAAAAAAAAAAAATCCTCTACACCCGAGGATCCCTTCACCACACCAATGCCTTCACGGAAGTCTTCCATGAATGGACTCAACACTCTTTGAGCTTTGGTTTCACCGACTACCTCTCGCCGGTCAACTACTCCAAATAGCGCTAAGCCACTATCAACCACTAAGGTTGCGCATGGTAAACTTCCCAGCCCAAGAATTTATATTCTTCTCTTCCCCAGAATAAAAAAAGAGTAGAAACCTGTTTGTTAACAGCAAGTTAGTTTTTTGTTCCTGGGAACAAAAAGTTAGCCCGGGAATGGTTTTAGAATAGAAATGAGAAGTAAAAAAAAAGTTGCTTCTTGTTCCCGGGAACAAGTTGAAGAAATAAGTGAATTTTTTTTCTTTTATTCTTCTCTTGCTGACCGCCATTGACCGCCCTTGACCGCCACCCGCCATTGCCCCGTCGTTCTTCTTTGCCGCCGCCGTCGGCCGACCGTCGCCGCCGCAGTCGCCGTCGGCCGATCGACCGTCACCATCGGCAATCGCCACCGCCCGGTCGCTGCCCGGCCGACCGACCGTCGCCATCACCGATCACCGCCGCCACTGGACACCACGTGACGCCGCCGAACGAACGCCGCGCCGCCGGTTGTCGTCGATCGCCACCGGACGCCACCGCCGCCACACGTCGCCGTCGGTCGACCGCCTTGCCGCCGCCCCAGTCATCGCTGGTCGCCGCCGGACGCCGCCCCCGCCAGCTAGCGACGATCGGCCGATGGCGACGTGCGACGGCAGCGGCATCCGGCAGTGGCGGCGGTCTACCGGCAAAAAATAAAAAAACAAAGAAATATAAAAAAGAAACTATTTTTTACCAAACACATTTATATTATTTTTCTATTTCTAGAGTAAAAATTTCGTGTAGTTACCAAATGAATTTTTTTACATAGAAATTGTTCCCCATAATAGAAATAGAAAAGAACTATTTTTGAAAAGAAATTGTTCCTCGGCCAAGAAATGTTGCCATGCGCAGCTTAATTGGCCGGAGATCATAACCATTGTTAGAGTAGCTCTAGCGAAGGATTTTCAAGCTCTAAATCTCATATGACAAAAATCTAACAATTCAAGTCTGACATCAACATAAGCAAGCAACACAATGAAGAGGAATTAATCTCGAGCAAAGATGATACCACGGAAACGAATCTCATAAAAACCATTTCAGAATCTCGCTTAGACATTTTATCGAACATGTGGAGTGCACTTCGAGATAAATGGTTTCCAACCCAAAGCGACGCTTGCACTTGCATCGACAACCGCGACACACAACGAGCAAGCATACTAAGGCAAAGTGTGAGGACGATATGGGCTAGAGCTTGAATGAGTCAAATGCTTGCAAGCTTTGGCCATCTTGCCTTGAAACAGGGCAAGAAATAGGACACGAATAAAGGACTTACTGGCTCGACTCGATGGCGTTGACTGGAAGGGGTTGTCTGTGGGGCTCGAGCACGGCTGAGGCATCAATTGAAGCTTTCTTCCCTCACTTAGACTCTTTCTCTCTCGAGCAGCTCTCTTTATCTCCCCCTCTCTAGTTTTTCTCTTGGCCCGTGAATCCCCCTCCTCAAGCACCCTTTAAGCTCCTCTCTCTCTCTCTCTCTCTCTCTCTCTCTCTCTCTCTCTCTCTCTCTCTCTCTCTCTCTCTCTCTTTGCGCAACACCAGCTATTGATAGCCTACTAGGCCAATCATACGTGACATTTCCTCACCGTCCTTCGCTTGTACGCTGTCCTTTGTCTTGCTTGTCCTTACGTTGGCTATTATTCAGCCTGCATCCAAACGAGTGGAGAGAAAGAGGAGAAGAGAAAAAGAAAAAGAAAAAGAGGGTTCAGCAGGCCTAGCCCTAGCTTGGCCTTATTTTATTTTCGAATTTTTAGTAAAAAAATTTAAGAATAATTTTTTCAAAAATCGTTAATAATTAATACTAGCAATGCAAGTGTTTTTAAAGTTTATATGTGATGCAATTTTGTATGCAATTAATAAGTGATTAAACAAGTCGTCAAAATTTAGGTGTCTATAAACACGATTGATCAAAACGCGATTTTAAGAAAGCAATTGCTTGAAGATGAGGTCATGGCATTGTGAGAGCATGGACATAGGATTTTGGGAGATGCAGAGGCATGATTATTGTTAGCTGGGTTCACTCCCATGTGGAGGAAGCCCAATGGCTTGAACCCAAATGATAAGTCATATTGAAAAACAAGGTTTCTCATTTTCTTTTAAGTGGTAGCCACATTGAATGTTATTAAAGACGCAAAAACAAGAGAGAAAGAGAACAAAAAATTTGGGTTTAGGATGGTATTTGATTTACACCAAGCTAGTATTAGAGGTTGATTTGTTGTCCGATTGAGCCGAAATTTTTTCAACATGTTCGTGGCACACTATTCTCAAATTTGAACGGTTTGATTTTTGTTTAAATTTTTTTGTAGGTTGAACAAAGCCTGCATTTTTTTAAAGAAATTTATCCTTGATTTCTTCTGAGATATATCCGTATTGTCAAGAATGATGTTCTTGAGGTCTCTACTACCATGTACCTTTAGTATTTATTAGAAAATAGCTTTGTTCAGCCAGTTTTGTTGATAGTGAAGATTTTTGGGTGGACTCCAGTTTTGCAGTTTTTGATCTCCTCATGTCGAGGAAGTTTTTACACATAAAAAATCGTCTTGTGTTTGCGTACTTGGTATTTATATTGTTCTACTATATCGTTTCCTATTAGGTTTGCACAAGGTAAGAGATTGTTTTGTTCTACTATGCTAATCCGATATTGTTCAATTGTTACTATTCTCTTATCAAAATGGTATTAGAACTTTGGTTATTACTAGATTTTTTTTTTTTGCCTTGTGTTAAACGATGAAACAAATACGAGTAGAATGGTTATATTGAATGATTCAAATTATCATTGCTGAAGAGAAATATAAGAATAAAACTAATGCTGATGGGTCCATATTTCATCGTCAAGTGTATGGTTATATTAAGTAATGAGTGAATGATAATGTTTTGGAACACATCACTGAGGAAACTCATATATGCAGTTTATGGAATAAGCTCGAACAATTATATGCTCAAAAGACTAAAAATAACAAGTTATTTATGATAAAATAGATGATGACTCTGAAATATCAAGATGATACTTGTTTGATTGATCTTTTAAATTATTTTCAAGGAATTATAAATCGGTTGGCTGCGATAGAATTCAAATTGAATGATGGGATACAAGCATTATGATTGCTTGGTACTTGGCCAGACTCATGAGAGACGTTTCAAACGTCTTTGTCTAATTCAGTCCCAAATGATACAATTACCATAGATTTGACCAAGAGTAGTTTTTTGGATGAAGAGATGAGAAAGAAGACACATGGATTCTAATGCCTTGATTGTTGAGAAAAGGAGAAGAAGTGAGTCTTGAGGTTCGAAAAATAAAGATAAAAGCATAAGCAAATATAATAAATTTGCTAATGTTGAGTGTCATTATTGTATTAGAAGGGATATATTCAGAGGTATTCCCATCAATTCAAAAGGAAAAACAGAAAGAGAAAGGTAAAGAGAAGGAAAGTGATAATGATAGTGATGGTGATCATTTTATTCCACTTAAAGAAGACTGTCTTACTGTATTTGATGGTAATGTAGTAAATCTTGTATGCCATGAGATCAATTGAGTAATTGATAGAGTTGCATCTATTCTACTACATCTGGTAGGGATTTCTTTACATCGTACAAGTCTGATGACTTTGGATTTATAATGATAGGAAACAATGGGTTGGCTTAACTTCTAGGCATTGGTGATGTGTGCCTAGAAACCAATAACGGCACAAAGTTCGTATTGAATAATGTTAAGCATATACCTGATATTCGTTTGAATATGATTTTCACAGGTAAGCTAGATGGTGAGTGGTATTGCAACACGTTAGTGATGGTCGATGAATGTGACATCCCAAATTTTCACTTTTATTTTATATTGAATAAATTGGGCATTTCATCGACGTGCCTATAGGGCTATTCTTAGAGTTGATCACTCTCGAGATAACTAGACTATCAAAGGAAACCATTAAGGAATTTTAATGCGATAGACTTCAGAATTTGACTAGGAATCGACTTCTCGACCGTGCTCATCTTTAGAGGCTATTACGGCATAGTTAAAAATTGAATTGAGATCGAGTAGGTCGACTTGATCGAGAGGTGTGGCTAATCGTGAGTGACACCACTAAATTGGAAAATTCTCATCGGCCAGTTATACCGATTTCTCTATCGTTTTGGTACTATGTATCCGTATTTAAATCCTCAAGATTTTCATGACAACTGAGAGTTGCCAATGTGTCGAGTGGGTTCATTGTAGCTTGAAGAAAATTGACCATGGATCATTTGCATTAAAAATTTCTAAAAATTACTCGGTAGCCTAAGTCACGCTAAAAACACATTTGAGTGAAATTAACTGTGAAATTGAATCCGATTTCAGAAATTGAAGATTCTGTCATATCACAATAAATTCTAGGAACGTCGACTCAGTCTTAGAAAATTTTTCTGCAACCTGAGACTTTTTGGGAAAAAGTCACCCTCGGGCCGTTTTGTTCAAAAAAAGGCTGGCACCATCTTTGATCGCAAATTTGGGATGCAAGATGGTTCAAGAGGTGAGGAAAAATATTTATTTGATTGAGGACTCGACAACGGGATATGTTGAGGTTGAATTGGATTAAATTAAGTACGAATGGGTGTCCAATTAAGGGAGAAGAATTTCAAATTCGTAGCTCCCCCCCCCCCCCCCAATGCCTAGCCAAATTGGACCACTTCAAGGGTTGTGAGGAGTGTATGTGTGGCTGAATGAGAGCCAAGGAAGTGTAGGTGGTGTAGGATGGGTCAAGGGGACAATGACATGGAAGAAAATGGCCATGGTGGCCCACCCCCTTATCCCTTCTCTTCTTCTTCCCCCTTGGCCATGTGATAGCCCTTCCTTCTCCCTTGGTGTCTTTGTTCGAAACCCTAGACGCCAAGGAGGATCACCGGAAGCAGCTAGCAAGCTGCTCGCATGCCACCATCGTCACCGTTCACTGCCTTGCCGCACCACCGCCCGCGAGCGCGAGTGCTGCCCGCACGCATTCGCCACCCTCATGCCATCGACTGCCTCTATCCGTGTATCCTGGTGACTATCTAGCCACTGTGAGTGGCTGAGGAAGCTCACCAGAGCTATCGTTCAACTCACTGAACACCCTAGCCGCCTCCACCAATCTATCGTTGTCCTCACCGCACCAAACCAGCTTCATTTCTTCTGTTTTGCAGCCAAGAATAGAGAGGAAAATAGTGGGTCTCCAACCCCTGTTCCAGGCCCATTTTGAGGTGGTTCTGAGCCTTGAAACCTAGGCTCGCTTTGGAGAGAATTGTCCCCCACGATGTTCCCATCGGTTTGATCTGACTCGCTTGTTAAACAAGGGAGTTTTACTTACTAATCCCTACTTAGTAGGCTAATGGTGCTTAAGGGTTGTTTGGATTTAATTAAGTGTGATTAGGTGGATAAATTAGAGTAGAGCAATTAAATTAGTGCCTTATCAATGCATGTTACACAATTGATTGTACTATTAGCTAGTGAATAGTCTCTATTATTTACTAAACGAACCTCGAAATTTTCCGGGCTCATCTTGGCTTCCAATTAGGCTATAATGGGCCTAAGTTGGATTTATTGCATTTATTTAATATTTTCCGTAATTAATTAATTAATTAATTTTTAAAAATTAGGTTGGGATAGTCGATGATCGGCATTTTATGCTGATTATTATGGTGCAGTCTATTTATTTATTTGAGTGATAAATCGTGCTGAATTGATTTAATTGTGATTTTAGGAAATTATTCCTAAATTAAATAATTGTGGTAATTAATGAGAAAATTATCAGGCGTCGGTTTACAGCACCAAAAATATGTAATGGGCTATTGAAAATGGTGGATTGTTCAAAAAGTGAAATTATGATTTTTTGGCTAAGGCCGACCGTGTCCCTTACACACGGCTATTTTATCGAGAATGATGGAATTGATTGATTGGTCAAAATGGTATACTATATCAGTCTACGAGCTCTGATATATCAGCTTAGATTGCGAGCAATATACCTTATCAGTTTAGAGAGAGTATTAATAGTATATTATATCAACTTACGGGCTCTAATATGTCAGCTTAAATTGCGAGCAATATACTTTATCAGCTTAGAGAGAGCATTATTAGTGTGCTATATCCACTCGATGGTTCGATATGTCAGCTGAGATTGAGAGCAGTACACTATTTATCAGCTTAGTGCGAGCTATACTATCTATATATTAGCTTAGAGTGAGCAGTCTTGATATGATCGGACTTATTAGATAGTATTGATTTGGCCGACTGGAGGGAGGTCATGACATGTAATCGATTAAGTCGATTGATTAATGATTTGATATGATGTTATGAATTGATTGGTTGTTTTAATTTATGGCATCTGTAATTAATATTAAATGGCAGGATAGAACTGAGGCTAAGGTAAGTCCTTTGACCCGTGTTGTGCTTAGGCAGCCTTAATGACATATTGGCTTCCTAATCGGGTCTTAGGGGTAAAACTCGCTGAGATGTTATCTCACTAGTTATTATATAACCATTTTCGGGTTCTTAGATGGTGTTGGCGAAGGACTGGAAGCCCCAGAGTTTGGAAATGTAGATAGATCGAATCGGCAAACAAATCGACTAGTAGATCATAGGACTGTTCCTTTTGGAATGAGTCGACCTTTTTGTAAATAGTTTGGTCTTGTAAATAAACCTGGTTTTTTTTTTTTAATTTTATAAAAAGGTTTATTTTGGTTTGAAAAATTGGCCCTACTTTCCTATCCCATTGTTTTATTGTTTGGGGATTTTATATGCTTCCGCATGTGTATATTAAATGAATGGGTCGGCGATGCGTCTTGGGATGTCACTATTAATCGACCAAGGAGGGATGGGCACACGCTCGAAGGATCGGGGCATGACAATGAAAGCTTACTAAATGTTCTATTGCCGAGGAAAAATGTTCCTCGTTGTATATTATGTGGACAAAGTTGTTCACGAGACAAAATTGATGTAGTAGACAATGAAGAAACAACGAGTTATGACACAAGAGGCTCACCACATTAGTAAGAAGAGTTTGTCAATACTAGTCAAGAAGAAGCTCCTTTCAAGAATGAAAAATTCAATGCCAAAGGAGTTTCTAATTATTTAGCAGGAAAATAAAATGAAGTTGCATTCAAAAGCTTTCCTCCTTCAAGAAAGTCATGTATACTTGTTTAGTACATTCTAATATTTGTGGTCCTATGAAGACAAAATCACTTGGTGGCTCTCTTTATCTTGTTACTTTCATAGATGATTTTTGAAGAAAATTTTGGGTTTATACGTTGAAAGCCAAATATCAAGTATTATATGCTTTTAAGCAGTTTTAGGCTTTAGTTAAGAGGCGGACTAGAAAGAGTTGAAATGTATAAGAATTAATAACAGGGAAGAGTATATTGGACCTTTTGATAAATATTGTAGACAACACGGTATTTTACATTAAAAGAAACCTCACAATACACCTTAGTTAAATGGCTTAGTTGAGTGAATGAACATGACATTGGTTGAAAGGGTAAGATGTTTACTTTCATATGGATCTTTTTAGGGGTGAGGCTTTAAATATGATTGCACATGGAGCACATGTATTAAATCTTACTTCATGCGTTCATTTACAATTTGATGTTCCTAATAGAGTTTCGCTAGGCAAAGATGTTTTTTATGATTATTTGCATCTCTTTGGGTACAAGGCATTTGTATATGTTCCTCAAAGATAAGAGGTCTAAACTTGATGTAAAAACACAACAGTGCATATTTATTGATTATAGACAATTAATGTTTGGCTAGAAGTTCTATGATCTAGTTGAGATGAAAGTTAGAAGAAGTAGAGATGTGTTTATGGAAGATAAAACAATACATGATATTGAGAAATCAAAGATGATTTCAATGCCACAAATTAGTGATGATTCGATTGACTTAGACCCACTTCCTCACATACATATTCCTGTAGGAGCGTCAAGAAATGATTGTCCCGAATAATGGACATATTTTTGAATATGTTGAAATAGATGATACTGTTCATGAACTAAAGGGTCCATAAGATGTTCCACTGAATATTCCAATTTAGAGATCCGTAAGAGATCGATGACTTTCCACTTGAAATTCATAAGATGAGTATATATTATTTACTGATGCAAGTGAACTAGAGTGTTATGCACAAGCAATAGTGTAACATCCTTGAATTCCAAGCCATGAGAATAAGGTATAAAGGTCAATCGTGGGGATCAATGACGTAAACTTTGGATAGACCAAGACATGGCATGTTCAGCCATGGACCTGGTCCACCCGACCGAGACTCGATTATGGCAAATAATTAAGACCAACCACGGACTTTATTTGAAGACATCCAATGCACCAATTCTAATTAGAAATGATCATGGACAAGTTTATGAAGGCTACCAACTTAATTGCACTCATTTGATTAAAGTTTGGGATAAGTACACTATTAATGCCAAAAATTGTGTACGGCGCTCACTTTGGTGCCACGAGTTTCTATCGGATCACTTAAGTGCAAAAAAATTGAAAAATGATCATTTTAGTGCCAACTTTGATTAGATTAACTAGAAATTCGACGTTGCACCTTTTTTTTTTTTTATATTAATTTTTGAAGTTGACGTGGCTCGCTAGATAATACAGTCAGCATCTAAACCACAAAACGACGTCGTTTGGCTTCTTTCCCCTAAATCCCAAAATTGAAAGAGAGAGAGAGAGAGAGAGAGAGAGAGAGAGAGAGAGAGAGAGAGAGAGAGAGAGAGAGAGGAGGCATGTCATCTTCTTCCTCGAAGAACAACACCAGTAGCGAACGGCACTAGCAAAGCAACACCGCAAAGCACACCAATAGCAGCATCGCAACGGCACCAGCCGTGGCTATAGCGATGCACCGTAGTGGCACCTTGGACCCCTCTTCTTCCTCCTCCTCCTCCGCCTTGCCTCCTATTCTTCCCGCCACTTCTTGCTTGAACAACAATCTCATTCTCTCCTCGCTCACCTGGTCGAGTAGCTACTATGGTGACCAAGCGACAGTGGCCGAGTGTTAGCGGGCAAACAAAGGTGGCTGAGCGGTGAAGAAGAAACCCTAACCCTAATTTCAATCCATGTATGAGCTATACGGTGTCGTTTTTGCGAGGATGTCCACGTATAACGGCAAAACGACGTTGTTTCTTGAAGATGATGGAAAACGACGTCATTTAAAAGCCGAGCAACTTTTTTTTTTTTTTTTTAATATAGAAGCCACGTAATTAATCTAGCTGGAATCTCTCACCGATGACACCAAAGTGATCGTTTTTTCTCCGATTTGGCACTTAAGTGTGTTGGAGAAATCTTCCTGAAGTGTTTTGAAGCTGATAAAACGTTTCCTTCAGTCTAGTCTAAAGATTTGCAAAATCTACTATTTAAAGTCTAAAGACCTCTAAACTGCCAGACTCAAGACTCAAAGTTTATTCTCATTGACAATTTCTAATCCGTCGAAGAAGGGCTATCTAGAACTGGGTGTTTCATTAAGGATTTGACCTTATCGACTAGAGAAGATCTCTTGGCTGGATATGACATAACGGAATCCTTTATTTGATCATGATTGATTCGGAGATTAAGGATCCGATGATTGGCGAAGTATACTTGGAAGGTTCTACTTATGGAAACCGAGATCCTGATTGTATGGGCGAGCAGGATTGATAGGCTATCGACATGTTCCTTTAATAGCTCGAATGATCTTCCTAATTGATTCCATCCAACGGGTAGATTGGAGGAATTCCTTTGGTAAGTGCCAACAGGTATGATGGCATAAAGGAGTATATAAGGAAGACGTTTTAGTTATTCGAGTGTGTGCGCGATAGAAGAATTCCAAAGTCTGAAGCTTCTTATTCTTTGTCAATTCAATCGTTGAGCGAAATCTTGTATTCAAAAGAGAGTCTATATTCGTGAGAAACCTTGAGGAAGTGTGGTAGAATATCTACACTGTGGAATCAATGGAGAACATTAATGTAAAATCTCTTTTGTTCATAGTGAAATCCAGCCGGTGGGCTGTTAGTGCGGAAGAGTGGACGTAGGCTTGGAATAAGCTGAACCACTATAAACCTTGTGTTCATTTCTCTTCCCTACTCTCTGTTTTACTTTGATCATAATTACGTGTGATAACAAAAAGGCGAGCTTCATTGTTATTGTCTAATATTGCTCACATATCTCGAGAAATTGTTTTTGCACTTATTCACCCCTCTAGGTGCTTATACTAGCTATCTCAATTGGTATCAAAGCCTATATACTCTTTTGTTTGAAGTGTTTTACTTCAGAGTTAAAAATCCATGGCAAGTATGTTAGCTCCAGGGCTGGTAAAAGGGCAAAGCAAGTACCAGATCACCTTACTTTGATAGAAATAATTACAACATATGGAAAAACAAGATGAAGGCATTCCTAAGATCAAAGGATCCTATGGAATGGGATTTTGTAGAAAAAGGAATCATTCCTAAAGCCGCACCTGTCTTAGAGAGAGGAAAAGAAGCTATTGAGTCTAGTGAAATGATTCCGGAAGAGATAATCAAGAGACAAGCTCTTGATGCAAAAGCAATTTATTCTTTATATTGTGTTTTGTCACCTACTGAATATAACAGAATATCTTCTTGTGTTACAGCGAAAGAAGTTTGGGATAGATTACATATTACCTACGAAGGAACCGATCGAGTGAAAGAGACCGGAATCAACATTCTGCTCGGTCAATATGAAGCATTCAAAATGAAATCTGGAGAATCTATCACCGACATGTTCATTCGTTTTACAGAGATCGTGAATGGCCTTGAAAATCAAGGGCAGCCAATTTCTGATCCCATGAAAGTAAACAAGCTACTGCGTGGACTCTCCAAGGATTGGAATCACATAAATACCTCAATAAGAGAGACACAAAGAATCATGCCACTATCTGTTGATGAGTTGGTTATGACTCTTCAGTTTTATGAAGTGGAGTGAATCAATGAAGACAAAGATCCTAATGGTAAGAAATCCATTGCATTAAAATCCAATGATGATTCTGATGTTACAGATTCTGAAGACAATATGGACGATGAAGAGTTTGCTCTCATGATAAGAAGATTCAGAAAGCTCAACGTAAAAGGAAGAAGATTCAATCCAAAGAAACAGAGTTTTCAAAAGTAAGAGACTAAGTCTCGTTGAGGATGATGAATCAAACAAAGATGTAGTCTCGCTTTGAATGTAAGAAAAATGGACACATCAAACCCAACCGTCCTATTCGAGGAAGAAGAAAGGAAAAGCTGAAAAGTTTCGAAAGGCTCTTAAAGCAGAAATGAGTGATACGAGTGTGAAGAAAGTGATGATGATTATGTCAATATATGTTTGATGGCACAATTGAATTCAGATTCAAACTCCGAGACAGACTCAGATTCAGACAGTGAATTTGAGGTCACTGTCAAGAAAAAAGGTTAAATGGTATCTGGATAGTGGATGCTCAAGACATATGACAGGAGATTCAAATTGCTTCATAAAGCTCGTTCAAGTAAATTGTGGAAAAGTCTCATTTGGAGGAAACAGCAAAGGAAGAATTATGGGATTTGGAACTGTAAAGATTGGAAACCTCACAATCAGCAATGTTTCCTTAGTGGAAGGACTTAACTACAATTTGCTCAGTATCAGTCAACTATGCGATACCGGTTTCAAAATCAGCTTTCAAGAGGGAATATGTTCAAAAACCAGTAAAGATTCTACTCAGTCATTTATGGGTCGCAATGTCTAATCTCACAAGAAGAAGCAAACTTATGGCATAGAAAACTTGGGCACGTCAATATGAAGCAGATAGCCAAAATTTCAGCAAAGAAGTTTGTTCGTGGTTTACCCAATTTGTCATACCAAAAGTTTGATCTATGTACACCATGCATATTGGGAAAACATGTAAGAAATTCTTTTAAATAAATAAATCAAGTTTCCACTAATCGTGTACTGCAGCTTCTGCATATGGATCTCTTTGGACCAACCAGAACTTAGAGTATTAAAGGTAAGAAGTATTGCCTAGTAATTATGGATGCCTATTCATGATTTACTTGGATATATTTCCTGTCAAGTAAGTCTGAAACATTTTCTTACTTTGAAAAGTTTGCTAAAAAGGTTCAAAATGAAAAAAAAAAATGGTATGTTATTTTAAGCATAAGAACAGACCATGGAGGCGAATTTGAAAATCAAGACTTTACAAAATTCCGTGATGAATCTGGTTTTCAGCATGTGTTCTCCTCTCCATATACTCCAGAACAAAATGGAGTTGTGGAAAGAATAGATTGCTTCAAGAAATGGCTTGAACTTTCTTAATTGAAAGTAACATCTCTTCACGTTTTTGGGCTGAAGCAGTTTCTACAGCATGTTATATTGTTAATAGAGTTTTTCTAAGGCCTATTTTAGAAAAAACCCCCTATGAGTTATTCAAAGAAAAGAAGCCAATTGTTTCATATTTTCATGTGTTTGGATGTAAATGCTTTATATTGAAAAATGCAAATGATCGAGTTGACAAGTTTGAAGAAAAGTCGATGAAGGCATCTTCCTTGGGTATTCAACCTCAAGCAAAGCCTACAGGGTCTACAACAAGAAGACTCAATTTGTGGAGGAATCAATGAATGTCAAATTCCAAAATTCTATGCAAAATGAATCTATTCAGACTCATCTTGAAGAATCAACCGCTCCGAGACTCTACAAAGTCTAAATCTCAAGAAGCAGTTCGGACTTCTAAAGACCAAAGCAACAAATGATTGTTGAAAATTCAAATGAAGGAAGTGATCATCAACTTGAAAAATCAACCAGCAACTGGAAGCATAAGTCCAGTCATCTCAAAGATCTCATTATTGGCGACATTAATGAAGGAATTCGCACAAGATCCAAAAGGCGCGAAGAGTCTAGTGCTGTGGCTCTTATTTCTGAAATAGAACTTAAAAGCATATAAGAAGCTTTATCTGATGAAAGCTGGATTGAAGCTATGCAAGAAGAGCTCAGGCAATTCAGTATTAATGATGTTTGGGAATTAACTCCTAAACCGAAAGGTAAATCTATTATTGGAGCTAAATGGGTTTTTAGAAACAAGATGGACGAGAAAGGAAAGGTCGTAAGAAACAAGGCAAGACTCGTGGCCAAGGAATATACGCAAGAAGAAGGGGTAGACTATGACGAGACTTACGCACCAAAAGAGCAAGGTTAGAAGCAATTTGATTATTACTTGCTTTTGCTTGTTATAAGAATTTCAGGTTATTCCAAATGGATGGCAAATGTGCTTTCCTGAATGGATTTATCCATAAGGAAGTCTATGTGGAACAATCACCTGGGTTTGAAGACCCAAGAAAACCAGACTCAGTATTCAGACTCAAAAAGGCTTTATATGGTCTAAAGCAAGCACCTCGAGCTTGGTAGGACAAGCTGAGTAAGTTTTTAATTCAAAACAGCTTTGTAAAAGGTAAAGTAGACACTACTCTGTTTATCAAAAGAAAAAGCAAAAGTTTTGTGCTTGTTCAAATATATGTCGATGATATTCTTTTTAGATCCCCTAATGAAAATCTGTGCAAGAAATTTTCTAAGACTATGCAGGATGAATTTGAAATGAGCATGATGGGTGAGTTAACCTTCTTTCTCGGGCTTCAAGTGAAACAATTGAAGGAAGGAAATTTTATTTATCAAGAAAAATATGCTAATGATCTTGTCAAAAAGTTTGGACTGGATAATTGCAAAAATGCTAATATACCAATGTCAAGTTCCTTGAAACTGGACAAAGATGAAGCAGAAAAGAAAGTTGACCAAAAGCTGTACAAGAGTATCATTGGTTCACTCCTTTATCTTACTGCTTCTAAACCTGACATTTTGTTTAGTGTTTGCATTTGTGCCATATTTCAAACAGACCCTAAAGAATCTCATCTAAGTGCTGCAAAGCGTATTATCAAATATATTGCATCAACTTCAAACTTTGGTCTTTGGTATCCTAAAAAGGGAGACTTTACTCTTTTTGGATACTCAGATGCAAACCTAGCCGGATGCAGAGTTGATAGAAAGAGTACCTCGTGTATTGCCAACTACTTGGAAGCAGGACAGTGTCTTGGTTTTCAAGGAAGCAAAGTAGAGTAGCTCTCTCTACAGCAGAAGCAGAATATGTAGCTCTTAGGAGTTGTTGTTCACAAATTCTATGGATAAAACAACAGCTAAGAGACTTTGGAATTGAAGATTCATGCACGGAAATCAAGTGTGACAATACGAGCGCAATCAATCTCACTAAGAATCCAATTCCTCACTCAAGAGCAAAACATATAGAGATTCGACATCACTTCATTAGAGATCATGTTCAGAATGGAGAAGTTACGATTCAATTTGTTGATTCAAAGAACCAACTGGCGGATATTTTTACAAAGCCTTTGGAGAAAAATCAATTTGAAGCTATTCGTTCCAAACTCAAAATCTTAAAGTCTGAGGAAATTCAAACTCGGACTGAAAGTCTAAAGATACCTGACTCGACGATCAAGTTTTTCTTTCGTAAGTTATGTTATTATCTCTCGAATCAAATCTCGAAAAGGTACGATTATCAACCTATTATTATTTGTTGCTATTTTTAAATTTCCGTATTTATTGCAATCTTTCCTTTTCGAAAAAGGAGTTTTTTTTTTAAATGACAGTTATCTAATTTTTTGAAAAGGCAGTTATTTTTTAAAAAGGCATCTTTATACTTTCTTTTTTATGATGTTCCGTATGCCTCTCTTCCAGTGCCTTATATATTGTCGGTTCCTCTTCAATTCACTCACAAAAACCCTAAGAAAGCACCAATCTTCCATTTCTGTTTTTTTCTCTTGTTTAATCTTCAAAAAGTTGTCATCTTTCTTGGGAAAAACAAGTTTGGAATCTTCCAAAGATTGTGAAAGATATCGTCTCAAAGGAAGTCTTCGAGAATCGCAAGCAGGGGACCGCAGAAAATGCGTGAGGGGCCTACTCACTTTGATCTCACCGAGAAAGAAGAGTCTCCCAGTCAGCAGCAGAGCCCACAACATTCTTAGCAGCGTCATTCTCCACCATATAGCCCACAGGATGTTGGTCATCGAGAAGAGGAAGAAATCGTCGAAAGCGCAAATCCTGTAAGAAACCAAAAGCCCTCTTTTATTTATAAGCTTTACTGTGCTTTAAAGAGGACTGGTACTCCATTGAACTATATCAATGAGTTTCTTAAGGAGAAAGGGTATGGTAATGAGTACATCTTTTTACGAAATATGGAGCGTTTGGGAATTACCCTTAAAAGGTTGGCAGAAGAAACCCTTGCAAACATCCCAAGTGATCCGCGTGTTGGAGTAGTGAATCAGCTAGACGGAAATGATGATAACAAGTTGTACAGTCAATTTCAACCAAGAATGGGTGTTACAACAAATATTCGGAGCAAAAGAATAGAGTTGTTCCGTTCGGAGGAACACAAGCATCTTTACACTAAGTTATTGAAGCGTGGGGTGATAAACCCTAGAAGTATAGATTTTGATTTCCTTGACTCTGTGAATGTCAATTTGAGGGAAAAATTCAGTCTTCTTCAACTTGAACAGTTCTGTTATGATTCTACAGAAGCCTATGCTGAACTCACTGCATATTTCTATTCGAATCTCAGTTTCTTGGATGCGAATAGATTCTCTTTTAATGTCCGAGATCAGGATTATGTGGTGGATGTAGATATGTTGGCTGATGTGATTGGGGTTGAAAGAGGGAGATATCAACCTATCAATGTGTCTATAGCTCGTGCCACATTGGAACTTGTTAAGGATAGAAGAACAGAGGAAATGATTTCCTACTCAAGGATGCGTGCGTTCAATATTCTGCTTCACAAGATTGTGATTAATTGCCTTAGACTAAAATCTACTTCAAAAACCGACGTTTCAAACTCGGAAGCAAAGCTGATGTATGCCATCAATGCAGGGAAAAAGTTCTCTCTTCCACATACTATTATGTTCCACATGTACAGGGCAGTGGTGAAGGACAAAGGTCAACTTCCTTATCCAGCTCTTGTGACTAAGTTATTCAGACATTTGAATGTTTAGCCTCCCCGAATTCTTTGTGTTCGAACGTGCAATCAAATGGTGGTGGGACTGAAAATGGTCTCTAAAATGCGTCTGAAAGAACTCAACAAGGTGTTGGAGAAATTCAAGGAGAAAACCCCTGTTAAGTCTCATCAAGTCTCTTCAGCTACAAAGAGAAAATGGAAGGAGCCCATGGTTGCTCCATCCAAGAAAAGAAGAGCTCTCATCGTTGAGGATGAAGATGATGAGGATGATATCACCATTTCTGCAATGGCATTGAAGAACTTGAGTCGTTCTGTTCCAAAATCAATGGAGAGACAAGATAAAGACACAGATGAGACAGAATAGAGGATTGGAGGAAGAGAAAATTTGGAAGCAGAGGAGAAAGAAGCAGAGGAGAGAGAAGCAGAAGAAGGAGATGAAGAGGAAGAAAGAATTGAAGAAGAAGAGGAGAGAGGAGATCAAGCGGAAGCAGAGCATGAGGAACACTCTTCTCCACCTGAAGGCATGGAAACAGGGGGAGATCCTGAGAAAAGAAGAATGTCCTCATACCCTGCCACCAGTGAAGGAGTAAGCCGATCTCTAGCAGATCCAGAGGACATCTATGCCTCTCAATTTCCTGAGGAGGGACATGATGTTTCATCACCCAATCTGCGTGATTATGCTGATTTGCCATTGTCTGCCTTTACTCCATCTAATCGTGCAGAAGCCAGTACACAGATTGATAATTCAGCAGATTTTCGCAGAATTCTTGATGTTCTCTTGGAAATGCGGGGTCAGATATATGCTATGGGATGCGAAGTTTAGAATTTGCAAGCTGTAGGTCAAGCTTCTTCAGTTTCTTTGAATGATCAGATCCAAGCCCTTGCTCTTTAGATTCAAGCAAATGCTAAGGGTGAAGATGTAGCTCAACTGAAGGAGGAATTAAAAAAGCTGGAAGGCATTGTCCAGTCAATGGAAGATTTCTAGCTTGTTCGTGTTCCCAAGCATCCTTGATTATGTTCTCTTCCCATCTAAACCTTTTTTATGTTGACAAAAAGGGGGAGAGATGCGAGATTTGAAAACTTTCAACTTAAACTTGTTGAACTTTTGGTTTGATGTTTGATTTGACTTAACTTGTGCGTCTGGATGTGGACTGAATTTGGGATTTGGATTTAACTGCTTATATTAAGTACTATATTGATATCTTATGAAGGGCTTTACTCATATGAAAGACTAACCTATTTTCTGTGGTTGCAGATTCTAGTGTTATTATTAAGTCATTTATCTCTATAAAATATCCATATTTGTTTGAGTAATGTTTTGCAGGTTAAAGTTATTTAAATCTGCAGGAAAGTTTTGTCACCATCAAAAAGGGAGAGATTGTTGGAGAAATCTTCCTGAAGTGTTTTGAAGCTGACAAAACGTTTTCTTCAGTCCAGTCTGAAGATTTGCAAACTCTACTATTTAAATTCTCAAGACCTCTAGATCGCGACTCAAGATTCAAAGTCTATTCTCATTGATAGTTTTTAATTCGTCGAAGAAGGGCTATCCAGAACTGGGTGTTTCATTAAGGATTTGACCTTATCGACTGGAGAAGATCTCTTGGCTGGATATGACATAACGGAATTCTTTATTTGATCATAATTGATTCGGAGATAAAGGATCCGATGATTGGCGAAGTATACTTGGAAGGTTCTACTTATGGAAACCGAGATCCTGATTGTATGGGCGAGCAGGATTGATAGATTATTAACATATTCCTTTAATAGCTCGAATGATCTTCCTAATTGATTCTATCCAACGGATAGATTGGAGGAATTCCTTTGGTAAGTGCCAACGGATATGATGGCATAAATGAGTATATAAGGAAGACGTTCCAGTTATTCGAGTGCGTGCGCGATAGAAGAATTCCAAAGTCTGAAGCTTCTTGTTCTTAGTTAATTCATTTGCTGAGCGAAATCTTGTACACAAAAGAGAGTCTATATTCGTGAGAAACCTTGAGGAAGTGTGGTAGAATATCTACACTGTGGAATCAAAAGAAAACATTGCTATAAAATCTCTTTTGTTCATAGTGAAATCCAGCCTGTGGGTTGTCAGTGCGGAAGAATGGACGTAGGCTTGGAATAAGCCGAACCACTATAAACCTTGTGTTCATTTCTCTTCCTTACTCTCTGTTTTACTTTGATCATAATTACGTGTGATAACAAAAAGGCGAGCTTCATTGTTATTGTCTAATATTGCTCACATATCCCGAGAAATTGTTTTTGCACCTATTCACCCCTCTCTAGGTGCTTATACTAGCTATCTCAAAGTGATCCGACAAAAACTTTTGGCACCAAAGTGAGCGCCATACACAACTTTTGGCACTGATAGTGTCTTATCCCATTAAAGTTTAGTAAATTTTGGATTGAACCTCGGTTTTCATGAAACCGTCGATCATGTACAAATATGAACAACTTCTCCAATTTAGCGGTACCCTATGTTAGTCTCATGATTGTCTTGGATGAGATTTTAACACAAATCAATTAATGTGGGGATGAATCATTGAACAAGTGTCAAGAGGAAATTGGAGTTCTGGAATCTTCCATAATCTTTTGACCTAGTCCATCCTTATCCATTATGTGCCACACGTCATTTGCAAGGAGGAAGGAAAAAAAATTGCATACCAAGTAGTTGGGAAAAATATCTAGGATTCATTTAATGATTTTGGATCTTAGTTCATAAATGATAGGGATGAGTCACCACTTAGGTGTCCCCTGAAAGGTTAGACCATGATGATCCTAAAACATAGCCTTGGTGAACAAGGCAAAAGCCAACCAATTAGAAAGAGACATTAGGCATCAAAGGGGCTTATGTGTCCCTTAAGGCCATAGGCACATCATAAGCCTAAAGTGAGCTTTGGAGGGTAAGTAAATAGGTGGACTAATCACAATCAAACACGAATAAGCATAGGTGCCAATTGAGAAGACTAGATAGGCCAACTCATTCTTTAGGCTTAATCATGAGATTAACACCAATAATTGAAGAGAAGGAGGCCTATAAATAGGAGAAGGCATCCTCACATTTTGAGACTTAGCCATTCTCTCTTATCCTCTCCCTCCCTCTCCTCTCTTTCATGCCATTCTCCTCCAAGCCGCCCAAGAAGTCGTCCAACTGCCAAAGAAGCATCTTGGAGCTAGGTCCAAAAGGTTGTTAGTAGACTTTCCTAACTCTTCGATAGGACGATGTGCTACACGTATCAATTTTAGGGTCATGTCATCGTTTGCTTGTGTTGGCTTTGTATTGTTATGCTTGTTGTGTTCTATTTGTTTGTGGTTACATCAAGTAAGTTCATGGTCTCGCATGGATGTCGAGCACATCTTGGATGTCGAGGAAATGTCTCATATGACTTTGGACGTGTGCCGAGGTGGGTGCATGACCCACATTTAATTTCGGGACAACATTGAGACATGTTGTTACTCGAGACAAGTCACAGGTCGATGCCGAAACCGGAGCGAACGGTTCCAAGTCCAGACCATGAGCCTAAGTCGCATTCATCATGAGTTTAATTTAGTAGGACATAAGAGTTGATCATTACTTCACCTCGCATGGCATGCCTTCGGGCCTTTCAGTTGGCTAAAAATTTAAATATAAAATGAATCAATTGATGCTTGAAACGCATGGACACACAATGAACTTATATGTTGATGCTGGGGGATGCTAGGTCGTTGCCTAGAGTAAAGCCCCAGATGCCATCCTGATATTGAGATCATGGATGATGCCGACCTGGGTAAGGCCTATGCTTGAGGGTTGCTATGACATCATAATTTTCGGGTTTTGTTTTCGATTGAATAAGCTAGGCTTTTCATCAACGCGCTTATAGTTCTTTTCTTTGAGTTGATCACTTATGAGATAACTAGTCTATTAGGTGAAGCCGTTAAGGGATTTTAACGTAATGGACTTGAGAATTCGACCAAAAATCAACTACTCGACCGTGCTAATATGCAAGGGTCAATATGACACTGTCAAAATCGATCAGATATTGGAGATATGTCGGTTCAACTGAGGTATGTGATTAGAGTATAGGTGATTCCGCCTAATTGCAAAATTGTCGTCAAACGGCACTAAATCGATTTTTTTGTCATTTCGTATCCCTATGTTTGCATTTAAAACCTCGATATTTTCACGACAACCGAGAGTTGCCAATGAGTCGAAAATGTACAATGTAGCTCGAAAATAATCGATCATGGGTCAATTGCACTAAAAATTTCTAAAAACTACTCGGTAGGTTAGGTAACGCTAAAATCGCGCTCGGTTGAAATTAATCGCGAATTTAATCTCGATTTTAGAAATTGAAAATTCTGTCATGTCACAATTCATTTTAGGAATGTCGACTCATCCTCCAAAAAAATTTCTGCAAACCCGAGATTTCGGCGAAAATTCAAAGTAAGGTTATTTTGGACCGGGAAAATTAGAGAGCCGTTTTTTGTCGCATTTTGGGATTCAAGTTGATTCAATTGATGAGGAAAAATCATGAGAGGGACGATGGCACCTTGGCTGAATTTATAGGCTTTGATTTGAGCTCAATTGGAGAAGAATTGAATTAAATTGAAGGCAAAATGTACAAAATTCTTAAGCCAAGGGGGGAGCAGCCTTTTGGACCATTTAGAAGACTTTTTGAGGAAGCTTGGGAGTGGATAATGGTTGAGGATGATGGCTGAGCAAGTGGGGCATGCGTGATGAGTGAAATGGATAGGTTTGTGGACTTTGGAGGCCAAATGGTGGTCCCCCTTTAGCTAAGCAACCATCTTCTTCCTCCTTGCTCCTCCTTTATCCATTGTTGAGACATTTGAGAGCTTGAGAGAACCAGAGAAACCAGCCTTCACATTGCTCTCTCTCCCCTCTTCAGCCCCTAGGAATTTGTAGCATTTTCTTCCCCGTTTTCCTCTTTAGCCTGTTTCTGCTCCAATTGACCTTCCTCTAAAAACATGAGTTAATAGTTGCCTTTTCATACGAATCAGCCCCCGTACCACCCACCACTGTGTCCAAGAGGTCTAATCCATATAGAAGAACCTGGCCGCTCGCCAAACAAAGCCGTCGGTTGACCCATCGGCCGGCCTGAAGTTATTGCTCGCCGGGTCCGTCGCCCGCCCACTCGATTGCATTGTTTTGCGATTTCTGCATTTTTTCTCCCATTTTGACCAAGCTTTCGCCCAGCCTAGCCACCAACAGGCCCCCTCGACCCCCAAGTGCCGCTAGTCACCGGCCAACCCCTTATCGGAGCTCCGGCGAAGCCGTTCAACTCATTTTCCTCCCCTCCTGTTCGGTTTCCAGGATTGCAGTGAGAAGCGGTGTTTATGGCTACTATTTTGAGCTTGGGACTACCTTGGGTTGTCGTCGTAGAGGTCCCCGAGCGTAGCCTCCTTCATCGCCGCCACGTCCATGTCTCGGCCCGTTTAACGAGTGAGTTTACCTTATAATCCCTTAATTAGTGCCTAAAATTGCTTAGGGTTGGTTTAATTACTGTTAATTCTAGTTTAGGAGATTTAATTAAGTTATATTAGTCCTAAGATAGGTGGTTAGATGAATGTCTAATTTTAGTTTAATTTAATCTTGCTTTATTTGCTTAATTGTGGCTTATATGCTTAATTAAGCTTGGTTAACCTTAATTGATTAATTGCTTACTTTAATTAGTTTTTTTAATGACTTTTGGATTTAATTTATTAGTTATTTAATTCTGAAAATTCACTGTTCACACGACACTATTTAGGAAATATTGTTCACGAAACACTATTCATGCGCATTGTTCACATGCACTGTTCACTCGTGAATGAAAAGTGTCTAATTTCATGTGTTTTGATCTTATGAGGTGATTTGAGTCTATAAATACATGGACATCTGCATGAATCGAGTGATTTTTACAAAAAGTGAATAATGGATTGTCCGAGGGACATTGGAGATGGATTGCTTTTATGAAAGAATGATTTGAGGAGGTATGTTTGTGTGATCGCTAAGATGAACCGTCAACCAACTGGAGTTTAGGGGTGATACCCGGCGGGATCGCAATAGATTTTGGATGGATGTCCCTTCGTAGGAAACCATCTAAACGGGAGTTCTAGACATAGCTGTGCCTGATGGGGTGGGACGAAGCTTGATATTTCTCAGTAGCCCGGCGAGAGTTAGATGATCGCTGACTGGAAAGTTAGCCATGGCCAGGAGGTTATTAATAACTGGAGCACGCATGAGTGTTGAGATGGTTGGGCCTTATTATGAGGTAAAATTGTGTGACGCAGTATGGAATGTGTCATAACGATTTTATCTTATAATCGGGACTCATGTGATCGATTGATGCATGATAGGTGGCACACTAATGTGCAAGAGCATATGAGAATCATGGCATCATTGGTTTTGACTATACATGAGTTGAGTACGTTATTTATGGCACGCACACATGAATCGATAACGTGCAGGATATGGCAATGGCCGGGTGAGATCGCTTGTGATGTGACTCGTATGTGATTGATGAAATGCATCATTTAATTGCCATGTGCATTATGTGTATTGTGCTAAGACGTAACGTGCAGGGTATGTCATATCAGGTAAGGTTGCATGTGAACCAACTATGTGGTTAGTGGTTGACCCTGGCTGTTGTGATTTGCTGATTGTTGATAGTTAGTCGTGGTTTTGTTTGTGGGGGTGGTTCTAGAGAGATACCTTGAGTTAAGTTGGTATTCTAACCGGGGGCTTAGGGGAAGAACTCTTTAAGATTTTATCTCACTGGTTATTATATAACAATTTTCAAGTCCTTAGTGTGAAGAACCCGGAGCTTGAGGTAGCAGGGTCAGGAGCATGGCTGGCTCAGTAGTTCTTTTTGGAGATAGATCTCTTATACATAGACCATAGAGCTGGCCACTATGTATAAACTAGTTTGTTTATGAAAAGTGTGTTGGAGAAAACTTCCTTATTTGTTTTGAAGTTAACAAAACATTTCCATCAGTCTAGTCTGAAGACTTGTAGACTCTATTGTCAAAGTTTGAAGACCTCCAAACTCAACATTTATAGTCTATCCTCGCTGATGGCCTCTAGACCGACAAATAAAATATTTATCCGATGAAGAAGACTTGTCCAAATGCGAGTATATCTTTAAGGATTTGGTTTGTACAGTTGACGAAGATCTCATGGCTGGAGATAGCATATCGCGATCAATTATTCTTATCAAAATCAATTAGAATAATTAGATCTATTGATTGGTGAAATATAATTGGAAGGTTCTACATATGGAAACCTAGATCCTGATTGTATGGGCGAGCAAGATTGGTGGGCTATCATTACATTCCTTAAATAACTTGAGATCTCCCTAATTGATTCCGTCCAACGGGTAGATTGGAAGAACTCTTTTGGAAGGTGCCAACGGTTATAATGGCATGGAGAAGTATATAAGGAAGACGCTCAATTTATTTGAGTGTGTGTGTGAAAGAAAAATTCCAAAGTTTGAAGCTCCTAGTTCTTTGCTGATTCAATCGCTGAACTTAAGTTGTACTAAAAAGAGAGATCAAATACTTGTGAAACCTTGAGGAAGTGTAGTAAAGTTTCTACACTGTGGAATCTAGAATGTGAGACTATAAAAATCTCTTTTGGTTCATAGTAAAATCCAGTCAGTGGGCTGTCAGTGTGGGAGAGTGGACGTAGACTTGGTCTAAGACGAACTATTATAAATTTTGCGTTTCAATTCTCTTTCCCTAAACTTGTTACTTTTATTCGTAGTCTTATATAATTGTTTACAGTCTTTTACATCTTCAGTCTACTATTCTCATAAAAGTCGAATTAAGGTGTTAAGTCTTGCAAAAAATTTGTTGAACACCTATTCACCCCCCTCTAGGTGTTCTTACTAGCCCTATCAATTGGTATTAGAGCATGTGTACTCATTTAATTGAAGTGTTTTTACTTCTAAGTTAAAGATCTATGACTAGTATGTTGGCTCCAGGTTTGGTTGAAGGCCAGAGCAACACCAGACCTCCTTACTTCGATGGAAATGAATACAGCATATGAAAAAACAAGATGAAAGCATTCTTAAGATCAAAAGATCCTCTGGAATGGGATGTTGTACAAAAAAGGAATCATTCCTAAAGCTACATTAGTTTCAGAAAGAGGAAAAGGAGTTGCAGATGCTAGCGATATGACTCAAGAAGAAATAACCAAGAGACAAGCTCTTGATGCTAAAGCAATTTACTCTTTATATTGTGTGTTATCTCCTACTGAGTATAACATAATATATTTTTTTGAAAGAGGAAAAGTCTAGGATATGTTGCACATTACCTATGAAGGAACCGATTGAGTGAAAGAAACAAGGATTAATATTTTACTCGACAAGTATGAAACCTTCAAAATGAACTAGGAGAATCTATCATTGATATATTTAATCATTTTACTGAAATTGTAAACGGTCTAGAATATCGGGGACAGCTAATCCCGGGACCAATGAAAGTCAACAAATTGCTGCGTGGATTGTCCAAAGACTGAAATCACATAAAGACTTCAATAAGGGAAACATAAAGGATCATGCTGCTTTTTGTAGATTAATTGGTTGGCACACTTTAGTCCTATGAAGTGGAGCAAATCAACGAGAAAGAAGATCAAAAAGGTAAAAAGTCAATTGCATTAAGATCTAACAATAATTCTGATGTTACAGATTTTAAAGATGATATGGACAATGAAGAGTTAGCTCTTATGATAAAGAGGTTCAGGAAACTGAACAAAAAGAGAAGAAGATTCATTTGGAAGAAACAAAGCACTCAAAAGTTTCAAAATAAATCAATTGAGGATGATGAAGCCAATAAAGATGTGATCTGTTTTGAATGCAAGAAAAAGGGACACATCGACCCAACTATCATATGTTGAAGAAAAAGAAAAAAAAAAAAAGCTGAGAAATACGGGGAAGGCTCTCAAGACAGAGACAGGGAGTGATACTGAATGCGAAGAAAGTGATGAAGATTATGCCAACATTTGTCTAATGACAAAATCAGAATTAGACTCAGACTTTAAAATAGATACAAACTCAAACTCAGACAGCGAAATCGAGGTCACTATCAATAAAAATGTTAAATGGTATTTGGATAGTGGCTGTATAAGGCATATGACTGGAGATTCAAGTTGTTTTATAAAACTTGTTTAAATAAATTTTGGAAAAGTTTCTTTTGGTGGAAACAGCAAATGAATAATTGTTGGGTGTGGAACTATAAAAATTGGAAGTCTCACAATCAACAATGTCTACTTGATGGAAGGACTTAATTACAATTTGCTTAGCATTAGTCAATTATGCGACACTAGATTCAAAATCAATTTTCAAGAAGGAGTATGTTCGGGAACTAGTAAAGATCTTTCTCAATCTTTTACTAGACGAAGACATGAGAACATCTATCTTCTGGATGTAAAATCAGAAAAATCTCAATATTTAATTTCAATTCAAGATAAAGCAAATCTTTGGCATCAAAAGCTTGGCCATGTCAACATGAAGCAAATTGCCAAGATCTCTTCTAAGAACCTTGTTCGAGGACTACCCAACCTAAAGTTACTAAAATTTGATCTATGCACACCATGTGTATTGGGAAAATATGTTAGAAATTCTTTTAAACCAATAAATCAAATTTATACTAATCGTGTTTTGCAGCTTTTACATATGGATCTTTTTAGACCAACCGGAACTAAAAGTATTGATGGAAAGAGATATTGCTTAGTAATTGTGGATGATTATTCACGATTCACTTAGGTTTATTTTCTGTCAAGTAAGTCGGAAACATTTTCTTATTTTTCAAAGTTTGCTAAGAAAGTTCAGAATGAGAAAGAATATGTTATTTCAAGCATACAGACAGAATATGTATGTAAGTTTGAAAATAAAGACTTTACAAAATTCTGTGATGAATCAGGTTTTCAGCATGTTTTCTCTTCTCCATACACTCCAGAATAGAATGGAGTTGTGGACAGAAAGAATAGATCTTTGCAAGAAATGGCAAGAACTCTTTTAATAGAAAGCAATATTTCTTCTCGTTTTTGGGCTGAAGCAGTTTCTACAGCATGTTATATTATTAACAGAGTATTTTTAAGGCCTATTCTGGAGACAAATCCTTATGAGTTATTCAAAGGAAAGAAGCCAGTTGTCTCTTACTTTCATGTGTTCGGTTGCAAATATTTTGTTTTGAAAAATGCAAATGATCGATTTAGTAAGTTTGAAGAAAAATCAGACGAATGAATTTTTCTTGGCTATTCAATCTCAAGCAAAGCCTACAAAGTATTCAAAAAGAAGACTCAGTCCATGGAAGAATCTATGAATGTCAAATTTTAGGACTCTTTGCAAAATCAACTGATTCAGACTCAACCTGAAGAATTTGAACCTGCTCCAAACTTTACAAAGTCTACCTCCCCCGAAACAGCTCAAACCTTTGAAAATCAACAATGGACGAAAACTGAAATATCAATTGAAGCAGAAGATCAGCAAACTGTTAGACCAACAAGTAACTGGAAGCACAAGTTTAATCATCCTAAAGAACTCATCATTGGTGACATTGATGAAGGAATTCGCACCAGATCCAAAAAGCAAGAAGAGTCTTGCGCCGTAGCACTATTTCTAAAATAGAACCCAAAAACATAGAAGAAGATTTAGTTGACGAAAGCTGGATTGAAGCAATGCAAGAAGAACTCAAATAGTTCAAGATTAACAATGTATGAGAATTAACTTCTAAACCAAAAGGTAAATCCATTATTGGAGCTAAATAGGGTTTCAGGAACAAGTTGGATGAAAAAGAAAAAGTGGTCAAGAACAAAGCAAGACTCATAGCCAAAAGATATATGTAAGAAGAAGGGATAGATTATGATGAAACCTATGCACCGGTAGCCAGGTTAGAAGTAATTAGATTATTACTTGCTTTTGCCTGTTATAAAAATTTTAGGTTATTCCAAATGGATGTCAATAATGCATCCCTAAATAGATTTATCCAAGAAGAAGTCTATGTAGAACAACCTCCCGGATTTGAAGATCTAAAGAAACCAGACTCGGTATTCGACATTAAAAAGGCTCTATATGGATTAAAGCAAGCACCTCGAGCATGGTGTGACAAAGGTTAAGTAATTTTTTAATGCAAAACGGTTTTGTTAAAGGAAAAGTGGATACTACCTTGTTATTAAAAATGAAGGTAAAAAATTTATACTTGTTCAAATCTATGTTGATGATATTATATTTGGATCACCTAACGAAAACCTATGCAAGAAGTTTTCTAAGTCTATGCAAGATGAATTTGAGATGAGCATGATGGATGAACTATCTTTCTTTCTCGGATTACAAGTGACACAATTGAATGAAGGAATTTTCATTTACCAATAAAAATATGCAAAAGAACTCGTTAAAAAGTTCGGAATGAAAAATTGCAAAAAGACTGAGATGCCAATGTCAAGTTCTTTGAAGCTGGACAAAAATGAAGGAGGAAAGAAAGTTGACCAGAAACTCTACAGGAGTATTATTGGTTCACTTCTTTATCTTATTGCTTATAGACCTGAAATTTTGTTTAGTGTTTACATTTATGCTAGATTTCAATCTAATCCCAAAAAATCTCATCTAAGTGCCGCAAAACGCATCATCAAATACATTGCAACTACTTCAAATTTAGGTCTGTGGTATCCCAAAGAATGAGACTTTACCCTCCTTGGATATTCAGACGTAGATTTAGCAGGTTGTAGAGTTGATAGAAAGAATACCTCTGGTACGTATCAATTGCTGGGAAATAAGACAGTATCTTGGTTTTTAAGGAAGCAAAATACTGTAACTCTTTTAACAGCAGAAGTAGAGTATGTGGCCCTTGGAAGTTGTTGTTCCAAATCTTATGGATAAAACAACAACTGAGAGACTTTGGAATCAAAAACTCATGCACCGAGATCAAATGTGACAACACCAGCACAATCAATCTAACAAAGAATCCAATTTTTCATTCGAGAGCAAAACATATAAAGATTCGACATCATTTCATTAGAGATCATGTTTAGAATGGAGAAGTGATGATACAGTTTATCGATTCAAAGAATCAACTAGCGGACATATTTACAAAGCCACTAGAAAAAAGCTTATTTGAGTCTATTCGCATCAAACTGAACATCACATCTTTTATCCATTAAAGTCTGAAGGTGCTTAGACTCAGAGGTAAAGTCTAAAGATGCTCAGACTCAGAAGACCAAGAGTTACGATTGTAAGTTATTTCGGTACTAGTAATTTAATTTTTGGTTAAAGACTTGAAAAGGTAGGGTTACTTATTAATCGCTATTTGATTGAACTTATCTTTCCAAGTTTCTCTTTCTCAAAAATACAATTATCAATTTTGAAACGATAGTTATTTATTTTCAAAAAGAAAGTTATTCTTTTTCGAAAAGGTATTTTTATTTTTCCTTTTACAACGATTCGTTTACTTCGCTTCACTTGCTTTATATACTGTTAAAATCCGTCTTCTTCATTTTCACCCTCAAACCCTAAAATAGTGAACTCCCACTTGCTCTCATTTTTACTATTGTTTAATCCAAAAGTTTTCATCTTTTCAAGCAAGTCTGTGAATTTCTCCTTGAAGAGACAATGTCTGCTCGAAATTCGTTAAGAATTGCAAGCCGGGGACCACAACACATGCCTGAGGGTCCTACACATTTCGACTTGACTGAAGACGAAGATTCTTCTCCACCATAGCGACCAAGTCAGCAACAACCTTCTCAGCAGCGTTAGTCTTCTCCACCGACTCATCCAGAAGAAGAAATTTTGGAAGAAGTTGAACCTGTAAGAACGTTAACTCCTAAGGTTGCTTTCAAGCTTTATTCTAGTTTGAAAAAAGGAGGAACTGCTATGTCATTGATTGATGAATACCTAAAAGAAAGAGGCTATAAGAATGAAAACCTTTTTTCTACGTGATATGGAGAAGATGGGTATTGCAGAAAAGGGATCGGCTGAAAAAGCCTTTGCTAATTTTCTAGTGACCCGCACTTTAGCACTGCTAATCAACCTTAAGGACAAGATGACGTTGATCGAATGTTTACCCATTTTCAGCCTAGAACAAGAGTTGTTGCAAATGTTGTTAGTGATGGTTCAAGTCTTTTCAGATCAAAGAATCACAAGAGGGTTTATTCGAACCTAATGAAGAGAGAGGTTATGAACCCTACGAGTGTTGATTTCGATTTCCTTGATTCGGTAAAAGTAAATCTGCGTGAGAAATTTGCTCTACTGCAATTGGAGCGCTTTTGTTCTGAAACTATTGTTGCTTATCCAGAACTCACCGCTTACTTTTACTCGAACTTATTTTTCTCGGATGCAAACAATTTCTCTTTCATAGTGAGGGATAAGGAGTTTTTGGTGGATATGGACACTTTGACTGACATAATTAGGGTGGAAAGAGCGAGTTTCCAACCAATTAGCGTGTCCGTTGCTCATGCTACTCTATCATTGGTGAAATATCGAGTTGCTAAAGGCAAGATTTCCTACTCCAGGATGAATGCCTCCAACATCTTGCTGCACAAGATTGTAATCAACTATATCTGTTCAAAGTCGACATCCAAGACCGATGTCTCTCAGTCTGAAGCAAAATTGATGCATGTGATCAATATCGGCTACAAATTCTCTCTACCCCCACACCATCATGTTTCATATGTATAGAACTGTAATAAAAGATAAAAGACAACTTCCTTATTCTGCTCTTATCACGCGCATTTTTAGACATTTTAAAATTCACATTTCCGCACCATTATGTCTAACAAACATTTCGCCAATGGTGATTGGATTTAAAATGGTCATAAAGATGCGTTTGAAAGAGCTTAACAAGATGTTAGAGCGCATGAAGGAAAGTCCCCCGTCAAAGCAAAACAAGACTTTGCTGCAGCTAAAAGGAAATGCAAGGAGCCCATGGATGCTCTAGTAAAGAAGAAGAGAACTCTCATCTTGTAAGATGAAGAGGATGAGGATGAGATGACTCTTTTGGCCTTAAGAAACTTGAAGAGCTTTGTCCGCTTTCAAGAGACAAGAGAAGAGCCAAAAGAGAGAGAAAAAGAAAGAGAAGAGACAGAGAAGGAAAATGAAGAACATAGGAGGACAGAGGAAGAATGAAGAGAGAGAAGAAGAGAGAGACCAGGGTCAAGAAGACTCTCTTGAGCCAACTTTGGCTGTATCCTTATCAAGTGACTCTAAGATGGCTGACACTGGAACTGCTGAAGCAGATAAACATCACTCTGAAGTTGAAGCTGCACTAGAAGAAGATTTGTCTACTCCTCTTAAAAGCAAACAAACAGGGGGAACTATTGAGCAAAAAGGTACTTCTTCACCTATCTTTACTAGTGATGTAAGTCACTCTACTACAAACCCAAAGGATGTGTATGCCTCTCATTATCCAGAAGCATCTAGCATCCACTCATAGTCATGATGGACATTCTGTTGAAGATCCCTCCATTCTCAAAACTCATGGAATCAACTCGGCTGGACTTAATGCTGCAACAGCTCAAAAAGTAGACTTTTCGAGACTACTAGAAATTCTATTGGAGGTACAGAAATAGCAATATGCTATGGGATATGAGATACAGGATATCAAGAACGCTTTTATGGCCACTTTAGTGTCTTTGCACGATTAGTTAAACACCTTGAAGGATCAAGTGCAGACTTCTGTGCAAGGTGAAGATTTCCAGTCACTAAAGCAAAGTTTTGAAAGGCTTGAGAAGACAGTGAATTCAATGGGAGAATTCGAGCTTGTTCGCCTTCCAAAATAGTCATAATTGTAACTCTATTTTCAACCACTCTTTTTATTGGCTCTCCACTTTTTGCTGTTGACAAAAAGGGAGAGAAGTTTGATGCAGATTTGTTTTTGGAATTTGTTATGACTTTTGGTTTGGATTTTTGGACCTATCTTTTGTTTGGTTGTGATTTGAACCGGTTGATTTGATCTTTCGATGCTTGCAGTAACTTAGGCCATGTTAATGATTATGAACAGGATAGTTGTTTTGCAGTTGTCTTAAAGGACTAACATGTTTTCTGTGGTTGCATAATTGTTGCTCTCTATATCATAATCTACTTATCTTTTATGAGATATATTATTTTGCTTAAGTATTGTTTTGCAGGACAAAAGTGTTCAAATCTGTAGGAAAGTTTTGTCACCATCAAAAATGGGGAGATTGTTGGAGAAAACTTCCTTATTTGTTTTGAAGTTGACAAAACATTTCCATCAGTTTAGTCTGAAGACTTGCAGACTCTATTATCAAAGTCTGAAGATCTCCAAACTCAAGATTTAGAGTCTATCCTCACTGATAGCCTCCAGACTGACAAAGAAAAGATTTATTCGATGAATAAGACTTGTCCAGATGCGAGTATATCTTTAAGGATTTGGTTCGTACGGTTGAAGAAGATCTCATGGCTGGAGATAGCATCTCATGATCAATTATTCTTATCAAAATCAATTAGAATAATTAGATCTATTGATTGGCGAAGTATACTTGGAAGGTTCTACATATGGAAACTTAGATCCTGATTGTATGGGCGAGCATGATTGGTGGGCTATCATGACATTCCTTAAATAACTTGAGATCTCCCTAATTGATTTTGTCCAACGGGTAAATTGGAAGAACTCCTTTTGAAGGTGCCAACAGTTATAATGACATGGAGAAGTATATAAGGAAGACGCTCAAGTTACTTGAGTGTGTGCGTGAAAGAAAAATTCCAAAGTTTGAAGCTCATAATTCTTTGCTGATTCAATCGCTGAGCTTAAGTTGTACTGAAAAGAGAGATCAAATACTTGTGAAACCTTGAGGAAGTGTAGTAGAGTTTCTACACTATGGAATCAATAATGTGAGACTGTAAAAATCTCTTTTGGTTCATAGTGAAATCTAGCCAATGGGCTATCAGTGTGGGAGAGTGGACGTAGGCTTGGTCTAAGCCGAACCACTATAAACTTTGTGTTTCAATTCTCTTTCCCTAAACTCTTTACTTTAATTCATAATCCTATATAACTGTTTACAGTCTTTTACATCTTTAGTCTACTATTCTCATAAAAGTCAAATTAAGGTGTTAAGTCTTGTAAAAAATTTGTTGAGCACCTATTCACCCCCCGCTAGGTGTTCTTACTAGCCCTATCAAAGTGTTTTGGTGAAAATGGTATCCTGCTTTTCTATCCCATATTTGTGTTGTCTGGGGATTTTATTATACGCTTCCACACGTGTAATTAAAAGAAAGGGGTCAGCGACGCATCCTGGGACGTCTCAGTTACAACGATCACTGAGGGATGTGCGTGCGCTCGAGGTCTGTGGTGTGATAGTCACCTTGGATGTTGTCCTGATAATGAGATCAGGACAATGTCGATTGCTAAGGGGGGATAGATGCTTGGTTGTTACCGGAAGAGTAGATTAATTTCGACTAATATGATATTGAAAAAGAAAAATGAAAGTCCATGTGTGAGGCTTGAATTGATGCTTGCAAAAGCTAGGTTTGTTTTGATATGTATTGCTGAGTCCTTGCATTGATTTGAGCATATGTTGCATCGGGTCATTTAGCGTTTGAACGGGTTTTATGTGATGCATGCATTTCTCTTAGTGATCGAAATGATTGTAAGCCATGGATTTTTGGGAAGGTTTGTTCTTATGCACTAACTCCTTATCTTGATACTAGAAAGCACGTAGATGATTGAGAGCTGTTCAAATGCATAAGTAAGGCAAGGCACGAACCTTGCTATTGATTTGCCATTAACAAGTGGGTGGTGAATTTGTATCTGAGGATCGATGGCAAGATGTTCTCCTATAAGAAAATTAGGAATTTCTACTTACTGAGTCATCGACTCATTCTTGTTGTTTTCACCATTTCAGGTGTGTGATGGATGAACCACTCCCACCGCCCATCTGCCCCAGCCTTCCCATCGATATGCTTACCGCCATGACTAACATAGTAAATGTAGAAGAGAACGTCACCTACTGGAAATACACCTTCGGCGGATCCCACAGGAACATTGTAAAGGAATGAGCCTAGGATGGGGGCCGTTTTTGGGAGAAGCTCGGTAGAGGAGCTAGGCTACTCCAGCCTTTTGATCGACAATGTGTGGAAATGAAAATAAGTAGCTTGGGACTAGGATGAGCATGTAATCGAAATAGTTTTTGATATGTGTATGTGTGTATGAATCTATATTGCTTTTATCTGCTTGGCTTGTATATGTCTTGCTCGGCTTCCATGTTTGTTTGTATGGAGATTGTTTATGATCACTTTTGCATGTGCTTAATTAAAGATAAAAGACTTTTGGGACGTTCGACGTTACCTGGGGCGTTGATGCTAACTTGCCGAGTCATGCTCTTGTACCAAGGATGGAATGGGGGTGTGACAAAAGATGAGTGCAAAAACAAATGGATTGATGCTATGTATGATGAAATACAATTGCTCTATGATAATCATGCTTTTAAGCTGGTGAAGTTGCCTAAAGGCAAAAGAGCTTTGAAGAACACATGAGTATATAAGTTGAAGCAAGATGAACGTACTTCACAACTACAATACAAAGCTAAATTAGTTGTTAAGGGATATGGTCAAAAAAAGGGTGTTGACTTTGATGATATATATTTTCTCAGTGGTGAAAATGCCATCTATTTGTGTGTTACTAGGTTTGGTGGCTAAGCTAGACTTGAAAATTGAGCAAATGGATGTCAAAATAGTCTTCCTACATTGTGACTTGGAGGAAGAGATATAGATGGAACACCCAAAAGGTTTCAAAGTGAAAGGAAAAAAGGACTATGTGTGCAAGTTGAATAAGAGTCTCTATAGCCTAAAGCAAGCACCGAAACAGTGATACAAAAAGTTTATGTCATTTATGATGAAACAAGGCTATAAGAAGACTTCCATGGATAACTATGTGTTTATCCAAAAAAAAAAAATTGATGATGACTTTATTATTCACTTATGTTATGTTGATGATATGCTTATTGTCAGTAGGAATGCTTCACAAATTGAGTTCTTGAAGAAATAGTTAAGCAAGTTTTTTGCCATGAAAGACTTGGGCCTGACGAAGCAGATTCTTTACATTAGAATCACTTGAGACAAAGATGTTAGGAAGTTGTTTTTGTTGTAAGAAAAATATATCAGGAGGATTCTTCAGAAATTTTACATGGTCTTGCTACCTACTTTAAGTTAAATAAAAGTAAAATCCTAGACTAATAAAGAGAAGAAAGATATGGAAAGTATTTCATATGCCTCGGTTGTAGGAAACTTGCTATATGCGATAGTATGTACATGTCCAAACTTGATGCATGTAGTTGGCATTGTTAATCATCCAGGTAGAATGGATCATGAGGTATTTTCAAAGACCTTCTAATTTGAAACTCAGTTTCGAGATCGAGAAACTTAAGTTAGTTGAATATACAAATTCTAACTTGGCAGGAGATATTAATATACGTAAATCTACTTTTGGTTTTTTTTTTCTTTAAATTTCTTTTACCAACAGGGCCGTGTCATGGAAGTCATATTGCACAAGTGTGTTGCACCTTCTACAATTGAAGCTGAATTTATTATGAATGACCGAAGCTAGTAAAGAGATGCTATCATTGAAGAAGTTCTTTGAAGAACTTGGGTTCAAGCAAAAGAGGTATGCATTATTTTGGGACAATCAAAGTGCGATTTATCTTGGTAAGAATTTATCTTTTCATTCTAGATCGAAATACATTGATGTTAGATATCATTGGATAAGAAAAATTATAAATGAGAAGTTGTTGGAACTTGAAAAAATACATACGAAACATAATGGTTAAGATATGATGACAAAGACTCTACTAAAGGAGAAGCTTGAACATTACCGATCGATAGCCGGGATGGTGAATCCCTCTACATCATCATGAGGGGGAGAATTATAATTGTAGGAAAAATGCTCCCAAATGGTTATGGCATGAACACTATAAATACCAGTGCTCATCCATTGGAGAGCCCCCCCCCCCCCCCCGTAGCGCATAAACAAAGAAATATGTTATCCTTCAATTATCTTTTAATTCCTACATTGTAGTTATAGCTTCCTAGACTCACATCATCAATTAAATTCTAGTTTTTTTTTTCTTAACTGTAGTTTTGTCAATTAAATTCTAACGAGTTTCTTTACATTTTCAGGCTTTGTTATCGATTAAATTCTGATATAGTTCATATTCTTTTGGTTAGGTTTGAAGTAATTACATTCTCAAGCTTTATCATCAATTATATTCTAGCACAATTTGTGTTTGTCTGGTGTCATTTGAAGTGAAGTTATCAATTCTTTTGCCTACTCGTGATATTTCCTATCTGGAGTCGTCATAGAGCCTATCTCCTCTAATAAACATCAAAGAACAATTTTCCTTGAAAGATATTTTGTTGTACAGTTAAATTCCAGCGAAACATATGCCAAACTCTATCTTATTCAATCTCCAATCCCCACTTAGATTTTATCAATTATGACCGACCACTTTACTCCTCATCTTGAAATCAAAGTACTCATCTCCAAGCTTGATTACTTTGGCCAGCAACCTCTCTCCAGTTTTGAAATTCTTGATTTAAGTTTCATGTAAATTTCAGCCAAACTTCCACGATCCTTTGAATTGCCTTCCACTTTGTCCAAATTATGGCCAACTGCCACAAATCTTGGAATGTCATCCAATTCCAACAACCTTGGAGTTAAGACCGGCTCTCACAATACAAGTTTCATGCAATCCCAAAATCTCCTAAAGTCCTGGAATTGTGTCCAATTCCACCATCTTGAAGTTTAAGCTAACTACCCCGATCTTGGAGTCAAAGCCAAAATTATATCCAAATGATTTGGAACCTTCATCCAATGTAAGGGAAATGTGGGTTGGGGGGGGGTTACAATTACCAATTAACATCTCATCATATTGTACGAATGCCAATTCAATTCTAATTTTTTTTTTAATTTTGTTAATGTAACCTTGAACATTTTTATGAAATACCAAGGTAGTCATTTTGATCAATTTTGGCATGAAATTGCTCATGTGGGTCCAGTCATCTCCAAGCATTGTATGTGGCATGATTTGACATGGACAACTAAGTAGATTGCCATGTCAGCAATTTCTGAGGCAATTGATTGGAAAAACTACATTGCCAAAAGTTTATGACTATATTGGCAAAATTAGAAAGTCTAGGACTAAATTGGTATCTGGGCAATTGGTTCATGAGTGAATTGGTTATTTTTCCAGGGAAAGGGAAAGAGATAGTGGCCGAAAATCCTGTAGACTCAATTGAGGTTGATCCTAAAAATTCAATAGAGTTTAGGCACCTCACCTCTGAATTCTAGTTCGTCTAGCATGCCAAGCCTTATATCGGGCTGATAATATTCGTAACCAAGCCCCTAATTCATTTGATGCTAAATGCTATTTCTATACCTAAATGTCCATAATATCTAAAAGTAGAGAAATACAGCAAGAAGAGCGCAGAACTAGACAGAACTGATGTTTTGATTTAGGGGTCCAACTCTATTGATGTCAACAAATTCAATCCCTAGTTTTCTTATGAAAGAAAGCCTTCAAGCGAAAATTTTGGTGTTGACAATTGGGATAGTAAATTAAGTATAATAAGCATTTCTTACACACACACACACACACATATATATCAAATTATTTTTAAACTTTCAAAACAATTATAAGAATGATTTAACATGCATTAGTATTTTTTTAGATATTATTACTATAGGTTTAAATATGTTGTCATGTAAAGAAATACAAACATAAAACGGCACTTCAATTGTCCAAGAAATTGATAGTTTTGAATCATGAGTACGTCCAATAAATCGAATTCTTTATAGAATATAAAATTATTACGCGAACTTACCACTCTTTCTTCTTGGCCGAGCTTTCATCTGTATGAATTGCAAAAGAACAGAAGTCACTGCCGAGTCAAAGCTATATCATTTTATATCTGATCATATTTTTCCGCAAGGACTTTGACTGAACATTTGTATGGCATCTTTGCCGAACAATTTCTCAAATGTACAGCTAGAATGCTAATGGACCCACCACCGAAGTAATCTTTGGGAAATTCGTTTCAGCTACATCGCATATTCGTGTTGAAAACCAATCATTCATATCGACATTAGCCCTAAACAAAAGGCATGGTTGTTGTAAGAAATACAAGAGAAGATTCTTGCTATATCAACATCATCCCTAGATAAAAGGCATGGTCATTGTAAGAAATACAAGTGAAGAGTCATGCTTATGAAGCATGAGGACAAATCTAACAAGAAGTTAGTCTTTGCTCATTTCGCGAAAAATATGATGTTTCTGAAAAATATTTTTATAAAAAACCATTTTCTAAAAAATGATAATATGTTCTGTTGTATGGCTAAAACTTGAAAATGAACCAGAAAATTTTTTCCACCATTTGGTATGGAAAATTGGATTTGATTTTCCTCCATACACTCTTTTTAATAATTTATTTTATTTTATTTTTTAAAACGAATTTTTAGTTTTTTCTTTTCTTTATTTTTTTCCATTTTCTTTTTCTTTTTTTTTCTTTTTTCTTTTCCTGCTTCGTCTTCTTCAGTCGGTCATCAGCCACGGCGACAGTTGGCAACCAGCCAAAGTGAGGCTCACTTGAGCCCATGGCAAGGTACACGCTCATTGATTTCGTGAGTGGCCAGCTCAAGCTCACTGATTTGGCAAACCTCGAGCTTGCCTTCGGCTGGTTGCCAGCCGTTGTTGTGGCCCATGACTAGCCGAGAATGAGGTAAAAAGAAAAAGAAAAGGAAGTAAAAGTTCAATTTAAAAAATAAATAAAAAGAAAGAAATGGGGGCTAGTAGGGGTGTGAGATAAGAGAGAGTGCGTAAGGAAAATGTTTTCCCCTACTTGAAAAGCGGAAAGCATTTTTCCTATTTCAGAAGACTTTTTCCGTTGACGGAAAATATTTTCCCCAACTAGTTCATTTTCCATGAAACAAATGCCGTAAAATTCGAAAAATATTTTCTTGAATATTTTTTTCCACAGAAAGAACAGTTCTTTAATATTTGTTTTCTTTCATCATCCCGGGAGAAAGCAGAATCTCCTACACATCTTTAAGTTTTTGAAGAAGACTCGTATTTTTTTTTTTTCTCTATTACCCATGGCACCCAACACTTTGTCATCGTTGGTGAAAATCGATAGGCATGCCAAAATGACGTTGACGAATATGGACGAGCTCCAAAACGATCCGAACATTAGACGATTGGAGACGCGCACCTCTCAAGACGATACCACTGCTATGAAATTATGGTTCCTCCTTTCTTCTTGACAACAGAAAATTGCTCTTGAAGTTTCAGGTGATAACAAACTTGTGCTCATTATTCTCCAATATGTCATTCTTTCCGGTTGGTTTAAAAAAAACAAAAAAAAAAAAAAAAAAAAAAAAAAAAAAAAAAAAAAAAAAACAAAACAAAACAAAACAAAACAAAACAAAACAAAACAAAGAAAGAAATCTCTTGCTTTTGACCTAATATAAAATGATGACCAAAATTTTAAGTCTAGATTGACTAAGAAGTCATGTCACCTGCTACACTATAGTCAAGTGTGAACCCTAAGTCACATCTCTTGCCATTCAGAAAATTTTCAAGTATGAGATAAAGATTATGTAGACAAGTCCATATGGACCATTTAACATCGTCATGAGAGCCACATTATTATTTATTCAAGTAAGCGGTCTACATGATGTATATAACATGCGGTATTCTTGCACATTACCATATATCATCGTCTTTAATTATAATTTATCATTGTATCTACTCAATTTGCTGCATTGGCATGTCACCAGATTCACCAACACATGCACATTAGAGAACAGCAAGAAATTTCTATTCTTCTGGAGAAAACTTCAATATTTGAAACATATATGTGTTTATTAAGTTGGATTTTGAGTGATAGTGATAATAATGAGCAATATAGGCAAATGCAAATCTTAACAAAGGAAGAAAGAAGAACCTCGTTGATCTGAAAACTGGAAACTTGCGAAAAAAAACAACAAAACATAGGCCTTGATCAACTACGACAGCTTTAATCCTTAAGACTTTAGAAATTTTCGCTAAAAAAGGAAATTAACACAGCTTTGGCATCGTCCAATGTTTATTTTCATGGCTCATTGCTGACATAAGATATTTTCTAGTCCCCCAAGTTCCATACTAAAGAGAAACAGCTCATAGATCATTCATACTCATCTCAAATGGTCTCTACTTGAGGATCCTTTTGCCTAAAGACAAATACCGTCTTTCACTTACACAGCATTATTGAGAGCAAAAAGGAAAAGAAAACAGAGGGAATACATCGGATCTGAAACCGCTACCTCCGTATCATGACTCACGCATTTTATTTTATTTTATTTTATTTTCGGGGTCTCAAACATGAATCACGCATTTCAGGATCCCACCTCTTCATGCGAAAAAGTATATTTTTGAACATATGATGTCTTGATCATTTGACGGGTCTTGCAAGGCATGACTTGGAAATTTTGAGTCATTTTAGGTGGCCAGCGATAAGTGATAGTGACTTTAAAAATATGTTAAGATCTCCTTTCTTTTTTGTGAATGAAAAGATAATATTTTCCTTAAGAGACCTGTTTTTTTGCCGTTATAAATGGAAGTTCTCGGGTACTTGTCGAAACAAAAACAATGGCATCTTACTTCTACACTAACTTCGTGCCTACACTCTTGTGTGCACTCTTGCTCATTCAAACCTTGGAATTTGGTCATTCCAAAGCCTTAAAAAATTTAAGATGCATTGCCGCTGAGAGGGAAGCTCTTTTGAAGTTCAAGCAGGATCTCACTGATCCTTTAAGACGTCTGGGGTCGTGGACTGGCGAGGGTTGTTGCAAGTGGGAAGGAGTCAAATGCAGCGAGAAGACTGGTCATGTCTCAAAGCTCAATCTTCGTAATCCCTGTGATGACGTAGAGAGTTGCAACCTGGGAGGTAAGATACATCCTGCTCTGAATGAGCTCAAGTTTTTGACGTATCTAGACTTCAGTTTCAACGATCTTGTAACCCATAAAACCCAAAAGTTCTTAACTTCTCTTCATAAGTTGGAGTATCTCAACCTCTCATTTGCTGGCCATGGACAAATTTCCAATCAACTCAACAACCTTTCCAGCTTAAGATACTTGGATCTTAGTGGGTGGAGCTTGTGGGAGCCCTCTTTAAGTACGGAGAAACTCCGATCGCTATCGGCATTTTCTAACTTAAAGTACTTGGACCTGTCTTATACCTCCCTTATCAACCCCAAAGAGTGGTTAAGTTCTATAAACATGCTTTCCTCCTTAGAGTTCTTACTATTAACGAGATGTGATTTGGAAGATGCTTCTGCTTCTTTGCCTATCAATTTCACTTCTCTTAAATTCCTTGATTTGAGTGAAAACTCCATAAATTCATCTATTCCTCCTTGGTTTCAAAACTTCAGCAAACTCGAACATCTTGACTTAAGTGATAATGATCTCCAAGGCATATTCCCCACTTTCATCCTTGAAAATAATCAATGCCTTAGATTCCTTGGTGTCTCTTCAAATAGGATGGAAGGTCAGCTTCTGAAAAACTCAAGCATTTTTTTTGCAATTTGCAAGTACTCATGTTGAGTTCTAACAAATTTAGTGGGAGGATTTTTGACACCAAAGACGGTGCTCTGAACTGTAGATGAAGTACCCTAAAGATTGTTGATATTTATGACAACAGTTTTAGTGGTTACCTACCCAATCAATTCAGGAATTTCAAAGATCTCAAATTCCTTGATCTTTCACAAAACTCGATTTCTGGTCCTATTCATGATACTGTGGGCCAGCTATTATCTTTGACAATGTTGAACCTCTCTTCTAACAAATTGAGTGGGAACATTCTAGAAAGTATTGGGCAAATATCCAATCTAGAGGTGATGGATATTAGTAATAATCAATTGGATGGAATTGTCAACCAATTTCACTTTGCAAATCTTACCAATTTGATGGTGTTGAAAATCCATTCGAATAGGCTTGTCATAAATGTTAGTGCATCTTGGGTTCCTCCTTTCCAAATTCAAGAAATTCTCATGTCAAGTTGCAAAGTGGGACTAGAATTTCCAAATTGGCTTCGAACGCAAAAAGAAGTTTTAGTTTTAGACATGTCAAATGACAGCATCTCTTATGAATTTCCTCATTGGTTATCTAATGTTCTATCTAGCATTGAACAGTTGGATCTCTCAAACAATATGCTCAGAGGCAACATTTCTCGAATTATTGGGAAAGAGATGCCACTATTAACACAAGTGTCACTTTTTGGAAATAACCTTAGTGGTAAAATTCCAAATTCATTATGCATGTCAAATCAATTGTCTTTTCTGGATCTCGCTAAGAATCAATTGTTTGGGAGACTTCCGCGATGTTGGAGGAAGTCACAAGCTTTTTTGGAATGGATTTCATTGGGAGACAACAAATTAAATGGTCAAATTCCAAAGTCGCTATGTCATTTGGAGCAATTAAAAGTTCTTGGTTTACATGAAATGGCTTAGACGGAGTGCTTCCAAAATGTTTACTAAAGCTTGATTTGAAAGTCCTCGATCTTAGTGACAATCAATTCACTGGTAGAATACCTTTGTTTGGTAACCCTAGATCATTTGAGATAATCGATCTTGGGAGAAATTATTTCACCGGTGACATTCCTTTGCAGTTGTGTAATCTTGCTAATCTCTAATACTTGAGCCTATATCATAACAACCTTTCCGGAGGCATTCCTCGTTTCAACAACTTCTCGCGAATGTGGGCCAATTCCACTTTGTATTTCAGATCCATCGGGGGGTTTCCCATTATGGTTGATATAAGAGGAATAAGCATAGAATTCACCAGCACGCTCCCATATTTATTTTCCATTGACCTCTCAAGCAATGGATTAGACGGAAAATTGCCAAAAGGGTTGACATGTCTTGCTCAACTTCAAAATTTGAACCTCTCCCAAAATAAGCTGGTTGGACAAATCCCTTTAGATGTTGGCAACTTGAAATATTTAGAATCACTAGATTTATCGATAACAAGCTATCGGATGAAATCCCTCTTAGCATATCCAATTTAAACTTTCTAAGTCATTTGGATCTTTCCAACAACAATTTATCCGGTCCTATTCCATCGGGCAATCAACTAAGCACTCTTGACGATCCATCTATATATCTCAGCAATGATGGACTTTGCGGACCTCCTCTTTTGAAAGTTTGTCCAAGAGATGAGCTCGATGATAGGGGCAAACGAGATTATCACAATTTAAGTGAAGATGAGTCTAATGAAGGTGACTTCATTATTATTTGGTTTTACTCAGGACTGGGATCAGGTTTTGCGGTGACATTCATGGGATTTTGCGGCTTATTACATTTCAAAAAATCTTGGAGGATCTCCTATTTTCTAGTGGTGGATAGGATTATCAAAAAATTGTCAATTGTGAGGATGATTATCATTCTATGGTTCAAGAGAGCTTTTCAATTCCAACTATGGAAGTAAGCAGTTATTTAGTAAGTAAAATCTTCCTCTCCCTCCCTCCCTCCCTCCCTCTCCCTCCCTCCCTCCCTCCCTCCCTCCCTCTCCCTCCCCCTATAATTTATTTTCCTCATACTCATTTGTTTTGATGATGGATTTGCTAAACAATTCTATTGTTTGTCCTCACATATGTGAGTCACAGGTGAGACTTCGCTGCTTGAAAGCATAGATTGGCTTACCCAATTTCGAACACAAGGGCCACAGCAATTGCTATGAAGCTGATAGTTCCTTTTTCATGATGGAAGATTGGTATTGAAGATTCAAGTAATAAAGAAGTTGTGCTCATTATTCTCCAACGTGTCTCACTTGCTTTCCGTTTGGATATTAAAAAAATCTCTTGCTTTTGTCCTATAAAATAAGATGTATATGTTTAATGTAAAATTGGATGAGTCTATTGTTCCTAGGGTACAAATCACATTGTTTCATATTAATAAAGCATCAATAGCTATCAAAACATTTTAGCCTGTGATTCGTTCAGGCGATGACACGCTAGTAAGTTACAAATACTTTTACGATATGTTCACTGGAAATCTTAAAACATGTCACAAAAATGCAATTAAGTTCTAAAATTTTCAAAAAGTGCCATCAAAACCTAAAAATTGTCATGAAAGTGCAAACCAATACTTCCATTAATTTTGTCCAATTTGGCTAATGAAAAATGCTAATATGATGATGTCACTAAAACAGTGTTATTTTAGTCCAAATATTTTTAATACAAATTTTATTTAAATTAAATTAAAAAATAAACTTTAAAAAAAAAAAAAAAAAAGAGAAAACTAAACAAACCCTAGCAAACCCTTAGCCGAGGCCTGGTGACCCAACGGACTATTCCCCCACCATCACAAACCCTTCCTAGAAATGATGGGCGGCAGCAACGGCAAGGGTTTGCAACCTTTGTTGCATGATGCTTCTTTAAAAAAAAAAAAAAAGCTTATTTTTATTTAATTTAAATAAAAATTGTGTTAAAAATAAGATTTAGACCAAAACTACATCGTTTTAGCCACGTCATCACCATGTAAGAGAGAAAATATTTTAAAAAGCCACATCAGCATTTTCCATCAGCCGAATTGGATGGAGGTAATGAAATGACTTGATTGCACAAATTTAATAAGTTTTATGACTTAATTGCACTTTTTGCAATAACTAGGACTTGATTGAACTTTCATGATAAGTTTTAGAACTTCCAGTGCACATATCCCATATTGTTATGAAGAATAAACAATTACTAAATTGTCTTAAATTACCAATTCAATGATATTTTAACATTATACTCTATTATAATAATTACCAACTTTTATTTACATAAATTATCAGCACTACAACAATTTTATCATCCACGTGTAGATAATTGCCTAATGGAGCGGTTTGATAGATAGACTCTCCAACGAGAGTTCAAATGACTTAGAAAGTCTAAATTGGATATGCTAGGAGGACCAGGTTCGCATTAGCATCATGGGGATTTTGTAGCATTTTACATTTCAATAGGTCTCGAAGGGTCTTTTACTTCTAGGCAATAAATAAATTCATCAAAAAGTTGTTGATCTCAAGAATAATTACCATTATTTTGTTCAAGGAAACTTTTTGATAATGACTATGCAACCGTGCTTATTTAGTCAGTAAAAATTTCTCTCGTAGAAAAAACTATTGATAAAAAAATACCGATCATCAAATTTTCGGATAATTTATTGGTAACTCACCAATACTTTATATGAAGTTATCAACTTTTATTTGACTTTCTTGTCGATGCCTAGAATTTACCAACTCTTGGATTAAGTTACTAATTTTTATTTATGTAACTTACCAACTTTTTCAAGTCAAATAACCAATTTGTGGGTTAACCAAATCTAATTTTTGAGTTACTAACCAACGTGTTTTAATCTATTTGTTTTAATTTATCATTTTTATGATCGATTAATTTACTAATTTTTATTTTGTCTTTCTTGTTATACCTTAAAGTTGTAACTCTTATATGAATGTATTGATCTTGATTTGTATAACTAACCAAGTTTTTTCTCCCATTAGGTTATTAACTAGTTTTGGTTTAACATTTCTTATTTGAGCTACCTATCTACATTTATTTAAATTTTTTTGTTAAAATTCACCAACTTTTCTATTGAGCTATCAATTTTTATTTTCCTTACTTTCCAGCCCATTAAATCCAATTCCTTACAGCTTTTGGCAATCTAGATAAAACTTTGTCATATCCTACATTTGGTATCTACTTAAGATAAGATAAAGTCAGATATAAGAGGGATACAGGCTTGATAAAATTATCCTATGGGAATGTAGGATAAGGGTAGATAAGACTTTTTTAATATCCATAATAGGAAACTTACTTTTCTCGAAAAACAAACTTATTAAATTAAAAAAAATTAAAATTCAATATACATATATATATATATATATATATATGAATTCTAACATAAGAAATTCAAAATAAAAAAGATAGCGATTTTAGTATTTTAAATTATTTTTAATTATACATTTGAATTTATTCTCTTATAATATAAATATAAATATAAATATTATATATTTATATTTATTACATATTTTATCTATATTAGTATAGTTTACTATTTAATAAAATTTTATTAGAGAATGATGGGAGGGGAATCAAGAAATTAAAAAAGAAATTAATTTAAAAAGATAGAAAAATAACATAAAAAAAAACAAATAAAAATAAAAGTAGGCAAAAATGTCGCAAGAGATTTTTATCATATCGGTTTGGAAAATTTTTGGTTCATTTATAATGATATGCCATTCATACCTATTGATACCTAATATTTAGTTGACGTGTCAATAAAGATAGAAACTTGAGATCGGTGTTTATGATTGCCATGGAGCTCATTTCTCGAACCAAAGTGTCATTTCTTATTTCTTTTTCTTTGACCAATCATATATAGGTAATTTTGTACTTATTTTTACCAAAAATCCGAAAAGTCATATGGTTGACATTTTGGTCAACCCTTTGACTGAAAATAAACATTGGGTCAAAATTTGACTTTTTACTTGAAAAGATTCCTTTCAATTTTAATTTCACTTTGACTACAAAAATTTTGAAAAGAAAAATCAAAACTCTGGTCATAAAATCAATATTTTAGCAAAAGTAAATTAGGTTAAACCTTCAACCAAAAAATTGGAGAACGTGAAAACCCGAAGCACTTTATTTTGGCTTCAATTTGACTTTAACATAAAAAAAATTTGTGAAAATCAATTAAGAACCTCATGTTTTGAATTTTTTGGTTTTAGATTTGATATTGGCCAAAAATAAAATTACTTTTATTTTATTCATATTTTGGTTTGATTCCTTTCACAACATTTGATCTAGAGATCATCTTGCATTCTCTTGTTCAACCAATTTCATGATTTGAAGAGCCAAGATGAAAATTGTCATTTTTAGCCTTAATAGGGAGTCCAAGTCGATTCTTCATGAATTGTGAGCCAACACTCCCATTCGACTCATTTTCTTGAAATAAATCCAAATTCAGGGTCAATTTTGGTGAAGTCACTTAAGAACTCTCCAATTTGATGGATTTAACTTACTTTGACTTGAGAAATCCAAGTTAAGAAGCTTCGATTGATGCAATTTAAGTTGACATTATAGACTAAGGTTTAATTTGATGGAGTGAGGTTCAGTTTCAACATTAACCTTCAAGTCAATTTTCGCATAAAGGTCACACCATCATTTCGATGTCAATTTGAATACAATTGGTCATCATGAACATGGGTAATTGAATCAATTAATGTCTCGTTATATTGATTGAATTCAATTTCAACCAATTTGAATTTTGAGATAGGCAATTGTATAAATTTGCTCATTTTGTCTACTAATTGAGTAGAGGTTCCTTTCAATTGAGTCCCTAGAGGACTAAGGTGCACAAAAGAAAAGAATAAAACCAAATCAGTCAAGACTAGTTTGGACGGGCTCGATCGGTTCAACTGGTTTCGAGGAAAGTGATCAATTCGGCCACTTTCGATGGAACCTCAATGACCAATGACCACGATGAAGTGGCTCGTCCCATGATCGACCTACCCATGCCTTATTTTTTGAATTTGCAAAATTGCCCTCGGATTTTGCGAAATTATGAAAATTGTCACGCCTCGATCCTCCAAGCACGTGCCCATCCCTCCTTGGTCGATTAATAGCGACGTCCCAGGATGCATCGCCAATCCATATCAATTTAATACGCATGCGGAAGCATATAAACAATCCCCATACAATAAAACATTGCGATAGGAAAGTATGACCATATATATTCCAAACCAACACAAACCTTTATATAGGCAAACAGGTTTATTTACAACATTAGGTCACTTACAAAAGTATTGACTTAATCAAAAAGGAACTATCCTATAACTAACTAGTCAAACAGGTTTGCCGATTATGTTTCCTTCATTTTCCCAAACTCCAGGACTTCAAGCTTTCCACAACCACCATCTAGGGGCCATAAATTGTTATCCCACAATGGGGTAAGAC
>CM027832.1:6014991-6045238 GCA_016097485.1 Eucalyptus sideroxylon x Eucalyptus melliodora | reverse complement strand
GGAACTTGGGTCTTTTGTCGCAAAGTCGGACCTGTTCAGTAAGATTCCCACCTACACTGAACATACAAACTTAAAAGACACTCTGGTTTTAAGTATATGGACAGCAGCCTTTGGTCATTAAATTCTATGGTTATGCCAGATTTACTTAATTTATCATCGTCGTGAAGTGAATGTCTGGCTTCAAAAGCGATTAATGAACATGTTAATGCACTGTAAGTCGAAGCAGCATCATTTTGAGTAATGAGCATGGAATAGAATTACTGTGGATGGTTTGCAATGGCATCTCTGAGCTCCTTCAAAATCTCTGCCTCTCTGGGGTAGACACTAGCTGTCGGTACATACTGCCATGACAATACAACAACTTAGAACATCCTCAAACTGTTACAGCAACTTCATTCAACAGAAGAAATTGCTGCAAACAGATGTCAAAAAGGGGAGAGAGGAAGAGAGAGAGAGAGAGAGAGAGAGAGAGAGAGAGAGTACGTTGTACAGTTCATCACTATGCAACAACCCTGATGGACCCTGGGAGATTACTTTCATAGTCGGTTCCATCTTTGCAAAGCCACTAGATCAATCAAAAATGCTGATAAAGCATATGCAAAAGAGAAAATCGTGTAAAGAGTATCTGAGGTACTCATAGGCATTACAAGACGACTACATCGATTATTGCACAATCATTTGCTGATGGATATAGATAGGAGATATTCCCGGCTTTGTTGTGAAGAAACGTTTTCAGATTGGGCTCTGCTCCTTTGTCCAAATCAAACCATCCAAACCAGAATCATCAATTACTATGCCTAAACACTAGGGGAACCGCCATCTTTTGTGACACTTTATCCTGTGAAGAAAGCAGAGCAGATGATATAGATGCTGAAGACTTGTCGTCATCCATGCGTCAAATGGAACGATCTACCAGAATTATTCCTAACATTGGGAATAGGTAGCGTAGATTAAAGAAATTGACAAGAACAACCTTTTAGTGAGTGAACAATCCTCTGAAGTTTATTGAAAGTATTCAAAAGGTCATAACACGAGTCTCACAATTTGTTTTAGAAGCTACTGTGCTCCAATCTCAAAAGATTGAGGAACAAGTGCTTATTTTGACGTGTGCCATAAATTTGATCAAAGGGCATCAATAGATGTGCTTGCAGATCGTCATCTCATCACCCTTCCACGCAAATTGCCTCATTGGGTGAGCAAAGGATGGATTGGCCAAGGTTACGGTGCCTCCCCAGAGAGTGTTGTCATACATGATCACGCCCTCAACCCTCACCAGCCTCAGCAGCCTCTCGTGAGAGTTCTTTAGGTTTGCCCGGTCAGCATCGACCAACGCAAAGTCAAAGTTGCTCTCATTTCTCGCTGACACGCAAAAGTGAAGCCAGATGAGATTGTTCAGAGTCTAATTAAGCTCAGAAGATACCATTTTCATCGCACGAGTCCAAATGAGGATTACTTTACTGGAGAAGTTACACTCACGTTTTGTAATAATTTATCGAGGACAGGCAAGGCTTGTGATTCGATGAAATAAATCTTGTGTTCAACGTTGGCCTTCTTGATAAACAGCGATCTAACCTCACATACTTCTCAGTCTACATCAGTTGCAATGATCTGCAGTAGAAACATTTGATTTGACCAATACGAAAAAGCAACAGAAAAATGTGCAGATTAATTCCAGCTTGACAAACAGACTTGCAATTTTTTCTTTTTTCTTTCAAGCGAAAGACGACAGACCTTGCCATTGTGCGGAATCGTAAGAGCCGTGAGGAGGAGAGAGTCTCCAGTGAAGACGCCAACCTCTATGGTCTTCTTCGCATTCAATTGCTTCAGGAGCAGCACGATGAACTGACCCCCATCCGGCGCAGTCGCAAAGGAGGACCTGTTCAGTAAGATTTTCTCCAACACTGAACATACAAACTTAAGACACTCTTCGATTTTACTATATGGACAACAGCTTTCGATCATTGAACACTATCGTGCACCAGATTTACTCAATTTATCATCGCTGTGACATGAATGTCTGGCTCCAAAAGCGAGTAATAAAATCTGTTCATACACTCTAAACCGAAGCAAAATACGATTGAGCGCCAAGCGAGCAGCAGAGACCCAACTAGCAATGGAAGGGTATGCATTGCCGATAATCAGAGAAGCTGAATTTCTGCAACATGATAATTGTGCAGTGGCTGGTAGCCCCTTCGTCGTAAATTTCATGGTTAATTAATGGTGATTTGATTAGAGTTTAAACAGGTTATGTGTCAAATTAGGACACGTTCAAGAAGTCAAGGTCTTGGTCGAGTACCCAATTCCAAAGTCTCTAAGGTAATTGAGTTTCATTTTCATGTACATGGGTCGTCTACACAATCAAGAGAAGTCTTGGTCTTCTGTTGTTTATGTGATGTCTGATCTTTAAATAATGTGAAGGAAACATTAATTTCTAAATTTGCCGTCTTCAACTAAAGAGAAACGATCCTCCAAATACGTAGCGAATTTCCTTAACAAGCCATGCATTCATGGTAACAACAACACATTATCACTCATCACACATTTCGATCTTACTAAAAAGACGGAAAAATAAACGACCATCTGATAAATGCTTCTCACTACTTGGTAATTGTTACCTAGGAAGATTTTAGCCTAGCTAGTATAAAAAAATTTAACATGACTTAAAATTGCAAGGGCCGCATACTTCATGATCTCAACCATGTTCGCCAATTTGCAGCATCATTTCATCAACCGACTCTTCACTTGGTGAAACTTACTTGCTTGTTTTGGGACAAGTACCTCATGATCCTTGCTCTTCTTGTGGGCTTGAAGAATTCTCTGTTGATCCACCTTCCCACCATACTCCTCTATTATTTCCTAGGAGCTGCGCGAGTGAGATAGAATAGAAGGGCTTCGCCAACACTAGTTTTGGAGCTAGAAAAGCTTCCGAAACTTGTTTCATAGTGGGCCGCAACTTTGGATTGCTATTTAAGCAAGCAAGCGCTAGAGAAACTACCAGAATGATACTTCTTGCAATAGAATTCTCTCTTGGGATTGGCAAGCGCGGATCCAATATTTGATGTAGCATAATATCTTCTCTGAAGAGAGTGGACAGCATTAAGATGATCTCACCTGGATGCTCACCCATTATTATTTCCATTGCTACCACCCCGAAGCTGTATACGTCACATTTCTCATTGATGACCAAAGTGTAAGCGAGCTCTTAAAAAAAAAACAAAAAACAAAAGGTCATAGATTAGATGAGGCTCAAAACAAAGTTCACAATCTTAGTTAGTGCATTATCAAATGATAAATATGTAAGTATGCTGATGAAGCGTCAACATGTTATTACCACATAGGGTGTGTTAAGTATATTAATCTAGCTATGTGCCTCCAGTAATAACATTCCACAAAAATATGGATGATTGTTGCTTACCTGGTGCTATATATCCACGGGTGCCTACAATATTTGCAGTGAGATTAGATGAGAAATTAGGTTCTAGGAGTCTTGCTGTGCCGAAATCTGATAGAAAAGCTTGCATATTGTTGTCTAGCAAAATGTTGTTGCTAGATATGTCTCGATGAACGATTGGCCGAGCGCAATCATGGTGCAAGTAAGACAAGGCATGTGCCATATCCCATACAATGACGAGTCTTTTAGACCAGTCTAGTTCCACTGCTTCAACGTCATCGCTTAGAGCACAAAATAGACTCCCCCTTTCCATGTACTCATAAACCAAGAACATGCATTGCTTGTGTAAGCAAAAACCATGGAGCTTAATTATGCTTCTATGCCGTACTTCAGTCAAGTGCTTCACTTCATTTCGGAAGCTCTTGTCGAAAGATGGGTCCTCCGCTTCATGATGATGAAGTTTCTTCAATGCCACGATTTTTCCATTAGGCAATCGTGCTTTATAGACACTACCGTATCCACCAGTTCCAATGCAATATTTGATGTCAAAGTCTTCTGTTGCATTAATTATGTCTTCATATGCAATTCTCCCATCATAATTCCATATTGACAAGAAATCTCCATTTTTTTCTATTATCTCTGATTGAGTGCTCTTCATTCTACACTGAAATACGATCAAAGGCCTCAAAACCAAATATAAAATGAATGATATAGCCACCAGTGGTATAAGTATCGTCACAAGCACAACCCGAGACATTCTTCTAGAACCATCAGTCTTTTCCAAACCTTCATTGCCTATGAAAGCCCCATAAGGAACGTGGGCCAGGTTATCTGGAATTTTTCCCGTGAGATAATTATACGACAAGTTGATGTTATCTATGTGACCAAGAGTCGTAGGGATTGTCCCCCAAAGTGCATTATAACTCAGATCCAGGTGGATTAGACTCTTTAGATTTCCCAGTTTAGGGAGGGATAGGACCTGCGATTTTGTTACCATGAATGTCAATTACTTCTAACGTGGTGAGGTTTTGGAGACAAAGAGGGAACTCACTAGTTAGCCAAGTGTGGGACAAGTTGAGGTGCCTGAGCTTTGGGAGTGCACATATTTGAAGGGGAAAGGTATTAACGAAATTATAATCATGCAGCCCAAGAAAGGTCAGATTCAAGAGTAAAGAGAAATTCATGTTGCTCCAATCAAATGTGCCCTTGTAGTTGTGTTGGCCTCGTTGTATTATGTTTATTTTGACAACGTAACCGAGTCGTCGCATGAAATGCCAGGCCACTTGCAATATGCTAAGGGGTTGCCACTCATAATTAGGTCAGCCCACCACCCACTCTGACGAAGAGCATTTAGCTGTGTACTCATGAACATATAGTCCAAACCTTCATTGCCTTCGAAAGATGTATCAAGAAACTTGAACAGATTTTCTGGAACTTTTCCCGTGAGATGATTGCATGATAAGTCAATGGAGTATAAGTCGGCAAGCTCTTGGAATTTGGGAACTAAACCATGAAGAGAATTATTTGAAAGGTTGAGATTGAATAACCTGACCAAACTCTCAAGTTCATGAGGGATATTTCCCGAGAAGTTATTGAGCTCAAATCTAGATAAGCGAGACTCTTCAAATCTCCTATTTTCGAAGGAATGGATCCATTGAAGTAGTTCCCTTGCAATTCAAGTTGCACTAAGTTCTTCAATTTCCCTAGAGTCATAGGGATCATGCCATTTAGCGAATTGAAGCTAAGATTTAGGTAGATCTTTTCAAATTACCTATTTCGATGGGATAGATCCACCGAATGTGTTCTCTTCCATATTAAGAGATCTCAAGTTCGTCAAGTTCCATATTTCCAAGGAATGGATCCATTGTAGTAGTTTCCTTGCAAATTGAGTCGTGCCAAGTTCTTCAATTTCGCTAGAGTCGTAGGGATCGTGCCATTTAGCGAATTGAAACTGAGATTTAGGTAGATCAGCCTCTTCAAATTACCCATTTTTGATGGGATAGATCCACCGAACTTGTTCTCTCCCATACTTAGATATGCCAAGTTCGTCAAGTTCCCTATTTCCGAAGGAATGGATCCATTGAAGGAGTTCCCATGCAAATAGAGTCGCACCAAGTTCTTCAATTTACCTATTTCCGATGGGATACATCCACTGAATTTGTTCCCTTTGATACTTAGATATCCCAAGTTCGTCAAGTTCCCTATTTCCGAAGGAATGGATCCATTGAAGGAGTTCCCTTGCAAATCGAGTTGCACCAAGTTCTTCAATTTCGCTAGAGTTGTAGGGATCATGCCATTTAGCGAATTGAAACTGAGATCTAGGTAGATCAACCTTTTCAAATTACCTATTTCTGATGGGATAGATCCACTGAATGTGTTCTCTTCCATACTTAGATATGCCAAGTTCGTCAAGTTCCCTATTTCCGAAGGAATGGATCCACTGAAGGAGTTCCCTTGCAAATAGAGTTGCGCCAAGTTCTTCAATTTCGCTAGAGTCGTAGGGATCATGCCATTTAGCAAATTGAAACTGAGATCTAGGTAGATCAGCCTCTTCAAATTACCTATTTCCGATGGGATAGATCCACTGAATTTGTTCCATTTTAGAGTTAGATATCTCAAGTTCGTCAAGTTCCCTATTTCCAAAGGAATGGATCCATTGAAGGAGTTCCCTTGCAAATCGAGTTGTGCCAAGTTCTTCAATTTCGCTAGAGTCGTAGGGATCATGCCACTTAGTGAATTTGAACTGAGATTTAGGTAGATCAACCTCTTCAAATTACCTATTTCGATGGGATAGATCCACCGAATGTGTTCACTCCCATACTTAGATATGCCAAGTTCATCAAGTTCCCTATTTCCAAAGGAATGGATCCATTGAAGTAGTTCCCTTGCAAATAGAGTTGCGCCAAGTTCTTCAATTTCGCTAGAGTTGAAGGGATCGTGCCATTTAGCAAATTGAAACTGAGATCTAGGTAGATCAATCTCTTCAAATTTCCCAATTCAGGAGGGATTAGACTATTGATTCGATTATTATGAATGTCAATAACTTCTAACATGGTGAGATTTTGGAGACAAAGAGGCAACTCACCGGTTAGATAATTGGTGGACAAGTTGAGGTGCCTGAGCTTTGGAAGTGCACATATTTGAAGAGGAAAAATATCAATGAGCTCACTGCCAGATAGCTGAAGAGAGGAGAGATTTGGGAGTAGAAAGTAATTCATGCTGCTCAAACGGTAGTGGTAGTCGCTGTCTTGTTGTGATATGTTTATTTCAAAAACGCTTCCAGAATCGTCGCATGAAATGCCAAGCCACGTGCAATGCGACATGGAAGTGTTGCTCGTAATGTAGGAAGGCCACCACCCACTGTGACGAAGAGCATATGCCTCTATTTTGGTGGCAAGGGCAAGGAAGTTGTGGGAGAGAGCCAGCGCAATAACGATCCATGTAGCTGCAGTCATCAGCTGGCAAACATGTAAGCCGATGGGTTTGCTTACAAGATTCATGCTTGAGAGAGAGAGAGAGAGAGAGAGGGCCTCTTCTTTTTGCTTGGGAAGTGGAGAGCCTAAGGTTACTGTGATATATAGAAGAAGGGCAATCCATAAGAAAATAACTTGAGTGGAGAGAAATTCAACATGAAGACTCGGAAGTCTCCCAAAGTCTTCCCGAACGAGACAACATTAGGATGTGGTCATCAAACGGTGGGGCTCATGGTTTTAGTGCGGATACAATTCACACTTTGCATTCCATGAACCATGCTCATGAGATCCCACTTAATTTTAACTTTTTAGATAACCTCGGTCTCACATGTAGCACTTTTTTGACTATTGTTGTGAAACACATGCTACTTTAATTTGAAAAAAAAAATATCAAAAATATCACAATTTTCAACAAAATATTTTGAGCGATCAATTGAGTACTACATCGATGGAAAAACGATTACTTAAATGTCTCCAACGATAAATTCTAACGGTTCTTCCTATGTGGCGTTTTAAATTAAACTTTGACTACCACGTGCTTTTTTTTTTTTTTTTTTCTTTTTTTTTTTTTGTAAGAGATATTGAAATCTAATGTGAAATATTCTTCATCTAACTAGGCAAAATGCACAGAACAATAACTCTTCATTTAAAATTGGGGAAATTTCTCTCTCTTTCTCCCTGAAAGAGCTCTGTTTCTCCAAAGCAAAGCTCTATTTTCTCGATGGAGAAACAGAGTTCCCTGTTTTAGCCTCCCGTTCGTCTTCATGAGCTCCAGTTCTCGTTCGGAGCATCTAGTGATCGAGAAACAGAGTTCCCTGTTTTAGCCTCCCGTTCGTCTTCATGAGCTCCAGTTCTCGTTCGGAGCATCTAGTGACAACGAAACTCCAAGAATCGATGAAAAAGAGACGGATTCTTCAAGCTCGGCGGAGGAAGAGGAGGCCTTGCAATGAAGATGAGGACATGAGTTTCAAATTCAAAATTTTACTCTGAACATTACGTTTGACATTCCAACAGGTGATTTTCGTGGCAAATAATCCTAGAAAAGACCACTTATTGGAGTAGCTACCCACGACGCCTTGGTGCAAAAAAAGAAAAAGAATGTAAACAAGCATGGGTATGAAGGAACTAGTACGCATCCATCAAGAAGTCAAGGTCATTCTGGGGCTTCATATGTGTTGACTTTTGGATCAGTGCGTGGCCGATGGTTCATGGGAAGTCGTGGTCTACATGACACTTCTATTGGTGATGTTTGGCCCTAAAAAAATTCTAACCCATCGTAAGGAAAAGGTCTGTCTTACCAAACTTTCTACACGACACTTCTATTGGTGATGTTTGACCCTCAAAAAATTCTAACCCATCGTAAGGGAAAGGTCTGCCTTACCAAACTTTATTAAACTATTTAAATTTAACACAAATTCTCCATTGAAGTCGTTCGAGCTCAAATCTAGACAAGGGAGATTAGTCAAATCTCCTATTTCCAATTGGGTGGCGCAGTCCAAGCCAAGAGGCGGGATTGGACTCAAGAACACTTGAGCTTGTTAAATTGACCAAAGATGGAGGAATGGGCCTAGTCAAGGAGTTTAAGCTTAGTTTTTTTCCCCAAATTCTGTATTATTGATGATGATTTTACACACGAGCGGAATCAATCACTGCTAATATATATTAAAATTTCGAATTTCAATAAAATTAGTAGGTCTTGGGTGAATAACCATATAAGCACATCAATTTTCTTGAGTAAAAGCCACAAAACTAGATTTTACCTTAAAAAAGTTATTCGGATTCTTTGTGTAATGTTTGGATTGGACTAACCTAGCCTAGCTTGACCTATTTAATTTAACAGTCATGTGGGTTGGGGCCGGATTACCATTGTTTACATGGATCATATTCCAGCCAATCAATTTAAGAGTATCCCCTTAACATGACACCACATGAACACTGGCCGTCAACACAGATTGACACCCCGACTTTTGTCCTTAATTCGCTCCTCATTCATGGCATTAGACCTCGATTCGCTTATTACTTTAATCTGAAGAAGGTTCCCGATCTCTTCCAAAGCATGCCCATGCGATGTGCTCAGAAATTTATAAAGACAGTATGCTGCACGCTCTTTCTTTTCAATTCAAATTCCCATGAATAATTAAGAAACCTTCTATCTCTCTTTAGACCAACCCTGTTTTACGATAACCGTAAAAACAGTAAATTACAATATCAATTAATTTAGTCCACATTAGGAAAACTCTTACAGATAATGATACCGAATTAGCTCTCTTCATTTCGATTTCCGGTTCCCAATTCTCCGACAACCCAACAAGCATCAATGTATTCATCACCGCCGCGAGTTCCGGTAGCTCGAGATCCTATTGCAGAGAGACGGCAAATTTAATTAGCGGGTCGCTTAAAACTCCACAATAGAAGATGAGAATTGATGATTTCCACTTTGGATTTTGATGCAGCCTAGCCTAGTGCGTGTAAAAACAGGCACGCGTTCAACAGTTGGAGGTCTTCGTCGTGCACGCGCGCACTCGAGAGTCGGAGTCGGAGAAGTCGTCGGATCGACACGGACCACATCACTGCACCGCAGGAGCCGCAAGGCCAAAGACAAAAGTGGATGCCTTTTTTGACTTCATTTGGCAGACGCGGAAATTTAGTTTGATGAGCGAGACAAGGAGATAGCACCGAGCACAGAAATTTCGTGTGAACTAGACGAATTGGAACAGATGTTTCGTGAAAATAACGCTGAGTCTGATTTTGTGAATTTCTAGTGCTCGAGTCATCCACAATCACAATGGGATAAGGTCATCGCACAGTGGTGGATGTCCCACTCAATATAACTCATATGTTCTTGTCCCGGAATGTGGAGAATTGTTGGTTGATCACTCAATTCACTTGGTATATCTCAACTCTTTCCGCTTCAACTCCATCAATAATCCATCATTTTCTACTATGAGATTGGGGAAAGCAAGCTTAGTGTCACGGAAATAAGTAATCGAAAAGTAAAATAGATAGTGCAAAGATATAGATTGAACATCGAATTTACGTGACTCGGTCGGGATGACCTACGGCCGCAAGGAGAGCGTGACAATATTTTACTATAGATCAATCGATAAAATAGACATTATAACCATTCTAAAGTCACTCAAACACTCTCGGTATTTCTCAGTCCTAGTTATGTCCAACAACTCTTATAGTGTTTACCCCTCACAAATTCTTCACAAAATAATTTCTCAATATCATAAAGGAATTAACAAATTTTGCCCATAAGAAGTAATCTCTCAATAACACCTTTTGATAAGCCACGATAGATAATATGCCACAACGGATTTTCAAGTAAGGAAAATAGCCGGTGTAATTTAGGTGATAAGCTTTTTAGAGTCAACATACAAATTTTTTGACAAGCAAAATATTCTATTTATGCAATCTCTAAATTAAAGAGTTTTAAGATCCATTTACAATTTAAACTAGCATACCTGCCAAAAGAAAAGGATTTAAACAAGCTTGCAACATGGACAGAACTTGCAAACATCCATCAAGAAGTCAAAAGTCTTTTGGGATTTCATGTGTGTTGACTTCTGGATCAAGACGTAATAAACGGTTCATGGAAAGTCATGGTCTTTACAACACTTTCATGGTGATTCTTGGCCCTCAAAATTTCTAACCCATCGTAAGAGAAAGGTGGGGGACCAATTTTTTCAGCCTCTCTTCTTTTGACTAACAAGTCTTTAACTTAGAAAGAGAGATCCTAGTCATTCCAATCACATGGTGTGGAAATAATACCAAAGTAGGTTGCGCATCCCAGATGATGGTGTGACCCTATTGGAATCATTTTTCAAAACACAAATTAGACTCCCCCTTCAATCAAGTAATCATAAACCCTAACTACACGGCACTTGTGTAAGCAGAAACCATGGAGCTTCTTTATGCTTCTAAATGGTACTTTTGACAATTGTTTCACTTTGTTTCGAAAGCTCTTGTTAAAAAGATGGGTCCTCTGCTTCAACATGAGAAGTTTCTCCAATGCCACAATTTTCTCATTGGACAATCACGCTCTATAAACTAAATTGTAACATCCACTCACTATGCAATTTTGATGTCGTCATCTTTTGTTGCATTTATTATGTCTTCATATGCAATTCTCCCATCATAGTTCCTCATCAAAAACAAATCTTCATTTTTCTTTGTTGTCTCTAATTGGATGCTATTCATTGTAGTTGAAATAAGAAGCAAGGCCTAAGAACTAGATGAGAAATGAGTGTTATAGATAAATGAGATTATCCAAACACATACATTAAAAAGTGTCCAGTTCCACAAGAGCCACAATTCCGGATGAATAAGATCAAAAAATTTCTCATGGACCATATAAAATTCTCCAGTCCCACCCAAAGGTTAACTCCCAATTATCTTAGGCAACCCTTTATGTTTCTGAAATTGGTTATTATTGCTTCGAGGACATTGTAGTTGTTGAGTAATTAAACATCTACTGTTCCTTCTAATCATCCATTAATCCATTCATAAACCCCATTTTAATTATTTCATTTAATACACAAAAGACTAGTGAGAAATTGCAAGGAATTGCAATGAAAAAGACTATCGGCTGAAATTGCATGTTCTCTGGAACAAGAAAACTCGAGTAAAAAACAACTGCCGATATACTTTGCTTAAGTTCGATTTTGGCAGCCCCAAAACCTATTTACATTTTCTACCCCACCCATAGTATCTGTTAAGAGTCTTATTTCATTTGATTTCTTTGAACCCCATGTGATCATAGTCTGAGGAGATCACAAAGAGTGCATGTGGCACGAGCAAAGAATGTTGAACAGGATTTATTGTGGATGGTTTGCAATAGCATCTCTGAGCACCATTGGAATCTTTGCTTCTCTGGGGTACACACTAGTTGTCAACACTCGGGGTGAGCAACCTAGAACTTGAGAACCAGCCGGTGGGAACATGTCGGGTTCCAGGTTTCGAGGTATGTAGGGTACATTTCAAGTTCCTAAAATTAGAGAACCTATTTTGACGGGTAAATTTCAAGTTCTAAGTCAGTGAAACCTGAAACCTAGAATCTCCAATAAGTTTTTACGTTTTTTTTTTTTTTTTTTTTTGTATTTCGGTCTATGTCTTCGCGCAATCCTATGGTATTTCATGGCTTTCATTTTCTTGCTGACACGAAAAAGATAAGCCGGATGAGATTGTCGAGAGCCTACCAAGCGCAGAATGTATCATCTTGATTGCACAAGTGCAATTAGGATTACTTTACTGGAAAAGTTCCACTCACGTTTTCCAGTAATTTATCCACGACGGGCAAAGCTTGATTCGACGAAGTTGATCTTGCGTTCAACATCGGCCTTCTTGATAAACGGCAATCCGATCTCGTATGCTTCTCGTTCTACATCGATCGCTATGATCTGCAGTGGAAACATTTGAGTAATGTGCTGATTAATTCTAGCTTGACAAATAGACTTCCAAATTTTTTCCTATTGTCAAGCGAGAGAGACGGCAGACCTTGCCATCTTGCGGGATCGTGAAAGCCATCAGGAGGAGAGAGTGTCTGGTGAAGACGCCGACCTCTATAGTCTTCTTCGCGTTCAATAGATTCAGGAGCAGCGCGACGAACTGACCCCCGCTGGCACAGTCGCAAAGTAGGACCTGTTCAGTAAGATTCCCACCAACACTGAACACACAAACTTAAAGATACTCTCTGGTTTTAAGTATATGGACAGCAGCTTTCGGTCATTGAATTCTATGGTTATGCCATATTTACTCAATTTATCATCGTCATGACATGAATGTGCGTCTCCGAAAGCAAGTAACGAACATGTTCATACACTCTTAAGTCAATGCGGAATCATTTTGAGTAATGAGTATGGAATAGAATTGCTGTGGATGGTTTGCAATGGCATCTCTGAGCTCCTTCAGAATCTCTGCTTCTCTGGGGTAGACACTAGTCGTCAGTACATACTGCCATGACAATACAACAACTTAGAACATTCTCAAACTGACAGCTACTTCATTTAACAGAAGAAACTGCTGCAAACAGAACAAATCAAAAAGGAGAGATAAAGAGAGAGAGAGAGAGAGAGAGAGAGAGAGAGAGACTCTACATTGTATAGTTCATCACTCTGCAACAACCCTGATGGACCCTGGGAGACTACTTTCACAGTTGGTTCCATCTCTGCAAAGCCACTAGATCAATCAAAAATGCTGGTAAAGCATATGCAAAAGAGAAAATTGTCTAATTCCTGTATGTTTTGTAATGAAGAGTATATGAGGTACTCATAGGCATTACAAGACAACTCTATCAATTATTGCACAATTATTTGCTGATGGATATAGCTAGGTGATATTCCCAGCTTGGTTGTGAAGAAACGTTTTCAGATCGGGCTCTGCTCCTTTGTCCAAATCAAACTATCTGAACCATAATCATCAATTACTATGCCTAAGAACTAGTGGAACCGCCATTTTTCACAACACTTTATCCTGTAAAGAAAGCAGAGCAGAAGATACAGATGCTGAAGACTTGTCGTCATCCATGCGTCAAATGGAACGATCAACCAGAATTATTCCTGACACAGGGACTAGGTAGTGTAGATTAAAGAAATTGACAAGAACGGTCTTTTAGTGGGTGAACAATCGTCTGAAGTTTATTGAAAGCAGTCAAAAGATTATAACACAACAGACTCACAATCTGTATTAGAAACTATTGTGCTCCAATCTCAAAAGATTGAGGAACGAGTGCTTATTTTGATGTATGCCATAAATTTGATCAAAGGGCATCAATAGATGCGCCTGCAGATCGTCATCCCATCACCCAGTGCAACTTGAGATATATCGACCCGAGGATCGCCCGCTATCATCTTGTTGAACTCGATAGTGTCCTTCCACGCGAATTGCCTCATTGGGTGAGCAGAGGATGGGTCGGCCAAGGCCACAGTGCCTCCCCAGAGAGTGTTGTCATACATGATCACACCCCCAACCCTCACCAGCCTTAGTAGCCTCTCGTGATAGTTCTTCAGGTTTGCCCGGTCAGCATCGACGAACGCAAAGTCAAAGCTGCTTTCATTTTCTTGCTGATACGAAAAGAGAAGCAAGATGAGATTGTTGAGAGTCTAACAAGTTCAGAAGATGTCATTTTCGTTGCACAAGTTCAAATGATGATTACTTTACTAGAAAAGTTACACTCACGTTTTCTAGTAATTTGGTGAGGACGGGCAAAGCTTGCGATTCGACGAAGTCGATCTTGTGTTCGACATTGGCCTTCTTGATAAACGGCAATCCGATCTCATATGCTTCTCGGTCTACATCGATCGCTATGATCTGCGGTGGAAACATTGTGCAGATTAATTCTAGCTTGACAAATAGACTTGCAATTTTTTTCCTTTTCGCAAGCAAGAGATGGCAGACCTTGCCATCTTGCGGAATGGTGAGAGCGGTGAGGAGGAGAGAGTATCCGGTGAAGACGCCGACCTCTATAGTCTTCTTCGCGTTCAATAGCTTCAGGAGCAGAGCGATAAACTGACCCCCATCTGGCGCAGTCGCAAAGTAGGACCTGTTCAGTAAGATTCCCACCAACACTGAACATACGAACTTAAAGACACTCTGGTTTTAAGTACGTGGATAACCGCCTTCGGTCATTGAATTCTATGGTTATGCCGGATTTACTCAATTAATCATCATCATGACACGAATGTCTGGGTTTGAAAGTGACTAATGAACATGTTCATACACTCTAAGTCGAAGCGGAATCATTCTGAAGTCATAGTCAAAGGAAATCAATGAAAATGAATTTGGAATTGAGTAATGAGTATGAAATAGACTTTACTGTGGATGGTTTGCAATAGCATCTCTGAGCTCCTTCAGAATCTCTGCTTCTCTGGGGTACACGCTAGTCATCAGCACATACTGCCATGACAAAACAACTTAGAACATTCTCAAACTGTTACAGTAACTTCATTCAACAGAAGAAATTGCTGCAAACAGAAAAAACATTAAAAAAAATAAATAAATAGAGAAAGAGAGACTTTACATTGTATAGTTCATCACTCTGCAACAACCCCGACGGACCCTCGGAGACCAGTTTCGCAGTTGGTTCCATCTCTGCAAAGCCACTAGATCAATCAAACACAGATAAAAGAATGTGCAAAAGAGAAAAATTGTGTGATTTCTGCATGTTTTATACTGAAGAGTATATGAGGTAGTGACAGGCACTCAAAATAATTATATCGATCATTGCACAATCAGGGAAATAAACAATTCAAGAGATACCGGCAACATTCTAACAGATGCAGAAGATCCTTTAGATATCTCTAACCTCCACAGCGATTTAGGGCTAAGAAATGCTGCATTCTTTCCTCATTATGCAGCAGCAGATGAGAAAAATCATATAGTTTGGGTGCTAATGCAGAATACAGGTGAAAGGAAAGCGTTCTGCTTCATTTTCACCGTGCAGAGGCAGAAACTTGAGTGAAGCCAAAGATGACCTCCATGTCTCGACCCTTGAGGGATTTCATGGAACCCCAGAAAGATTGCTGTGAGAGAAAATAGCAGCAAAAGATAGAGCGAGATCGGCGAACTTCATACCTCGTACTCTGGAGAAAGAATTGCCCAGATCACGATCTAACTTGGGAAAGCTTCCACAGTTCCATGGGAAACACGGGCATCGGATAAAATGGTTCTCTTCCAAGAAATTGCCAAAGGCTTATCCTGCGTCATTCGGGTGTTGTTTTGTCAGCTGAATAATATTATTTTATGATCAATACGTTTGACCGGGCTCGGCGGCTGCAGCGAGAACACGATTTCATTCGAACACCGTGAAAAAGAACTGATTCTCTTCCAGATAACATAAGATTTCCATCACGCTGGCATTGATCCAGACATTTTTAGTGCTTGTTTTTGACCGATGCAGGTGTTGGAATGCGATGATTGTCGTTCTCATTCCTCTCTCTCCCCCTGTAGTCACTAGAGACGTTTGGTCAGAGGACTCCCTCGTATGACATGAAGTAGAGTACGATAATGTGAGACTGAATCTGTCGGAGCCCTCTGTGCATTATAACTAGGCAAGACCAGAGAACCTTCCAGATGGTAAATGCGAGAGTTGCTGTTCTACGTGCTATCATCATGGGATGACCACAAAACTAGCCACGCATAAGGTATTAAGGAGGAGAAGAGTCAAAAAGGAGAGGTCAAGATTGGCCACCGCTAGAACAGAATAATTATCTACTACAAATAAATTTTCAAACAAACTTATTTATATATATAAAAAGCCTCGTCTCGGGAGACTCAACAACATGATTAGATAGATTGGACACGAAAAAAGTGATTTCATACTTATCATTGTTAAGAGATATAACCGGTCTCACTTTCGGTATTTTTAGATTAATCAACAGTCGAGAATGTCAGTCTCATTTCATGCCCAAAATGTCCAAAATCATAAGCTTCTTTCGATTGGCGATATCAATTTTCCCATGCTAGCTTTTTTTTTTTTGGTCAGAAAAGAACTTTGCATTCAACGCATCAAAGGATTACATTGAGCAGATAGAGCATCTGCTATTAACAGGTCTAACAAAATAGGAGAAATTGGGATGGGCCAAATCTCCGAAAGGGCCTCATTCGTATAATTTTTGGCGGCCCAGTCAGCCACTTGATTGGCCTTCCTTCTACAATGTCGAACCCTAACTTCTGGACAAGCACGAAGGAGACAGATGGCATCGTTGAAGATCGCCCGAACCTCCCATGGCGGATGGGCATCCGTGTTGACAGATTCAACCAGTATGGCGCTGTCCGATTCGATGATCAGTGGATCGCAATGTCTGCCCAAGCGATGCACATGGCGAAGAGTGATCAAAAGGGCCATAAACTCCGATTGTAGAGCCGACGAAGCAGGAAAGTTTGTGGTAAGTCCATCGATGATTCTGCCATTGTGATCTCGGATTATGCTTGCCATAGAGCCCTTGAGAAGATGTGGCCGGAAAGCCCCATCTATGTTAATCTTAAAACTGCCTTGATCTGGAGGACGCCATACTTCCTCTGTACTGATCTGTTGTTGGCTAATCGTTGCAGGGTTACGATAAGAGCAGAGAGCGGATCGAGCGTTGGCGAAGGCTCTGTTAAGCACCTGAGATGCATCCACCTGTTGGCGACGAAAGATAAAGTTATTCCTGGATTTCCAAATGTGCCATAGGACATAGGCGATGGTGTTCTGATCAGGTACACTTAGATTTTGAACAAACATATCTGAAATCCATTCATTTAGGCTCTGTGAATGCTGTATCTGAATGGGTAAATGAAGCCTGGGGTCTGACCAAATGTTAATAGTCCAATGACAATGTAGAAATAAGTGATCGGCCGATTCAGGTTCACTATTATGGCAGATTACACAGTAAGGGTCAGGGCTGATATTTCTGTGATACAGATTACCTTTTGTAGGTAGAACATTGTGTAGTAGACTCCACATAAAATATTTGATCTTGGGCGCAATGCTTAATTTCCATAGTATTTTCCATAAAGCTGTCGGGAACTGATGGCTATGCAAATCGCCCTCCTGATTGTTGCTGATTTCTGTCGGACAGGTGTGTATGTAACCACTCTTTACGGTATAGACGCCGTGAGTGGTTTCTGTCCATATCAGTTTATCCTCTGTATGAGAATGGCTGATCGGGATGGCGAGGATTTCCTTAACTGTAGTGTCATCATAGAGTCCATTAAGCAGGGGAATATTCCAGGCATTGGTATGCCTATCAATGAGTTCGCCTACCATAGCCGGTTCATCCCGGTTTGCTGGGCCAACCAGAAGTCCTTGCGGCAGCCACCGATCTTCACGTATATTAATCCTAGTTCCATCACCTACTGACCAGCGAAGCTTAGGAAGGATTGAATTCCGACCTAGTAAAAGACTCTGCCAACCCCAAGATGGTCTGGCCCCTTTATCCGCATGTAAAAAATCTTGGGAATGGAAGTAGATACCTTTAAATAATTTACTCCAAAGTGCCGTAGGATTTTGAATCAAGCGCCAAGCCTGTTTTCCGAGCAGTGCATTGTTGAAGTGCATGAGATCTCTAAAGCCTATACCACCTTGGTTCTTACTTTTTTTAAGCACCTCCCATCTTTTCCAATGGATGCCTGATTTTGCCGCCTCATTTTGCCACCAGAACCGAGCGATCTTTTTTTCAATGGATATGCAAATGGAAGCTGGAAGTTTAAATATTGTCATAGCATACTGGGGCATTGCTTGAACAACAGATTTAATAAGAATCTCCTTGCCCCCCTTAGAGATCAAACGTTCTTTCCAACCATCCAGCTTTTTATTCACTCTCTCAATAATCCAATGAAATACCTCTTTCCTTGAGCGTCCCCAATCAGAAGGAACGCCCAAGTATTAACTAACACCGGGACTCTCAAGGCATTCGCCAAATTCTCCTGTAAGGCATAAGGACAGGATTTGGTAAAATAAATTCCAGATTTGTTCCGATTAATCTCCTGTCCTGTAGCTACGCAATATTGATTTACAATGTTGGCCAGATTTAGGCATTCCTGAAGCTTAGCGTCAAGGAAAAAGATGGCATCATCAGCAAAAAATAAGTGTGATAATATAGGACACCACCTGTTAATCTGAATACCTTTAATATGGCCCATATGAATCGCTTGGTGCATGAGAGTTGATAATACATTTGCCATGAGAATAAAAAGATATGGAGAAAGGGGATCCCCTTGTCCGATTCCTCTGGTTGGATGAAAATAGTTTAACTGTTCCCCATTGAACTTAATGCTGTACGATACTGTTGTAATACACTGCATGATCCATCGTACCCAAGTGGTATGAAAACCCAACTTTAGGAGGTAAGACTCGAGAAAATCCCATTCCACTCTGTCGTAAGCTTTGCGCATATCCATTTTCAAAACCGCCTGAAAATTCTTTGCCCGTTTTCGAGTGCGTAGCTGATGTAGTACTTCCTGCACAATATATATGTTGTCCTAGATCTGGCCGCCACTTACAAAGGCACTCTGCTCATTAGAAATTAATGCTGGAAGCCAAGGTTTTAGTCAGTTGGCTAACACTTTGGAGATTATCTTATAAGCATAATTACACAGGCTAATAGGACGGAACTGGTCTAGGTTTTCTGGGTGAGGAACTTTTGGAATTAAGGTGATAAAGGTTTTATTCAGATCAGTAGGCATGATCCCTGTTGTAAAGAACTGTTGAATTAATATAAAAAGATCAGGGCCCAAGGTATCCCAATGTGATTGATAAAACAATCCACTCATACCATCAGGTCCTGGAGCTTTGGTAGACCCTAGCTGAAAAACTGCACTACGAATCTCATCCTGGGTAATCTCGGCCACCAATTGATCATTCATTTCTGGGGAGACCACGGTCAGGCATTTATCAATGACAGGCTGATAATTTCGTGTACCAATAGTTTGGTAAAGGTTGGTGAAGTACTGTGTAGTCATGAGCTTGAGAGAGTTGTCATCCCGAATCCATTGCTGATCTGCATCCTTCAACATATAGATTTTATTGCATTGTCTTCGCTGTATAGCCGTGACATGGAAAAATTTTGTGTTCTTATCCCCCCACTTAAGCCAACTAATACGAGATCGCATTGCCCAAAATTGTTCCTCTTGCTGCCATAGCCTGTTTATTTCTGCTTTGATGTTGGTAATGGATTGTTGAGCATAACGTGTGTGAGGTAGGTTAGTGTAATCTTGTAGCTGTTGATGTAAAAAAGCTATTTGGTTTTGGGCTATGGAAAATTTCTTGTGACTCCAGGTAGATAGTGCCTGTGAAACTAATTTGAGTCTTTGTGAGAGATTGTACTGTCTTCCATGTCCCGAATTCCATGATTCCTGAATAATTTTACTGCACTCCTTATCCTGTAACCAAAAAGCTTCAAAAGTAAAACAACTTACCTCGCCTTCTTTTACAGCCATCAGTATTTAGCAGGATAGGGGTATGGTCAGAACCCACTATTGGAAGTGCAAACACTTCAGCTTCGGGAAATGCAATACGCCATTCAGAAGTACAGAAAGCTCGGTCCAGCCTTTCTTTAACTAAATCAGCACCCTCCCTATTATTCGACCAGGTAAACGCACACCCTTTAGTAGCCATATCCATCAAAGCACATTCTTGGACAACATGTCGAAAAGAAGACATCCTGTAGGTGTCAGGTGGTCTTTTACTGACTTTCTCCCAAACATACAGGATTTCATTAAAGTCACCAATGCAGAGCCAAGGTAGAGTGTTGGTGCGTGCTATCTGCTGAAGTGCTGTCCAAAAGAGTTGGCGAGGAGAATACGCAGCAGGTGCATGAACACAGGTCAGTCGCATAGAAAGATTACACCTGGAATCCACACAGTTCATATCAAACATTTCTTGATTAGCTTGAATCATGTCAACCACAAAATACTCATGCCAAAGTAAAACCAATCCTCCAGCCAGACCTATAGGGTTCAGAATATGCGAATTCCGAAATTTTAATCGACGTTGTAGTCGAGTAATCACCTCCTCCCGGTTCTTTGTCTCCATCAAAAATATTAAGTCAGGCTTTTCTTTGGCCACTAGGGCCTTAAGGGCTCGAACTGCCAGGGGGGAGCCTAAACCCTGACAGTTCCAACATATAATTTTCATTTGTTCAAAGGCGGCTGTTGAGGGCCAGCCGCCATCGCCCATCCTCCTGCTTCAGTAGCCAGTAAAATAGGGGTGTCCATAAGAGAGCAGTCTTCTAGGATGTCTGTTGTTGCGCTGCGTGAATCATACGGTGAATATCGCTTGGTTTTCTTTGCTGCTGTTGTGCTTATTGACAATCTTGTATTCTTGAGCTTTTTGGAGGTAGATGGTGTTATCGGATTCTGTTGAGCATGGCATTCTGTAGAAGGAATGGCTGACGTGGGACAGGTACCTCCAATATTTGATTGCCCTGTTTTTTGAGAGTTCTTTCCCTGTTCAGGAGCATATAAGACTAGACTGGTAGATGTGTGACCAAGCGCCATGATCGGATCTGTCCTCCCCTGAATGGGAGGCTGTTGCAAGTCACAGTTCTGTAGGGCAGCAGGCAACAAACTTGGATGCACAGGAGGTGGTGGAGGAGTCTCTGGAACATGCTCGGTGTCAGTACTTTGCTGTTCCTCATAGAATGCTTTCCAATATGGGCTAAATTCTCTCACCTCGGCTTTCAACCAATGACCGTAAGACATTTTTTCTTTTCCTTCCATTTTCGCTTCAGTAAAAGGGATATCTTTACAGTAGGTTGCATAATGACCAATAATGCCACAGGAATAACAGTAATGTGGGAGCCTTTCGTACCTGAAATCCAGCCAAATTGGATGCCTGGCAATGCAAATAAGTTGCCCTGTTTTCAGAGGTTCACTGAGGTTAATATCGACACGCACCTTTGCAGTTTTAACCATAGTTCCTTCTGTATTTTGCAGCTTAACATCCATTACCTTACCCACATTTTTAACAGCTCTAGCAACCATGTCTTCGGAGTGCCATTCAAGCGGTAAACCATATATATGGACCCAAAATGCACATGTTGAGAAATCGTAACAGTGCAAAGGTGTATTTGGAAGCCATGGCTTAAAAATAACCAAGTTGCCAGAAAAGAGCCAAGGTCCACCCTCTTGTACCCTCTGTTTTTCATTTTCTACTTCAAATTTAGCAACATAAATTCCCCCTCACATTGGGTAATTGCAACTCGATCTGTTTTCTAGGCCCGTTTGAGTGTATTCTCAAAAGCTTGAAGATTAATAGAAGGATTGGAATGTATTTTACCTACCAACGTTAACTTGCATTCTTGAATTTATCCGTAGGTGGCATGTCATCCCAGTCTTCAATACCTTGCTGATTCCATAGCCTACCCATTCTGTGGCACAACGCATACAGTCGCGGGTCCTGGGATTCGTCGAATTGATCCATCTGAGGACTGACCAAGAAAAATACATGCAACCAGAAGAGAAGGCAAGTCAGAGTTAAGCAAGCCAGCGCCAATCCAGTCAATGCATGACCTGAGAAGGGTTGATCGGAATCCAGGAGGAGCGGACAGAACAGCGATGCAAAGAAAAGTGGTGCGCAAGACAGAGCTTCATCACCGGATAGCTCCAACAACAACAAAGATGGTCGAATAATCGGGTTAGAGGGGAGGGTTTTAGGGCAAATTTTCCATGGCGAGACAATCAACCAGATGTGTTTAATTTTGCCATTCAAACGGAAGGAAGATGGAAATTTGGGGAATTAGGACATCGCAAAAGCATAAACTACCATAGCGGTAGGAGAGCACTCTGCATATCGAGAGGGTTTGGCTTCCCACAGGGGGTTTGAATACTTGCAATTCCCATGCTAGCTTGAAAAGCATCATTGTTAGTAATTTAATTTTGACTCTGTTGCCAGACTGTTCCTTATTTTTTTCCCCCATAGAAGCGTCCCGGAAGATTATATCTATAAAGTATTATATATTTTCATTTAGTCAAAAAGGATTTATTGTTGGTGAAACGTTATGGAAAAGTTGTGAACCTTTTTTTGTACTTTTATTTGTAAGAGTCGTGCAAGTAATCTCTCTAAGATATGGCTCATCACATGACTCATTAGCAGGTCTCATGCATAGACTCGCATTCAACATTTTTTCCAGGACCTGCGTCGACTGTAGATGTATGTTCCAGTCCTACAGTTCCTTCGATAAGCTCCAGTCTCTCTCTCTCGCATTCAACAATTTTTCCAGGTTTTGTCAATATACAGCTCCTGATGTGAAGTTCGATTCGATCTCCAGAGAAGAACCGCAGCAGGTCGCCCATAACAACGGGACCATACACTCACCCACAAGAACCCCGAAGGCTGTAGCCTGCTGCCTGATGTGAACAGAGAGTTCTTCGCTGCCACGAGCCGTCTCTAACTGCTCAAACACACTCGCGTCTTAAGAGTCTCGACTTACTGAACGGAAAAGATAGAAGACCAATAAAACAAATGAAACGATGCAACTCTGGTTCAATGAAGAAGTGGCCAAGAAAATTCACACGATTATGTATCAATTTATTAAGAGATCAAATAAAAGAATAGCTCAATATCACCACTCAGCCAGCAAAGCCGGAGTATTACTGCACAAATACATAAGAATCCAAGTTTATTCCTCCCTCAGAAATTAAATAATATCAAAACCATGCACAAAAATGACCGACGTGAATGTACCATATCCACGAAGAAAGACCAAAAGAGTTACTTCCGATTAGCTCGAAGTGACTGCATAGTGGCAGCAAAAGTATCATAGTCAGGAAGCTTAGGATGAACGTGACTTGCTCGATTGAAGGAATCCTCCCTAGATGCAGACTCTAAGCTCGGAGTTGCAGCCTTAGAACTTTCACTCATCCCTGACTTAGCAGATGAAACCTTCTTTCGGATGGGCAAGGAAGGTTGCTCTCTTGCAGTAGACTTTGGACTATCTTCACTCATACCTGACTTACTGGATGAAGTTTTCTTTGAAATTGAAGACGGAGGTTGTTCCATTGCAGTAGACTTTGAGGTCTCCTCATGAGACGATCTTTTGGTTTCCGAAATGGGCTCGCCCTTTGCTTCCTTACTGTACCTCGACTGTTCAGAACTTCTTAAACTATAGGCTTCATCAGCCGCAGAGTGAGGCCTTGTTGAAGTTTCAGTTGGATAAGAGCTCCTCAGAGAGGATCTTGAATCCACACTACGTTCTTTGGATTCATCAGAGGCAAAAGTTGACTTCAAGTTGGTATTTCTGTGAGCACTTGGAGCACCTGCCTTTGTCCTTCGAGAAAGCCCAGCACCTATACGTTCTCTACTGTTTGTGGATGAACCAGTGGAACCTGATCTTTTATTCACTTCGGACTCCTCCTGAGTATAAGGTTCAGAACCACTGTTATAAATCTGTTCTTTCATAGTTCCTTCTGGAGCATAAATGCCGTCAGAGACCAGAGATGGGATCACTGGCCTCATGCTTGCTCTTCTTGTCAAGTTGTCATCCACTTCTGGCTGCATCTTCTCTATATACCGTTCCCGGCGGGTTCTTGAACCACGCTGTTCTTCTCTTAATTCAAAAGATGCACTTGAACCTCTGGAACTTGATCTTTCAGTTTCCTTTACTTCTGACTCTTGCTGAGGGTAAGATTCCGGATGGCTGTCTAAAATTTGGCCTTGGCTAGTCCTTTCTGAAGCATAACTGCCATAAGGACCAAGAGATGGAATGACCGGCCTTGTGCTTGCTCTTCTTGTAAACGTATCATCCACTACCTGCTCCACCTTCTGAACCTGCTGTTCTCGACGGCTTCTGGAATTATCTTGTGAAACCGTTTTCTCTGGACTGCTCAGCAACAGTCGGACAAGTGGGGAATGTTGAGGTGAACCAGAAAAAGTTGGGTAGAGCCGGATCTAAATGTTGGCTAGGTAAGCGTCCTGTAGTAAGAGGAGTGGTTATGAACCCTGTAGACCATCCCCATGGGGGTGGTGAAGGGAGAGCCCCAATTGGTAGAAAAAAACCCGCAACCCCTTGGGGTTATCCTGCACTTGGAAGAAGAAGTAGAAAAAGGAAGAAATATAGTGATAATTTGATTCTTCGTCGCCGTAGTAAATAGGGGACAAAATCGAATTTCTTTCTTTTTCTTATTATAAAAAAAAAATAGGAGTAATTAATCGTGACACGTTCACTAAAAAAAAATCCTTTTGTAGCGAATCATTTATTAAGAAAAATTGAGAAGCTTAACACAAAGGCGGAAAAAGAAATAATAATAACTTGGTCTCGGGCATCTACCATTATACCTACAATGATCGGTCATACTATTGCTACCCATAATGGAAAGGAACATTTACCTATTTATATAACAGATCGTATGGTAGGACATAAATTGGGAGAATTTTCACCTACTATAAATTTCCGTGGACATGCGAAAAATGATAATAGATCTCGTCGTTATAGATGATTAGTGATCATTAGTAAGAGGTGAACCTTATGAGAAAGAAGAGAAATAAGAACCCATATGGAGAAGTATATGCTTTAGGCCAACATATATCTATGTCTGCTCACAAAGCACGAAGGGTAATTGATCAGATTCGTGGACGTTCCTACGAGGAAACACTTATGATACTCGAACTTATGCCTTATCGAGCGTGTTATCCCATTTTTAGGTTGGTTTATTCTGCAGCAGCAAATGCTAGTCATAATATGGGTTTCAATGAAGCAAGTTTAGTTATTAGTAAAGCTGAAGTCAACGAGGGTACTACTATGAAAAAATTAAAACCTCGAGCTCGAGGGCGAAGTTATGCAATAAAAAGACCCACTTGTCATATAAGGATTGTATTGAAAGATAAATCTTTCTATGAAGAAGAAGATTTCTTTTGCTTAAAAAAATCCGAATGGAAAAAAAAAAAAAAAAAAGAAGTACACAGATATGACATATCATTATATGGATAAGGGTGGGGGATTATGGGACAAAAAATAAATCCACTTGGTTTCAGACTTGGTACAACCCAAGGTCATCATTCTATTTGGTTTGCACAAGCCAAAAATTATTCCGATGGTCTGCAAGAAGATCAAAAAATACGAAATTGTATCAAGAATTATTTACAAAAAAATATGAGAATATCCTCTGGTGTGGAGGGAATTGCACGCATAGAAATTCGAAAAAGAATTGATCTGATTCAAGTCATAATTTATATGGGATTCCCAAAGTTATTACTAGAAGGCAAGACGCGAAGAATTGAAGAATTACAGATGAATGTACAAAAAGAACTTAATTGTGTGAACCGAAAACTCAACATTGCTATTACAAGAATTACAAACCCTTATGGGCACCCTAATATTCTTGCAGAATTTATAGCCGGACAGTTAAAGAATAGAGTTTCATTTCGCAAAGCAATAAAAAAGGCTATTGAATTAACCGAACAGGCAGATACAAAAGGAATTCAAGTACAAATTGCAGGTCGCCTCGACGGAAAAGAAATTGCACGTGTCGAATGGATGAGAGAAGGTAGGGTTCCTCTACAAACCATTCGAGCTAAAATTGATTATTGTTCCTATGGAGTCCGAACGGTCTATGGAGTATTAGGCATCAAAATTTGGATATTTTGGGAATAAGAATACTTTCCCTGGCTTTACTCTTTACACTATATCCATTGATAAAAAAAAATAGAATAAAAAAAAAAACTTTTTCTTTTCATGCTTTTTCTCTTAAATCAAAAAAATAAGCAATTCTATAGGTTTGAATAAAAATTTGATTGATGATTTCATATAATTGCTATGCTTAGTGTGCGACTCGTTGGTTTTTTTTTATAGGATAGAATTCCAAAAAAATGGACAGACCCCTACTGTGAACTAATAACTATATAACTAATAACCAACTCATCGTTTCACATTATCTGGATACAAAAAAGCAGTCAAGATATGATATATTGGTCATATCATTGTAGCAACTGAAATCTTTCTTACATAAAGAAAAAAAATAAATCTGATTATGATATAAAAAAAGTATGCAGATAAAGGAAAGGTTGAGAGAAAGAAAGAAAAAGAATATCAATGATATAGGATTCCAATATATGTAAGGTTTATGAGTCATCTCATAAAAGGCAGTGTAATAAAGCATCAATACTGATTCATCCATAAGTATATGAATCTATTCATAGAAAAAAATCAAGAGCCTCGAGCCAATAAAGACTAAAAAGATTGACTCAAGAACAAATTTCATGAGGGGCTCCATTGTAGAATTCAAACCTAACCATTAATTGCGAAGCGACGGGAACGATGGAACCTATGAATACGTAAGATTCTATTGAAAAATGAATCCTAATAATTCATTAGGTAGGATGGCGGAACGAACCAGGGACCAATTCATTTATTCCGAGAATTCATGAGCTAACCCTACAACTAAAATAGATATTGAAAGAGTAAATATTCGCCCGCGAAGGTTTTTATTAGATTACTCAATCTTGTTCGATCCAATATAATAATATGATCAAAGGCAAAACAAAATAAAGATTCGTTAGAAAAAAACCACATTATCTCACTATCTAGAAATAGAAAATTATCTGGAAAAAAAAAATACATGTTTAAGTATATATCCAAACAAGATATAGAAATTTCTAATAGATTAGATGAAATCTCAAAGAATCCATGATTCCGTATATTTTCATAAAATTCTCAAATTCGAATCGTTTCATTCGTGATGAGCCGGATGAGAAGAAACTCTCATGTCCGGTTCTGTAGTAGAGATGGAATTGAGAAAGAACCATCAACTATAACCCTAAAAGAACCAGATTTCGAAAACAACATAGAGGAAGAATGAAAGGAATATCTTATCGAGGTAATCGTATTTGTTTCGGTAAATATGCTCTTCAGGCACTTGAACCCGCTTGGATCACATCTAGACAAATAGAAGCAGGGCGACGAGCAATGACAAGAAATGTGCGCCGTGGTGGAAAAATATGGGTACGTATATTTCCAGACAAACCAGTTACGGTAAGACCTACGGAAACACGTATGGGTTCGGGTAAAGGATCTCCCGAATATTGGGTAGCTGTCGTTAAACCAGGTCGAATACTTTATGAAATGGGCGGAGTAGCAGAAAATATAGCCAGAAAGGCTATTTCAATAGCGGCGTCCAAAATGCCTATACGAACTCAATTTATTATTTCGGGATAGGAACGTAGAACCAAAGAAAAGAAGTCTTGGGGATAAAAAAAAATTGCAGGTTTCTTTTTGACAAACAATATTTCTTTTTTTTTTTACTTCGCCCTTTGGATTAACATTGAAAGAACAGATTCAAAAATGATATGATTCAACCTCAAAGCCATTTGAATGTAGCGGATAACAGCGGGGCCCGAGAATTAATGTGTATTAGAATCATAGGAGCTAGTAATCGCCGATATGCTCATATCGGTGACATTATTGTTGCTGTGATCAAGGAAGCATTACCAAACACACCTCTAGAAAGATCAGAGGTGATCAGAGCTGTAATTGTACGTACTTGTAAAGAACTTAAACGTGACAACGGTATGATAATACGATATGATGATAATGCTGCAGTTGTGATTGATCAAGAAGGAAATCCAAAAGGAACTCGAGTTTTTGGTGCGATTGCCCGAGAATTGAGACAGTTAAATTTCACTAAAATAGTTTCATTAGCACCTGAGGTATTATAAGATGAGATCATACGTAATATAGTTATATTATACATAGTATTTGGATGAAATAGAGTAATTAGTGGATTAGGTTGTATCGGACGCATATCCCTTTATTTAATAACAAAAATATAAAAATTAAAAAATAAATAAAAAATAGCATGTTGATTATATCAAAAATGGGAGGCAACCAAAATTTTAGTTTATCATGGGTAGGGACACTATTGCTGACATAATAACCTCTATACGAAATGCTGACATGAATAGAAAAGGGACGATTCAAATAGCATCCACTAACATCACGGAAAACATTGTTAAAATACTTTTAAGAGAAGGTTTTATCAAAAACGTGAGGAAGCATCAGGAAAACAACAAATATTTTTTGGTTTTAACCCTACGACATAGAAGGAATAGGAAAGGACCCTATCGAACTATTTTAAATTTAAAACGTATCAGTAGGCCTGGCCTACGAATCTATTCGAACTATCAACGAATTCCTAGAATTTTAGGCGGGATGGGGATTGTAATTCTTTCTACTTCTCGAGGTATAATGACAGACCGAGAGGCTCGACTAGAAGGAATCGGCGGAGAAATTTTGTGTTATATATGGTAATCTTTCTGTTCTGATATCCGAATTGGATCCGGAATTTGCTATTTGTCAAAAGAAAAAAGGGTGGGTTAGTTGATATCATTCCTACTACATTAGGTGATACTTCTAGGGCTTTTACCTAGAATGAAAGAACAAAAAAATGGATTCAGGAAGGTTTAATTAATGAATCACTTCTCCTTCTCAATGGTATGTATGCTCAGGGTTTTTCGATAATGAAGATCTAATTCTAGGTTATGTTTCATGAAGGATCCGACGGAGTTTTACACGTATACTATGGGGGGGAGGGGCAAAAATTGAAGTAAGTCGTTATGATTCAAGCAGAGGGCGTATAATTTATAGATGCCACAACAAGGATTCGAATGATTAAGTTGTTTTGTCAACTTCAGCATTCCCTTCATGGGGATACAATTTGAGGTTCAACATTTCAAGAAACTTATTTTCTTCCAATAAATAGAGTCAGAATTAAGTTAAGGAACGACAACTATGAAAATAAGGGCCTCCGTTCGTAAAATTTGTGAAAAATGTCGACTGATCCGTAGAAGAGGACGAATTATAGTAATTTGTTCTAATCCGAGACATAAACAAAGACAAGGATAATCTTTTGAAAAGGGGCTCTCTAACGTAAAGGACCCAATGAAAAAAATAGGATCTGTTTTGACATGAAATGGATATATCCATATATCTCGAATTTTGATTTATGAGATGATAAAGTATGGCAAAATCTATACCAAGAACTGGTTCACGTAGGAATGTCCGTAGTGGTTCACGTAAAAGTACACGTAGAATACCAAAGGGAGTTATTCATGTTCAAGCAAGTTTCAACAATACCATTGTGACTGTTACAGATGTACGGGGTCGGGTAATTTCTTGGTCCTCCGCCGGTACTTGTGGATTCAATGGTACAAGAAGGGGGACACCATTTGCTGCTCAAACCGCAGCAGGAAATGCTATTCGGACAGTAGTAGATCAAGGTATGCAACGAGCAGAAGTCATGATAAAAGGTCCTGGTCTCGGAAGAGATGCAGCATTAAGAGCTATTCGTAGAAGTGGTATACTATTAAGTTTCGTACGTGATGTAACCCCTATGCCACATAATGGCTGTAGACCTCCTAAAAAAAGACGTGTGTAGAAATCAAAATGAAAGAGATTTCAAGAGAAATAAACGATTCAATGATCTGATCAAATAATATTATTATGGTTCGAGAGAAAGTAAGAGTATCTACTCGGACACTACAGTGGAAGTGTGTCGAATCAAGAGCAGACAGTAAGCGTCTTTATTATGGACGCTTTATCTATCTCCCCTTATGAAAGGGCAAGCCGATACAATAGGCATTGCGATGCGAAGAGCTTTGCTTGGTGAAATAGAAGGAACATGTATCACCCGTGCAAAATTTGAAAAAATACCACATGAATATTCTACCATAGTAGGTATTCAAGAATCAGTACATGAAATTTTAATGAATTTGAAAGAAATTGTATTGAGAAGTAATCTATATGGAACTCGCAACGCGTCTATTTGTGTCAAGGGTCCTGGATGTGTAACTGCTCAAGACATCATCTTACCAACTTCTGTGGAAATCGTTGATAACACACAGTATATAGCTAATCTAACGGAACCCATTAATTTGTGTATTGGATTACAAATCGAGAGGAATCGCGGA
>CM027832.1:5992491-6012491 GCA_016097485.1 Eucalyptus sideroxylon x Eucalyptus melliodora | reverse complement strand
TAATTCGCGAGGTTTTTTAAAACCACCAGTGAGATACACACGAAATACGTGCAGGATCATCATTAGGACCATCATACTTGCCGACCATCGATGAACTGATCGAATTAACCAACCAAAGTTAGCTTCAGTCATTATGTATTGAACAGAAGCAAAAGCCTCAGTAACAGTTGGACGGTAGTAAAAAGTCATAGCAAACCCCGTAGCTACTTGTACTAAAAAACAAGTAAGCGTAATTCCTCCTAGACAATAAAATATGTTGACATGAGGAGGAACATATTTACTAGTTATATCATCTGCAATCGCCTGAATCTCGAGACGTTCTTCAAACCAATCATAGACTTTATTGAGATAGGTAAACCAATAGTACTCCCCCTCGAAGAACCGTATCTGAGAATTTCATCTCGTACAGCTCAAACAAAAACCTAAGATATTGCTTTGGTTTCAAGGCATATGGAATCGAAAGTTTGAAAATTCGTCATCAACCCTTTCTAACTTCTCTGAAGATACGAACCAGTAAAAATACGAAAGCTCTTATTTGTGGTTGTAATGCCAAAATATCAAGTCGGCTCATTCGTCTTTATGTTGATCGTTACAGGCCTCTTGAATCTTCTATTTACCTACTTCTTTTTCTTTGATTTGTTATTTTTATTTCTTTTTTTGTGTGTAATGCAGCTTTACTCTTCTTTTCTTTATTATTGATAGGAATTCCCTTGTTAAGACCCTATGAATTGATTCAAACCTCAGATTCATACTAGAACCGCGATGATTCTTCAAACTAAGTCCAAAGATTCCCTGAGTAAGAACCATTGGATCATCACTTATTCAATGAATAGATATAATGACTAAAAATCCAAAGAAAGTTTTGTCCTTTGATCAAAAAAAAGGGGAAATCTTTTGAAAAAGAAGAAAAATCTTTTGATTTATAACGTTTTGGAAAATTTTTTGGAGTCCGGTCACGGGGTCTGAATATTAAGTATGAATCATAGTTAATATTTTGTGATCTATTTCGTGCTCCAGATACTCGAATGAATATCCGACGAGGTAAAACCATCTATATAAAGATGACAGATCCATTTTCTGTACTATCAATAGTATCAATTATAACAAGTCACACACTCATATTCCGGAAATACAGAAAGAAAGAAAGAAATTCCACGATCGAACTACCAATAAAAAAAGAATATAATGATATAAAAATCCGAAACCTAAATGCTTTACTTTGTATTGAAAAGCTAAGAATTCACGTTTCTTGTGAATCTAATTCATTGAAATTCCGTCCAGTAAAACAGAAGAATTATAAATTTCCAAAATAATAGATAGGAATACTGCAAATAGAGCCATTGCGACACCCATCAAAGGAGTAGTTCCCCATCCAGGAGCTACTTTACCATATTCTGAATTCAATGGTTTCAATAAATCCCCTACAATAGTTCGTCTTGGTCCAGATCTAGAACTACCCTCAACGGTTTGCGTAGCCATAAATCCTATTTTGTATTCATTGAGATCTGTTGACTTTGTATACCATTCCGTTGTAAATAAACGATCTTATCATAGATCCATTTTGGTCTTGAAATTATATAATAATGGAAACAGCAACCCTAGTCGCCATCTCTATATCTGGTTTACTTACTTGTAAGTTTTACTGGGTACGCCTTATATACTGCTTTTGGGCAACCCTCTCAACAATTAAGAGATCCATTCGAAGAACACGGGGACTAGTTGAAGTAATGAGCCGCCCAACATTGGGCGGCTCATTACTTCAATTCAATTGATATAATGAAAAATCATTTCACCTTTTTAGTTGGAACTTTAGGTGGTTCTCGAAAAAAGATAGCGAAAAAAATTATCCCTAGAGTCGAGACTAAGAGGAATGTATAAACCAATGCTTCCATAAATTCGATCGTACTTTACAATTATAGCTTCCATACCTGTTCTGTTTATTTGGGATTATCTCCCAAAGAGCAAGACAAAAAAATAAAGGAAAAAGATAAGAGAGAAATCTTGTATCAGACTACTTGTCTTCTTGTAGTCGGATCTCCAAGTTTTTGGAATGCTCCAAATTCCACTTGAGCATCCAAATCGGGGTCAATACCAGCAAAAACATCTCTGAACAAGGTTCTAGCACCATGCCAAATGTGTCCGAAGAAGAAGAGCAGAGCAAACGAAGCATGTCCAAAAGTAAACCAACCCCTTGGACTGCTACGAAAAACACCATCGGATTTCAAAGTAGCACGATCTAATTCAAAAATTTCACCTAATTGGGCACGTCTAGCATATTTTTTCACAGTAGCAGGATCACTATAACTGACTCCATTGAGTTCCCCGCCATAGAACTCAACAGTTACACCCACTTGTTCAACACTATACTTTGATTCCGCCCTTCGAAAAGGAACGTCGGCTCGAACAATTCCGTCTCCGTCTACCAAAACAACCGGAAATGTTTCAAAAAAAGTAGGCATACGACGTACAAAAAGTTCACGCCCTTCTTTATCTCGAAAGATAGGATGTCCTAACCACCCAACAGCTATTCCATCCCCGTTGTCCATTGAACCCGCTCTGAATAATCCCCCCTTTGCCGGATTATTACCGATATAATCATAAAAAGCTAATTTTTCAGGAAATTTTAGACCAAGCTTCTGATAAACTTTGATTTTTGGCTAGCCCAGCACCAACTCTTCGATATATTTCTTGCTGGAAGTATCCCTGATCCCATTGATAACGAGTGGGACCAAATAATTCGATAGGGGTAGTTGCTGAACCATACCACATAGTTCCAGCAACAACAAAAGCTGCAAAAAAGACAGCAGCAATACTACTGGAAAGGACGGTTTCAATATTGCCCATACGTAATCCTTTATATAGACGTTGGGGCGGACGGACACTAAGATGAAATAGGCCCGCTAATATGCCTAAAGTACCTGCTGCAATATGATGAGAGGCTATTCCTCCCGGAACAAAAGGATCAAAACCTTCTACACCCCACGCTGGATTTACAGGTTGTACCTTTCCAGTTAGTCCATAAGGATCGGACACCCATATTCCAGGACCATACAATCCTGTTACATGAAATGCGCCAAACCCAAAGCAAGCCACTCCTGAAAGAAATAAATGAATTCCAAAATTTTGGCAAATCCAAAGAAGGTTTTCCTGTACGCTCATCACAAAATATTTCTAAATCCCAATACACCCAATGCCAGATAGCTGCCAAGAAGCACAAGCCAGAAAACACAATATGTGCACCGGCCACGCCTTCGTAACTCCAAATACCCGGATTTGTTATAGTCCCTCCTGTAATACTCCAGCCGCCCCATGAATTGGTTATTCCTAAACGAGTCATGAAGGGTATAACGAACATACCTTGTCTCCACATTGGATCAAGAACGGGATCAGAGGGATCAAAAACTGCTAATTCATATAGAGCCATCGAACCGGCCCAACCAGCAACCAAAGCTGTATGCATTATATGGACAGAAAGCAAACGGCCGGGATCATTTAATACGACGGTATGAACACGATACCAAGGCAAACCCATGTAAATACCCCTTTATCAACGAAAAATAGACACTATGTAACTTTATTGCATTGGAAAAAAATATGCTATGGACCTCCCCTTTTCAGGGGTATCTCGGAGAAAGGATTAATATTTGTTCTATTCTTTTTTTAGTAAAAATGGAACAATTCGGTTCGTAGGAACAAAGAGAAGCAGATCTATTCTATATCCGATAAGTACCAATACGCAATGGGGGTTGATCCCATTTTCTATGAACGAATGCATACATATTTGTTAATCATTCAAAAAACCTATTCGTAAGAATTTTTTTCCCAATCTATGGATAAAATATGATAAAAGACAATATTATTAAGAAAATAAACGCATTGTTACGCTTCCACATCAAAGTGAAATATAGTACTTAATTCTTTTTTCTTTCATTTTATGCCTATTGGTGTTCCAAAAGTACCCTTTCGAAGTCCTGGAGAGGAAGATGCCTCTTGGGTTGACGTATAGTGCGACTTGTCAGATATATCGGGTCATATGGGATTTCCCCGTTCTCTCCCCCGATCGAGATATCCTCTGTTTCGCCCAAAAAAGATTTTGAATTATCAAAAAATTGGAGCGTGAAGTGAAATCAAGTGAAATTATATCCTTTTTTGTTTTGGAGGGTATTCAAATTTCTATTATCAATTAGAAAAGTCTATAGAATAATTTATGGTTGGATTGGTTGGACCAATAAAATGAAGTATTCAGACTCCGTTTCGAAAAAACCCAATTGGTAATATATTTATGATTACTACTACTTATATTTATGATTACTACTACTTATATTATAGATCATAAAATCTTTTTTTTATATAATAAGAGAGTAGTCTTAAACTTTTAATCAAGCGAGTAATATGATAAATACGTCGAATATTTGGCATTGGCAGAAGACATGAATTGAATTGAAAAAAAAAAGAAGTAAGTCGTAGAAAAAAGACGTAGTATTAGTGTCATTTGTCCTATATGTGCAAATCAAAATCGGGCAGATTTTTTTTACTCGGAGTAGAGCATAAACCTAAAAGAATTGAAAAAAGGCCCATTCAGGAACAAGAAAATGACATCGTGATTTGGATTAGATCTCGATGAAACAATACATCAATGAGAAGTTTATTTCATAAGTTTAATGGATTTTTTGTGGAGGGAAAGGGGACAAAACCAAAACTCATCTTTCTTGAAAAATGGAAGAAAAAAAAAGCCGCTTCATTAAGAAATTCAAAAATTAGATTAGAAAAGGGCCCTACTATGAAAAAAAAAAAAGAAAGAGGTCTGGAATCTACACATTGATTCTTTTTTTTCGCAATTTTTGTTGAACCGTATGCATCAAAAGATGCATGTACGGCTCTTAAGGGATATAAATTTTATCCTAATCAACCGACTTTATCGAGAAAGATTACTTTTTTTAGGCCAAGAGGTTGATAGCGAGATTTCGAATCAACTTATTGGTCTTATGGTATATCTCAGTATAGAGAATGATAACAAGGATCTGTATTTGTTTATAAACTCTCCTGGCGGATGGGTAATCCCCGGAGTAGCTATTTATGATACTATGCAATTTGTGCAACCCGATGTGCATACAATATGCATGGGATTAGCCGCTTCAATGGGATCTTTTATCCTGGTCGGCGGAGAGATTACCAAACGTCTAGCATTCCCTCACGCTTGGCGCCAATGAGTTTTTTAAGAACAAAAAAAAAAGACTATGCCTTCGCCATATGAAATAGGAATATTAAGTAATAATAGCATGGCACTTCGAATTCGATATGAGAAATTTTTTTTTCAAAACATTAGATTATATATCGAAAGAGTAGTATGAAATTAGTATAAAATAAAGGGTATTCTCGATTTTACCTTATTTATCGGTGACCATTACCATTTCAGCGTCACAAACTTTTTTGTTTTCACAACAGAAAACTTTTAACAATATTTATGTTATTGTTAGGAAAGAGTACGAAAAAAAAAAAAAGAAACTTTGGGATTGCTGAATCAAAGACGAGATAAATATATAAAAAGCAACGGAGCCATCATAGTATTTTTTAACTGCTCCGAAAGGAAGGATGGTAATTGGATCATTTGCCGATCTGAATCGGATAAACCCTCTATCTATATTTTTTCTCTTTCTTCGATGGAAATGGAAGGTAAAGTGAATTCCATTGTATAGCCGTATGCAATGCGCAAAAGATGCCTGTACGGTTGCTCAATTCTATCTTTCTTTTTTTATTATTCTTTATCTCTTCTCCTCACCTCATCATGCGAGATAGAGGAACCATTTGTTATATTATCAGGGTAATGATACATCAACCTGCGAGTTCTTTTTATGAGGCACAAACGGGAGAATTTATCCTGGAAGCAGAAGAACTGCTGAAACTGCGCGAAACCATCACAAGAGTTTATGTACAAAGAACGGGCAAACCCCTATGGGTTGTATCCGAAGATATGGAAAGGGATGTTTTTATGTCAGCAACAGAAGCCCAAGCTCATGGAATTGTTGATCTTGTAGCGATTGAATAAAAAAAAATAGCAGTAAGTTTAAGCAAATCGCCACTTTGCGATTTTCTCTTCTTACTTATTACCGGGTTTAATAATATTCTATTCATCTATTAAATAGAGAAGTAATTCATAATCATCCGGTTAGGATCGATCTAAACCAGCCCATTTATTATGTATACGATTCAACATGCCAACTATTAAACAACTTATTAGAAACACAAGACAGCCAATCAGAAATGTCACGAAATCCCCCGCTCTTGGGGGATGTCCTCAGCGTCGAGGAACATGTACTAGGGTGTATGTGCGACTCGTTCAGATCACCATTGGTAGAAAAAAAAGGGAAAGAAATTTTCCAGTATCAATGATCAGTACTAGTGAATAGTATAAAATGGAAGGAAGAAGGTCGTTCACTATCTATATATCGAAAACTAAAAAAAAAGATCTATTCAATTCTTCTATTGTATATGAAATTTATGGTTTCCGATGAGAAAAAATTCCTCATTGGTAACAAATAGTTATTCATTAAGCGGGGAAATCCTATTTTCAAAGCCGAAATCTTATGCCTATACTCTTGCAAAAAACTAAGAGGGTCAGCTACCCCATCCAATTTTCATAATTAAATACCGTTACTGTATAGGTAGATCTCGTTGTGAAAGACCTATTACTAGATAATTCATAGGTAGAGCCGAAGAATGTAAACTGTACAACTTGCTAATAGCATTGATTAAATGAAGTAAGGGACTCCGGTATATATAGAGGACCTCACCGTTTAAGACATAACCATAGAAACGATGGAATCCACTATTTCGTTATTCATTTCTATTTATTACTTTTTTCTGTTTTTTGATACCTAGTATCAATACTCGTTTCGAGGTAAAATGACTATAAAAAAAGAAAAGACAAATCGTGGTCGGGAAGGTTATAGTAGCAAAAGCCATTGGAATTTTTATTTTATACATTGGAAGAATCCGTTTTGTTATTAATAAACTAGGAAAAGGGAAAAGAATAACTGAAAGAAAGGAAATCAATTAGTTATTCATGAAAGTTTCATTTATTCAATGACTAGAATTAGACGAGGATATATAGCTCGGAGACGTAGAACAAAAATTCGTTTATTTGCATCAAGCTTTCGGGGGGCTCGTTCAAGACTTACTCGAACAATTATTCAACAGAAAATAAGATCTTTGGTTTCGTCTCATCGAGATAGAGATAGGAAAAAGATAGATTTTCGTCGTTTGTGGATCACTCGGATAAATGCAGTAATTCGCGGGAATAGAGTATCCTATAGTTATAGTAGATTAATACACAATCTGTACAAGAGACAGTTGCTTCTTAATCGTAAAATACTTGCACAAATAGCTATATTAAATAGGAATTGTCTTTATATGATTTCTAATGAGATCAGATCATAAAATAAAAAAGGAAATTGTAAGGAATTTGTCAGAATATTTTAAATGGAGTTCGCTGGAGAATGAACTCCGGGAAGGTAGAGTAGAAATTAGTATGATAAAGAGAATATGATAAAGTCGTTCAAAATGAAATGAGCGAATATGTCCAATATCCAATAAAAAAAAGATTTCTTCTTCTTCCCCAATTTTTTTCTTACGATTTTTCGAACAAAATATCAATCTGTGTTTGAGTTCGGATTTTTATTTGGGTTCAATTGAGGAGTAAAGTAAGTCTACTTTTTTTTATTTATTTATGGTTCTAAGACCAGTAGCTCCGGCGGTCGACTCGCTTCTTTCAAATTGTTTCTCATTATTAAGAAAAGGTAACAAAGATAAAATACGAGCTTGTTTTATAGCAATAGTAATTAATCGTTGTTGTTTTAAGGTTAATCTATTTACCCGTCTAGATAATATTTTTCCTTGTTCACTAATAAATCGACTAATTAAACTCATGTTTCTATAATCAATTCGATCCCCCGATTGGATCGGGGGCAAACGCCTACGAAAAGATCGCTTGGATTTAAGAAAGAGTCGCTTGGATTTTTCCATGGTTTGTTTATTCCTTATCCTCAAAATCCTATTTCAATTTGATCCAAAAAGATTTCAAATTCAAAATATAGGATTTGATTTGGCTTTTTTTTTAGTTAGTTAGTTATATTATGTTAACTAAAATGAAAATATATAGAATAATATGCTATATATAGAATATGTCCTTTTCGTGTTACTTGTAAGAGTGACACACAGGCACTTGATTCGAGTTATTTCTTTATCTCCCCGTGAATCGTATGTTTGTAACAATAGGGACAGAATTTTCTCAATTCCAATCGACTAGGCGTATTGTGTCGATTCTTTTGAGTAATATATCTGGAAACACCCCTTGATTCCTTATTAAGACCGTTTCTAACACAGTTGGTACATTCTAAAATAACCGTTACTCGGACATCTTTACCCTTGGCCATGAACCTCCTTTGCGTTTTTGATTCAACCAATTCTTCTACTTTCTGCGAAAAAAGAAATAAAAAAATAAGAAGTAAAACAACAAACTAATATTTAGGTATATTTTGAATCGAATTCGATTCAATGTACAGTATTTTATTAAAAGATCTTGTATGATCTTCTTGCCCTAGACACATTTCTGTTCTCACAATATTATTTCTAAATGGAATTGGAGAAAACCCGAATTTCGCCGAGGTTGAATCTACTTTTTTATTTCTCTTTCCTCCTTTCTTGATTATACTTCTACTTAATATATTGTATCGAATTCGATTTTTTCTAAAAAAAAAAAAAAAGGGGGAGGGATTAGTCACAAATCTTTTGATTCTATCTCTAATATTCTTTACCCCTTCCCATGTCAATAACCAAAATGAAAATAATAATAATAAGGAATGTAAATGCATCCGGAAATAAACAATTGATCCCTATCAAAAGACCTGCTAAAGCCCCAAACCATAGAGTACTTAGTACCGGTGCCACGGAAAGATATGTTTTTAGATCTCGCATTTTAAATCCTCCTTCTTTATTCTTTTTATTTATTGTATTATTTATTGTAATGCCTAATGTTAATACATATATGATCCGATATAATATATATGTAAGTAGTTAAGGACCGCTTGTATTTGTACACGGAATTCCTAATTCCAATTGAAATCTACAATGATTCGGTAGATAAGATTTTTCTTTTCTTAAAACCGAAAAAGACGTCCCTTCCGACTGAGCATTCCCAAAAAATATTCCCTTTTTTAGTTATTTTTTACGATGGGTTTCATATTCATGTGTATATAAGCCTTCTACTATTATTATATGTTACATGAGAATAAAAAAAAGAAATGGCAAGATAACTTGGATATATCAATGGAGAAAATAAGGATTTTGAAAACAAGACAGGGATTCTATAAAATGACACTGTAGACCAATTGAAAGGGATGTAGCGCAGCTTGGTAGCGCGTTTGTTTTGGGTACAAAATGTCACGGGTTCAAATCCTGTCATCCCTACCTATTACTTCTCGTCTGAGCAGTAACGAGGGATTTATTGAAATCGATTAAAATCAGGCATACATAATCTTTTTTTATTATATCATATTCTATATGATAGTCTTATGCATACAAGATGTATTCGGGTTATAAAAAAAATCCTCTTCTTTTTTTTTTAGTTTTAGCTAGTGTGATAATGATAAGAAGATAAGAAAGCGCTCTTAGTTCAGTTCGGTAGAACGTGGGTCTCCAAAACCCGATGTCGTAGGTTCAAATCCTACAGAGCGTGATTCCATTCTTGGTTAGGTTAGTCCCAAAATTACAATTAAATAATTGACCAGTAATCTTAATTTGACCTCCTTTGGATTAAAGAAAAGAGGAGGTCAATTAAAAAAAAAAGATGTTAATTAATTTAATCAAAGATCCAACTGATCACCACGTCTGTATTGTAAATATGCAGTTACAAATAATCCAGCTAAAGTAATAGGAATTAGACCTAAGACAATTCCAAATAGAAAAACTTCAATCATTTCAATTTTTTTGAAAGGGAAAAAGGAGAGGTAATATCTATCCCTACATATTAATCCGCATTGCCCATGAATCTCAATGACCACTAATTGGAAATTGACTCTCTAAGGAAATATAGAGTCTATCAATACCACAGAAAGATTTCTTTTTATGCGTTGTGTTCATTCAATTAATTTCAAATAAGTCGTATCTTGGTCAGACCAATAAAGAGAGCTGAGGTTATAGTTAAAGCTGCTAGTAGAAAACCGAAATAACTAGTTATAGTAAGCATGAAGATGAAGGAGCTAAATGAAATGTGTTCTTTTTATACATATGTTTAGAAAGCACTTCCCTAAATTTCAATATACGAAGATAAGCAAAAATACCAATTCAAATGAAAGAATAAGTTCAATTGATAGTTGTTAATTCATCAATCATTATAGACGGGATTAACAAAAACATAGAGTAAGGGAGGTAGAAAAAGAGATCAATTAATCATTTGTAATGTCTACCTATCCCTTAATTTCGAATCAAGTGATTCATTAGATAATTCTTGAGCAGACTAATATTAAAATAATAAAATAGTAACAAATTCGAATCCATATAGAACAAAATTTGAAAATCATTTATCTTTTCTTTTGATCTTTTTTTTTAATCGTATCGAATCTATTTTTCGATTTTAAATAAAGAGTGACCTTATAACAATAACACCTTTTTTTCTTGTCATTTGAGATATTATGTGAATGAATCTACTCCTGAATTTAATGAGTAAAAATGAAAATAAATAAAGTAAAAATAACAAAGGTATCGTACAACTGATCAAATCACTCACGAAAATCAAATCTTTATTTTTGTCCAACTCGATTCTAAGACTAGTAATTCCTATAATTTTTTCTTTCTTTTCTAGGTTCTACATTTTTTTTCCATATTTATTAGAAATAGAAATTGTCTTTTCATATCATAAATTCCCATCCTCGCAGCTAGTTCCAGAAAGAACCTTTCGATCGAATACAAGAAAACAATGTGTGCATCACGAATACTGATTATTTCAATTCTATTTTTTTTGTTGTTCTCTTTTTTTTTTCAATACTATCTACCCCTTTTACTTGTTACTCTACGAGGAAACAATTCCTCTTAAAATGTAAAATGAAAAAAAAAGATTCCAACAAAAAAAATTTCTACAGTTTAAGCTTATATCTTTGAAAAGGAGATTTCTCAATTTCGCATCGAATTGAATTGTGGAAAAAATGGAGAGAAAGAAACCTTATAGAAATTGGAGAAATTCGATATTGAATAATACATGCATGATTCTACATCGACAAGCAACAAGAAAAGAATAAAGAAATTATCGAGTACTTCATTTTCATACTGATTCAAATTGCGTTGCTGTGTCAGAATAAGGATAGCTATACTGATTCGGTATACTCGAAAAACACCCTTGGTACAATATTGACGATCTAACAAGGATGGAACTTCAGTGAATTTCCATTTACTGATATCATCTTTTATGGAATCGATCCCCCCTTTAACTGTACAAGAATATGTGGAGCTCAGCATGTCTGGAAGCACAGGAGAACGTTCTTTTGCTGATATTATTACCAGTATTCGATACTGGGTTATTCATAGTATTACTATACCTTCCCTATTCATTGCGGGTTGGTTATTCGTCAGCACACGGGTTTAGCTTATGATGTGTTTGGAAGCCCTCGTCCAAACGAATATTTTACAGAGAGCCGACAAGGAATTCCATTAATAACTGGCCGTTTTGACCCTTTGGAACAACTCGATGAATTTAGTAGATCTTTTTAGGAGGACCCAATGACCATAGATCGAACCTATCCAATTTTTACAGTGCGATGGTTAGCTGTTCATGGACTAGCTGTACCTACCGTTTCTTTTTTAGGGTCAATATCAGCAATGCAGTTCATCCAACGATAAACCTAATAAAAATTATAGAGCTACGACACAATCAAATCCGAACGAACAAAATGTTGAATTGAATCGTACCAGTCTCTACTGGGGGTTATTACTCATTTTTGTACTTGCTGTTTTATTTTCCAATTATTTCTTCAATTAAGAGAAGAAAAAAGAATAGTATAATACTAAATCATAATAAGAATTATCTTAACCCATTCGGAAGGATCACATCTCATAATTATCTATGGCTGTTTATGTCTTTAGCATGACAACTTTGATGAAAGAAATGGTGGAGGGAAGCGGGATAAATGGCCGATACTACTGGAAGGATTCCTCTTTGGATAATAGGTACTGTAACTGGTATTCTTGTGATTGGTTTAATAGGTATTTTCTTTTATGGTTCATACTCCGGGTTGGGTTCATCTCTGTAATAATCTAATAATAAGATGAACTAAGTTGGAGACATGAAAGCTTAAGAAGGCAAGGGGATCCTTCTTAAGCTTTCATAATATTTTATTAGTCTAAATAAAAAATAAATAACTTTTCCCGATTTTGAAAAAAAAACTTCATTTCATTTTTTTTCTGATAATGTTTTTGAAAATTTCATTAATTGATTTAGAACATCTCTTATTCGCTGATAGTATCTTATCTATCTTTCAAAGTTCGAAGAAAGAAGGAATCGCTCGATTTGATTTTCCTGAATGACACAATTACAATATATATTTCTATCAATCAGATATTATCCAAAGCAAATCCTTTTCGAATAGATCCTTACTCTACTCTATTTAGTATCTCATCAAAGTTGAATTTTTTTCTAAGTTCATTAGAATAAGTTCTATTTTATCAAAAGATTTCCCTCTATTTTTTGTTTGTTCACTACTTTATATATGTATACGTAATAAATATAAAGTAGGGGTTCTGATAAACCTGGAAAAAATATAAACTAAAGATAGTAATCTTTTACTAACGGGATCAAAAACCGGTTTTCTTTGACACAAGAAAGGAATGCAGAAAATTCCTTTCTTGTGTCAAAGAAAAGACTAAGAAGAAGAAGGCGAATAATCCTTTGTTTTCTATTCTCCACTTACTTATTTTATGTTTAGTATCCAGTGAAATTTTCGATTTGATTTATTCTATTAGAATAGAAAACGATTGATCCATTCTATGACATTTCAATCTCACAAGAGTGACCTAGTGACACCGCTCGAATTTGGCTTAAAAAAAAGAAGGGATAAAGTAAAATAATCTTTTTCACAATATACATACTATGACTAGTAATGCGGTACAAATAATTCCCGATATCGACATCTGGAATAGAAACAAGCAAAAAGCTTTTCATAATTTTTAATCATACATAATATAATTGAATTGTCAAAACAAAAATGTGATTCTTTTTACGAATTTGATATTGGAAATCCGCGAATCTAGAAATTCATTTCGGACAATTGAACCTTCTCAAACTGTTTCTTCTTAAGAACCAAAAATATTTGTGCCAAAATAACAGATGCCAAGAAGAACAAAAGGCCTTGGACACGGAATGGATCTTGAAGTACTATTTCCGCATCTCCTTGACCAAATCCACCCACATTAGGATTACTCGTTAATGGCTGATCAAGTTTGATAGATTCGCCTTCGGAAACAAGAAGTTCTGGCCCTGGTGGAATAATATCAACCACTTGACGTTCATCTGACGCATCCGATATGGTTATTTCGTACCCCCTTTTTCTTTTCGTATGATTTTACTTACTACACCAGCCGCTGTAGCATTATAAACTGTATTGTTACTCTTGCTCCCATCGGGATAAATCTGACCCCTTCCTCTGTTCCCGCCTACATATATGGGATATTTTAAGAAGTGAACATCTTTATTAGTAGCGGGGTCCGGGGAAAGAATAGGAAAGGTGACTTCACTATATTTCTGACCAGAAACAGGACCTATCACAAGAATATTTTTTTTATTGGGGCGATAGCTCTGAAAAGACAGATTGCCTATCTTTTCTTTCATCTCGGGCGAAATACGATCGGGAGGCGCTAATTCAAATCCCTCAGGTAAAATAAGAACAGCCCCCACATTCAAACCTCCCCTTTTACCATTAGCAAGAACTTGTTTAACTTGCATATCATAAGGAATTCGAACAACTGCTTCAAATACAGTATCAGGAAGTACCGCTTGCGGAACCTCAATATCCACGGGCTTATTAGCTAAATGGCAATTGGCACATACAATACGTCCGGTCGCTTCTCGTGGATTTTCATAACCCTGTGTGCAAAAATGGGATATGCATTTGAAATGGATGTCCGAGCTATGATATATATCATCAGCGATACGGAAATAGATCGAATAATCTCTTTCTTTATCCAAGAAAAGGTGTTTTTAGTTTGCATGGTCCAATCATTGATCCCGAAAATTTCTACAATAAAATTAGGTAGGTCGCTTGTATAGTTCCCTATCCACAATTCTGCTATTTACTTTATTGAAATCATTTTACTGGAATATAAGGAGTAGGAGAAATCCCTGTAGGGTAGAAAGAGTAAGTACGTCTTAAAATGGAAATGCTTTGCTTATGTACCTTATGTTACAAAGTAACAAATATTCTAGTTAGATCAGTCATTCATTGAATGATAAATCACTACAAGTGATGGAGATATACGATTTAAATAACGGAAGATCCAATATTTAAAAATTGTATCCAGAATGACTGGAAAAGTAGAAACAAGACCCGATATAATTTGATCGTTGTGAGCAAATCCAAAATCTTTGTAGACATAGCCAATCATTAGTTCCCAACCATGGGGCGAATGGAATCCGATACATAAATCAGTTAATAAAAGAATAGAAAAAGCTTTTATTGTGTCACTTAAGTTATATAGGAATTCTTGAACCCAAGAGTTAAGAATAGCAAGTTCTTCATTACCCAGAATAGAATAACCACTTAAAATAATGAAAGAGGTTATATTTGTCGATAAGTGCAAAATCATATGGATATGATCCTCATTGTGCATCTTGATCAATTGGATCGTTTCTTTGTGGATTCCTATACGAAGTGTTTGTAGATGTGTTTCCGGGTATTCTTTTATCATTTCGTCCAAGAGTAAGAGTTCTTCCAATTCGATGAATTTTTCTAGAATACTCTTTTCTTGAATATCAGTCAAAAAAGTTTCGGATTGCCTAGTATTCCACCGATTAGTAATCCAAAATTCAAGACTTTTATTAAATGAGAGAGAGATCCACCAGGGCAAAAATACTATAGATGTAAGATATAGAAGAGGAAGAAATGCTTTCTTTTTTACCATTTTTTCATCTTTGAATTGTTAATGAATCCACCTCATTTGTTGAATCTATGTGATCTACTATTTCTATTAACCCTAAGTTCTATTACAGGGCATCGGACCTATGAATCTATTCCCTGTTTTTTATTTGTGATTCAGTAGTTAGTCCTTGAATTTAGAAAGAATACAGAAATAGAATAAGAGCCCGTTTCAAATGAAGAAATAAGAAAAAATCTTGTTTCCAGATACCTCAATTGAATTGATCAAATTCGAAGCCCTTTTCGATAAATGCTTGAAAGAACCAATTCAAGCAAGTAATGAATAGCAAGTAATGAATATTATTTCAAGCAAGTAATGAATATTATTCGGATTTTAAGCCAAAAGAACTCCCTTTGTCTTTTCTATCAAAAAAGAAAATCTTTCGAAAAAAAAAAAAAAAAAAAAGCTACCCCACAGTTCTAGTCCAGGAAAAATGGAGAGAGATTTATTAAGAATATTGTGATCTACCGATCATAAATTCAAAACCTAATGTAATGATCAAAAATGAGTGGCAAAACAAGACAGAAAAGTTATCCTTATAAGAGATCCAAGCAATCTTTTGACTTTGATCATTAAGAAAAACAAAAGAAAAGATAAAAAAAAAAAAAAAGTCGATTGACAAAAGAAAGGAGAGAGAATTTCCAAGATATGATCTATTTGTATCTAACCTATCAATTCATATTGAAAATAAAAAGAGAAATCCTTTATTCCGAAATGTTTTGATATACGAGATGAATCTATTATTTTATTTCGATTTGTTACTTTTACTTGTTTTTTAGTAAATTGAGTTGAGTCGATTTCCATACGCATAAATTCTTTTTTATGCATACAAAAAAAATTTCGTTTTATGGATGTTCCATATACGTATACTTTGGCTCGAATGAACGTTCTGAAAAAATTTTATTAAGCTATGCTATGCTGAAGAAAGAACAGAGAGAATTCTTGAATTTTTTCCCTGCCGCTGGGAAAGAATTTCTTCTTCAGTTCAAGTTCATTTCAAAATACTTCAATCGGTACGCGCAAGAAATAGGCCAATTCGGCGGCTTTTTGCTCAATTTCACGCGGAGTCAAATTCTCATCAGTACGCGTCAAGGGAACGGCCCCCTGTCCTTTGATTTCCATATAAAGGACACGACGAGCAGAAATACCCTCTTTAACTTCGATTCGGATGGACTGAATATCTTTCATACGAAATCGTAGAAAGATGCGACGATTTTGCCCAGGAAATCCCCAACGAAAAATACACACTATTCCTTCTTTTCTATCGAATCGATCATAGCCACTACCTACATTCCACGAGATTGTGCACCACAAATAGGAACTAATAAAGAGACCTGCGATACCGTAGAAAGACATCACGATCCCTTGTGGAAAAAAAAGAATTTGTTGAGACGGAACTAAAGATATCAAATTCTTACCGAGATAACTGGAAGATCCAACTAATACAAATCCTAGTGAACCTAAAAAAAGGATAAAGGCCCAGCAGAAATTACTTATTTTTCGAGACCCCACTATAAGTTCTATCCATATATGTTCTGATCGACAACTCATACTAGATCCAGTTGCATTTTATTGGAATTGAGAAAATAGTCCAAATGAATTTGACTTTCGTTTTTTTGTTTCCGAAGTAACTCTCATCAACTAGTGTCATTCGAATGTAAGCCTTTAGGAGTAATTCATCTAATTGGTTAGATCAAATTGGTTAGATCAAATTGGTTAGGTCTAAAATAAGAATATCCCTTTTATATGATCTCCTATAGATATCCACATATAGATACATTGACTTTCCATTTCCTACATCCACCTCGATTCCGATCTATTTGAAAATTGCTATAATTTATTTACCTATATATTTACGCATACATAAAAGCTATGTTCGGAGGAAACTGCCATATTCTACTAAATAGATATCTGTGTTATCTATATCTAAGTCTTGAAAAAAATAGATAAGATTTGCACCTATCGAATCTAAAAAATCTTGTTTTTTTGAACATGAAGAGATAAAGAAGCCATTGCAATTGCCGGAAATACTAGGCCCACTAAAGGCACAAAGAAAGAGGGTAAGTTGTTAAAAATTATCATAGAATGGGTACCTCGATTTAATATTTGTACCTGTTATTGTTAGAAAGATACCTTAGAATAATTATAATTCGTATATAATTATATTGAGTATATCGAAGTGACTATATATATTAAATAATAAGTGTAAGGAATGGATAATTAAATAAATGAGACTTATTCTTCTTTATCTTTCTACATGAAATATAGAAATATACGTATGATAATCTATTCTATTCTTGTCTTCAAATTCGAATTGAATTCGAATTTTGATTTTATTTAAGAAATAAAAAAGAAAGAGTTTCTTACAAATTCACGAAGGATTCGTTAGAATTCAATCCAACAACAGGATTCTTAGTAAAAATAGAGATTCTCGGAAGATATAGTAGAAAGAAAAGATACTCTATATCTATCTTTTCTATATTTGAATTATATATACTATACATACAAAGCAAGAAGGAAAGATGACCTTCGGTTTATTTTATTTGCCTTGCCCAATTTGAATTTTGAAGAAGGAACCATTTTTTTTTATCTTGTTGCTAGAGGTTTCCTAATTAATAATCAGGAATATCGGTAGAAAAAAAAAGAATTATCCGCACGATTCTTTCTACAATTTACAATTAAATATTATGATTATGTCACCAAAGAAAAAAGAAAGTCTTCTTTAGAATTTTTACTTTGATTCCGATAAACTACCTAATTGTTCGCTACAAATACAAAAATGTAACTAAATAAAATAAAAATAATTTGACTTAAGGCTCCACTTAACTTACTAAGTGAATTTTAATTCAAAGGAAAAAAAGCGTGAAGCTTAAATAACTCACTCAGAACACCCTTTAAAGGATTACGTGGTACGATTGGATCGAATAAGCCCTTATGGAATAAATATTCAGCCGCTTGTGAACCTTCAGGTACTATCTTATTCAATGTTTGTTCAATTACTCTTTTACCTGCGAATGCAATGTAAGCATTAGGTTCGGCAATAATAATATCCCCCAACATCCCAAAACTAGCCGTTACCCCACCAGTAGTAGGAGATGTAAGGATTGATACATAGAATAACTTTTTATGGGATTGATAATCATATAAAGCAGCAGATATTTTAGCCATTTGCATCAAGCTCAAGCTTCCTTCTTGCATACGTGCTCCTCCGGAAGCACACACTAGAATCAGAGGTAAAAATTGATTGGTAGCATACTCGATCAAACGGGTGATTTTCTCGCCTACTACGGATCCCATACTACCCCCCATAAACTGAAAATCCATAACTCCAATTGCTATGGGAATACCGTTTAGTCGACCTGTGCCTGTTTGAACAGCATCGGTTAATCCTGTCTTTCTTTGATAAGAATCAATACGATCTTTATAAGGTTCCTCCTCCGAATGAAATTCAATAGGATCCAGAGAAACCATGTCTTCATCCATAGGATCCCAAGTACCTGGATCAATCGAAAGTTCGATTCGATCTGAACTACTCATTTTCAAATGATATCCACATTGGTCACAAATATTCATTTTGGACTTCAAAAGTTTCTTATAATTTAATCCATAACAATTTTCGCATTGAACCCACAAATGCCTATATTTTTGAGTCAAATCGAAATCAGTAGAATTTTCTCTTCGAGTGAAATCAATACCATTCCTGCTAGTTCTTATACTGGAGCTCCCCCATTTCATTACTATTTCTACTTTCACCATAAATGTAACTCGAAATGTAACTGTCACTGGAATTGTCACTACTACTTAAAATGGAACTCTCAATACAGATTTGAGAACCAAGATAAGAGTTAATGCAACTAGTAATGTGATTATTCCAACTGTATTTAGTATCATACATGGAACGATCACAGGGCGGATCATCATTCTTAGATCCATTCTTCAGATAAGCATAAGTCCGATAACTAAAAAAAGAACTTTCTCGTTCACTCAGTAAAGAAGGATCATTGTCAATCTCAAAAATTTGATTAGTAATATCAAAATATATGGAATAAATATTCCTATTACTATCTCGAACTAAAAAGGTGTCATCAGAGATAAAATTACGAACGTCCCTGACGCCCACGAAATGAGTAGCATTACTGTAACTAGAACTTTCACTCCAACTATGAATCTTTTTATCCGTATCGTTTCTAACCGGATCTTCACTTACACTGGTTTTTTCAATAGGATTACCAAACCTATCAATTGATTTACTTAGCCCACACCTGTATTCTAATTTTCCTTTATACAACATCGAATTGAACCACCATTTTTCCATAGAACTTTCTTACCCCTATTTACGTGAAAATACAATAGATGAATAGTCATTCGATGAAAAATCATTTGAATATTTCATTTTCTATCGGAATAAGCATAGAGATCCAATCACTAGATTAACTAACTAATAAAATAAGGAATGAGTATTGAAAAAAAGGATTTTCTTTTGTTTTGTGAGAACCCGGAGTATTACTTCACTATAGTTATATATGATGGAACTCTTTTTTATTTTTATTATAGAATATTCTAAATTATTTTTTTTTTTTTTTGAAATTGAAATAGCGATTTCCTTCCTTCATCTTGTGTCAAATTCGCCTCGAAAAAAAGAAATATTTGTTCTCTTTTATCAATAACTTTTTTCGTAAAATCTCGTCTATTCCAACACGGAACGAAAAGGACAATATACAGGATGGGTAGAAGGGGTTGTGATACTTGACTCCATTCATGATCCGAAACTAAGGGATTTAAAGAATACACCAATCCTAAAGATCCATAAGATTAATTGTGGA